>BLSH010351732.1:1724239-1737810 GCA_018402905.1 Glandirana rugosa | reverse complement strand
GGGATATGCAATTAGCGGACCTCCAGCTGTTGCAAAACTACAAGTCCCATCATGCCTCTGCCTCTGGGTGTCATGCTTGTGGCTGTCAGAGTCTTGCTATGCCTCATGGGACTTGTAGTTCTGCAACATCTGGAGGTCCGCTAATTGCATATCCCTGGTATACAGTATAACCTGCACTATATTACAGAGTATTGAATATCTTCAAGGTCACTCCACCACAAAAATTAAATTTTAACATGTTGGAGAGGTCAAGTATTAATGGTTTCTCTTGTCTCTGCGGTGGAGGGGCCTGCTTGTTTGAGTTGCATATTTGCCACTGCCCCTTTTTAGAATATTGATTAATTTGATGTTACTAGACATGCAGCTGGAGAAGTGGGAGCTCTTCATGGTAGGTGGGAGCACCCAGCACCTCATGGAGGACATGAAAATAGCAAGAAACTGCTCTCACTTCTGGAGTCCAAAAGGTACAAGATGTCAGAGGGGTACTCAAAATACAACAGTTCACTTTTGGTAGACTGATATTTTAACATAGCAGGCTTATGTAGTAACTAAAGAAAATATGACTTGTTTTATGAGGTCCTTAGCACTGTGTGACCAAAAGGATCTATGGCTATACAGGGCCGTATGTATCAATGTGTTCTTACTAAGAAATTACGTTTGTCCTACGCTACCAATCAGCATTAAATGTGCCATAAAACTTTGAATCTGATTGGTGAGAAATAACACCAGTTCACAGTAAGAACTCTAATACTTGGCCCCACAGGGAATCCTAGTGAAAGTGGCCGATGTCAATTACCAGCATATTCAGTGCAATGAGAAAGGTGCTGTGTGTTGGTGCATTTGCTTTCCTCAATAATTCTGCACTGACTATATAGCGTTCCCCTTTTTTGAGAGTACAATGAACTCTGCACTATTTTATCAAGTGTCAAAGTTCTCTGTCATTGTAGAGAAGTATCTCATTGCAGAACATTTATATTACCTGATAATTACAGCCTGAGTTGAAATGACCTTCACAAACCGATATAATTCTGATACAGATATATAATTATCTGACAGATCAATGTTCAGGTGTCCACACAAGTAGGTTGCCTACATCAATTAGTCCAATATTATGCAGCTTTATATTACATTTGTTTTATTGCCTATTATCTACACTTATCTTGCAGGGGTAATCTTCTAATCTCTGTTTGCTTAAAGTTAGCTCAGGTACATTTATGTTAAAGCAAGCTTAACATTTTCCATTATGTAAACAGCTCAAAATTACAGCAGTGTAATACTGAATATATTTATGCCTGTTTATGAATTTCCCTTCAACTGGAAATATTTAAAATCACTTAGAGTGGACCTTCAGTCATTTTTGATCTTTCCATCTATTAAATCTTCTGCCCTTGTTGTTTTAACTTTGGATAATAATTTTTATTTTCTGCCAGTAAACACTTTATACCAGAGATGTGCAATTAGCAGACCTCCAGCTGTTGCAGAACTACAAGTCCCATGAGGCATAGCAAGATTCTGACAGCAACAAGCATGACACCCAGAGGCAGAGGCATGACGGGACTTGTAGTTTTGCAACATCTGGAGGTCCGCTTATTGCTTATCCCTGCCTTATACAGCCCACTTCCTATTTCTTGTCTGGTCATTAGCCTGGGCTTATGACGTGATGCACAGCTCTCTCGTTTGCCAGGAAGGGAGGGGGTGAGTCATAAGAGGGCCAATGAAAGCTGCAGAGCTGGAGGTGTGCCTCTGTGTGTCTGTGTAAATCCAGGAAGTGAACAGGCAGCAGCTTAAGCTGCCCACAGTTAAAATGGATGCAGCCAGACTAAGTGGAGGGAGATTTCTACAGCATATTTGGCAAGTACAGAATCTCAGTATATATAAAATAATATGCAAAGTGGTTGGAGGGAAGCTTCAGCATGTCCAAGATGTTTTTATTACAAATGATGTGAGCAGACTGCAGTTCCTCTTTAACAAGACATTGAATAGAAAAGATGATATGCAAATATATGCATCTTTATATAAAAATGTGTAGACACAATTGAATCTTGTTTATCAGAGGTAAAAAATATTTGGAGACCTACAAGTGTATTCAAAATAAAAAAACACAAAAGGTAGAGCCCATCCCACCTTAAAGGTATAGGGACACACTGAACACCCAGCAGGTAGCAAAATAACTGCAAAGATGTTAATGCAGACCAAAATCAAGATGCATGTGCTTCCACGGTGGAGTCTCTCATCAGTTAGAGATAGGTCTGGAGGACACAGGAAGCCTTGACGGGGCCCTCCAGCTTACACATGCATGAGCTAATGTGTGTAACCAATCCCCTGCTTCTTACCGCATACTGTTAGACAGGTCAATTTGGATTGTTTCAAGCTGGTCGGTAAGTGAGCTTGGTTTTTCCTTGGATTATTTCCTTGGCTGTTTGTTGTCTACCTGATGCCCTCCAATGCTCCTTACCATACAGACCAGTTATAGATGGAGGCAGTGGCCTACTTTTTGGACATTTGATTTTGGCCAGGGAAACGCATTAAAATCTTTGCAGTTATTTTGCTACCTGCTGGGTGTTCAGTGCGTCCCTATACCTTTAAGGAGGCATGGGCTACCTCCAGGCCATCTGCCTTCATCTATCTCATCAAGATACATGTGCTTCCACTGTGGAGTCTCTCATTAGTTAGAGATAGGTCTGGAGGACGGGGCCCTCCAGCTTACACATGTATTAGCTAATGTGAGTAACCAATCCCCTGCTTTTTAACGCATACTGTTAGACAGGTTAATTTGGATGGTTTCAAGCTGGTCGGTAAGTGAGCTTGGTTTTTCCTTGGATTATTTCCTTGACTGACCACCAATATATGCAATAATATAACACAGACACTGAAAACTATAGTTGAGCGAACACCTGAATGTTCGGCGGGTTCGGCCGAACTTCGCGGACATGTTCGGGTTCGGTACCAAACGTTACCCGAACTTGACCCCGGACCCCGAACCCCATTGAAGTCAATGGGGACCCAAACTTTTCGGCACAAAAATGGCTGTAAAAAAGTCCTGGAAAGTGCCAGAGGGCTGCAAAAGGAAGAAAATGGGAGATGTTATTAGATCTGCAATCTGTCCCTCAAAGCAGTAGTAATCTCTACCTAGTCCAGTATCAGATCGTTCTGTAATCAGATCGTTCTGTAATGCAGGATGAGAGATCGTTCTGTAATCAGATCGTTCTGTAATGCAAGATGAGATGTTATAGATCTACAATCTGTCCCTCAAAGCAGTAGTAGTAATCTCTACCTAGTTATTATCACTGCAATCTGTCCCTCACAGCAGTAGTAGTAATCTCTACCTAGTTATTAGATCTGCAATCTGTCCCTCATAATCTGTCCCTCACAGCGCTGGCAGCATCCTCTCCCTACACTAACCTGAGAGCATGTGACATGCAGCACTGTGACTCCAGCCTCATATAGAGGCTGGGTCACATGATGCACTGGCCAATCACAGCCATGCCATTAGTAGGCATGGCTGTGATTTCTTCTAGGGAAAACCAGTGAAACGCTTGTTGATTGGCTGCCCTGCAGCTATTCAACATGCGTGATAAAATACCAGAACCCAGAACCTGAACCTGGACTTTTTCTCAAACGTTCAGGTTCGGGACACAGACACCCGAAAGTTCGGTGCGGACCCAAACTTTACAGTTCGGGTTCGCGCAACTCTACTGATAACCAATTTATGGGAACACTACAATGACTAGCGATGTACGGGAGCACAGATTTTGACCACGAATATATTGGAACAAAGTCACTTACTGCCAGTGTATCGGGTCACAGACAATGACCACCAATGTAAGGGAGCACAAGCATTGACCATTAATGTCTGTTAGCACAGACACTGACTACCAATGTATAGTGGCTCAGACACTGACCAACAATGTATAAGGGAACATACACTGACCATCAATATAACAGGACACAGACACTGACCACCAATACAAGGGAACACTACACTGACCACCAATGTATGGGGACACAGAACCTTACCACTAGTGTATGGGGGCACAGACACTAACCAAGATTGCAACAGGGCACAGACACTGAAAAACAATGTTAGAGGGCATAGACACGAACTACCAATATATGGAGGCCACAGACACTAACCACCAATGTATGGGGGAGCAGAACCTTACCACCAGTGTATGGGGGCACAGACAGTGATTGCCATTGTAATGGGGCACACACTGATCACCAATGTAAGGGGGCACAGATAATGACCAACAGTGTAAGAGAGCACATGCATTGATCATCAATATAAAGGGCATAGACATTGACAACCAATGTAAATGGGCACAGACACTGACCACCAATATACAAAATGCAGCAGTGTGACTTGAAACTACATCACCCCTTGAAATTTTCCACATTTTGTCATGTTACAACCAAATATGTAAAAGTATTTTAATGGGATTTTATGTGATAGACCAACACAAAGTGAAAGGAAAATGATAAATGGTTTCCAAATTTCTTTTACAAATAAATATGTGAAAGGTGTGGCGTGCATTTGTATTCAGCCCCCCTGAGTCAATACTTTGTAGAACCACCTTTCCCTGCAATTACAGCTGCAAGTCTTTTGGGGATGTCTCTACCAGCTTTGCACATCTAGAGAGCAGCAAGAATTCTTTGCAAAATGCTCAAGCTCTGTCAGATTGGATGGAGAGCGTCTGTGAACAGCAATTTTGAAATCTTGCCAAAGATTCTTTATTGGATTTAGGTCTGGACTTTGACTGGGCCATTCTAGCACATGAATATGCTTTGATCTAAACCATTCCATTGTAGCTCTGGCTGTATGTTTAGGGTCGTTGTCCTGCTGGAAGGTGAACCTCTGCTCCAGTCTCAAGTCTTTTGCAGACTCTAACAGATTTTCTTTTAAGATTGCCCTGTATTTGACTCCATCCATCTTCCCATCAACTCTGTTCAGTTTCCCAGTCCCTGCTGAAGAAAAGTATCCCCCAATATGATGCTGCCACCACCAGGTTTCACGTGCAGTGTTAGTTTTCCACCACACATAGGGTTTTGCTTTTAGGCCAAAAAGTTCCATTTTGGTCTCTTCTGACCAGAGCACTTTCTTTCACATGTTTGCTGTGTCCCCTACATGGCTTTTCGCAATCTGCAAATTGGACTTCTTATGGCTTTCTTCCAACAATGGCTTTCTTCTTGCCACTCTTCCATAAAGGGCAGATTTGTGGAGTGCATGACTAATTGTTGTCCTGTGGAAAGATTCTCCCACTTGAGCTGTGGATCTCTGCAGCTCCTCCAGAGTTACCATGGGCCTCTTCGCTACTTCTCTAATTAATGCTCTCCTTGCCCCGCCTGTCAGTTTAGGTGGAAGGCCATGTCTTGGTAGGTTTGCAGTTGTGCCATACTCTCCATTTTCAGATTATGGATTGAACAGTGCTCTGCGAGATGTTCAAAGCTTGGGATATTTTTTATAATCTAACTGTGCTTTAACCTCTACAGGTCCGCGCTATTGACAAAAGACGTCAACAGCGCGGACCTGAAAATCCGGGGGGACGTCCATGGACGTCCGCCCCTTTACACGCCCCCTGCGCGCTCTGGGCGGCGGCGGCGGCGCTCTTGCGCCGCCGCCGCACGCTGCGGGGGCGTGCCCGCGGGTCGGGCGGACTCGATGTCCGCTCCTGACCCGCGATCGCCGTACAGAGCAGTAGAACGGGGAACCGCCGATGTAAACACGGCGGTTCCCCGTTCTGTGACAGGGGACAAACAGATCTACTGATCCCTGTCACTGGGATCAGTTAGATCTGTTATGTCCCGACCAGCCCATCCCCCCCACAGTTAGAACACACCCAGGGAACATTGTTAACCCCTTCACTGCCCCCTGCTGGTTAACCCCTTCACTGCCAATGACATTTATACAGTAATCAGTGGACATTTAAATTTCTGATCGCTGAATAAATGTCATTGGTCCCAAAAAAGTGTCAAAAATGACCGACATGTCCGCCCGGATATCAAAGTCCCGATAAAAATCGCAGATCGCCGACTTTACTAGTAAAAAAAATAATAATAATAAAAACGCCATAAATCAATTCCCATAGTTTGTAGACGCGATAACTTTTGCGCAAACCAATCAATATACGCCGATTGCGATTTTCTTTACCAAAAATATGTAGAAGAATATAAATCGGCCAAACCCAATAAATAATTTTTTTTTTTTTTTTATTTTGGGATATTTATTAGAGCAAAAAGTAAAAAATATTGTTTTTTTTTCAAAATTGTCGCTCTTGGTTTTGTTCATAGCGCAAAAAATAAAAACCGCAGAGGTGATCAAATACCACCAAAAGAAAGCTCTATTTGTGGGGAAAAAAGGACATCAATTTTATTTGGGTACAACGTCGCACGACCGCGCAATTGTCATTCAAAATGCGACAGCGCTGAAACCTGAAAATTGGTCTGGGCAGGAGGGGGGTTTAAGTGCCCAGTAAGGAAGTGGTTAAACATCTCCACAACTTTATCTCTTACCTGTCTATAGTGTTTCTTGGCCTTCATGATGCTGTTTGTTCACTAAGGTTCTCTAACAAACATCTGAGGGCTACACAGAACAGCTGTATTTATACTGAGATTAAATTACACACAGATGGACTCTATTTACTAATTAGGTGACTTCTGAAGGCAATTGGTTCCACTAGATTTTAGTTAGGGGTATCAGAGTTAAAGGGGGCTGAATACAAACGCATGCCACACTTTTCAGATATTTATTTGTAAAAAATGTTGAAAACCAATTATCATTTTCCTTCCACTTCACAATTATGTGCCACTTTGTGTTGGTCTTTAAAATCCCAATAAATTACATTTACGTTTTTTGGTGTAACATGACAAAATATGGAAAATTTCAAGGGGTATGAATACATTTTCAAGGCACTGTAATGTACAATAACAACAGCAGGGGGACCTTAATCCATTTTAACATGCTTCTTAACCACTTGCTTACTGGGCACTTATACCCCCTTCCTGACCAGGCCAATTTCCAGGTTTTAGCGCTCTCCCACTTTGAGTGACAATTGCGCGGTCATGCAACACTGTACCCATATGAAATTCTTATCATTTTTGCACACAAATAGAGCTTTCTTTTGGTGATATTTAAAGCGGAGTTCCGCCCACATAATTTTTTTTTTTTTTGCTGGCATCCACCTAATTCGTATTCATTACACAAATAAAGTAATTGATATCTTTAAATCCGGGTAGTCTTCCTATTTATTTTGTACTTACATAGTAAAGTGCAGCGCTATATAAATATACAGAGGTGAACCATGTATATAAAACATATAAAACCAAAAAATAGAAGTGAAGGGGTAGACTCGGTTTCAGCCCAGTCAACCCAATATGGTGAATACACCTGATACAGGAAATAATAAGTCCATTACTGTGAACATAGAAACATAAACCATGAATATTTAATCCGTATTGAAAAGTGATGATGAAAGTTCATAAATCGTCCTTCACCATATGCAACACCAAATTAAGTGACTTGTGCTTCTACTAGGCCAGCATGCACTGTGCACCTTCACCAGTAGTAATAGGTACTCTTACCAGACGTAAGAAGTATATAAGCATAGGAAGTGGATATCCAAGGCAAGGTGAACATCAGCGTCAGCACCTCAACTGTCCCGTCCTAATGTCCGGCCACACTTCAAAGCTGTACACTTCACAGGTAGGTCTCCCAGTGTGGATGAAGACATCAACTGAAATCACAGAATGCCTCAATGGGAATATGTAAAAACACTCCACATAGCGTAATACTGTTGACCAGTGGGGGTTATTAAAAAGAAATACACTTACATGATAAAATCCATGAATGAGCAAATTGGAATTGCAATAAGATACAAGAAGAGCGTAGTGTTTGGACAAGCAGGTCAGCCTCATCCGAAGCGTTTCGTCCACTAGGACTTCAACAGGGGTATGGGGCCAACAGGGAAGGTGCCAAGAGTTTTACCCAGATCCTTTCTATTGGGCCCTGGTAATGACTCTGCACCAATCTATCCGTAATAGAAGAGGCTCAACGACATGTAATAGGCAAGTCTCCCCAACACTAGATTAGTGGTGAGGAGGTGCCAATGTCTGGCAAGTATGTCCCATTTTTGCTCAGTATTTTTGGGCTTCACTCCATATAGCAGCTCATTTCTGGAACAAGGTCTGGCTTTGCAAAAAGCCCATTTTGTATTTACGTTTTTAATCTGACAATAATAGAGCTTTGTTGATTTTATGTATTGGGTTGTCTGTAATATATAGTGTCGCAGACACCGGCCCCCAATGTATGAGGTCACAGAGACCGACCTCCAATGAAAGAGGGCAGAGACACTGACTAATGTATGGAGTATAAAACAATGATAACCAATAAAGTGGCGCTAAAAGGTGAACATTAACCGCTTGCTGACCAGCTGTCGCAGTTTTACTGTGGCACTTGGCCATGATACGTCGGCCACACATGCACGATTTGCGGGCGAGCACATGTGCGTGCTGCGTGCTCTTTGAGCGTGCCCGTAGGTCGGGTGGACTCGATGTCCACCGGCAACCCGTGATTGCCTACTACAGAGGCAGAACGAGGATCTGCCTATGTAAACACGGCGGATCCCTGTTCTGTCAGGGGACATGACTGTGATCTACAACAGTGATCGGGAACAGTCAAATGTGTCATGTCCCTGTCAGCCCAGCTACAGTTTAACCCCTTCCCTGCCAGTGACATTTACACAGTAATCAGTGGCTATTTAAAGCTCTGATCGCTGTATAAATGTCATTGGTCCCAAAAAAGTGTCAAAAGTGTTCGATCTGTCCGGCGCAATGTCGAAGCCCCGTTGATCACCGCCATTACTAGTAAAAAAAAAATAATAATAAAAATGCCATAAATATATCCCCTCTTTTGTAGACACTATAACTTTTGTGCAAACCAATCAATATTGGGATTTTTTACCAAAAATATGTAGCTGAATACATATCAGCCTAAACTGATGAAGAAATTTGTTTTTTTACATTTATTTTTGGATATTTATTATAACAAAAAGTAAAACATTTTTTCAAAATTGTCGCCCTTTTTTTGTTTTTAACGCAAAAAATCAAATACCACCAAAAAAAAAGCTCTATTTGTGGGAAAAAGGGACATCAATTTTGTTTGGGTACAATGCCGTACGACCACGCAATTGTTAGTTAAAGCGACGCAGTGCCATATCGCAAAAAGTGCTCTGGTCAGGAAGGGGGTAAATCCTTCCCGGGGCTGAAGTGGTTAATCTTATAAATGTATAAACTGTGCTAATAACATGACAAACAAATATGTGCATTAGATAAAACAAGTAAATAAAAACAGTCCATCTGTATATAAAGTGATGACTGAACCCACCCTGGTGTTCAATCAAATGGGATGTGTGCCAACTCGAAACTTACTGGATTTATGAACTCAAATCATATTTCCCACATGGTATTTTTTATCATTATTATTATACAGGATTGATATAGTGCCAACAGTTTGCGCAGCGCTTTACAATATGAGGGCAAACAGTACAGTTACAATACAATACAAGAGGAATCGGAGGGCCCTGCTCGTTAGAGCTTACAATCTAGAATGTGGAGTGGGACATCAATGCTTTTATTAACAGAGCTTGAGTTGCCCCACTCCGCGTTCAGGTGCCTAATGTACTCCAAGTCCTAATTTTCAATTTCAAATTTTTAGTGATAATTGACTACATTATGACATGTCAATTTAGTACATTTTGTGATCAGGGAGAATTTATTATGCTAAATATGCACTTCCTCAGGTATGTGTTTTAGATGCCCCTATTTTATGTGTTTCTAACTTTGGTCTGCTATATTTTTTTATCTCTAGTATCCAGCAGCATAGAAACCAGGAACATGGTAGATGCAGCTGTGACTAAATCAACCCCTATGTTCTGCTCCAGGGATACTCTACTCAATGCCATCATCACAGGCTCCATTCACTCCTACATACAGTCTTTCAGGGGTCCCCCCCAAAGGGAGGTTGCAGTCCAAAATGTGTACCCGAGCTGGCATCTCTTTGAGGATATGATTAGTCTTGGAACTCATAGTTTACATACTTTAAATATGCATTGTCAACATGCAAATACAATATTATTGTCCCTAGTCTGAACATGTGTATTCTTTATCTAAACTTTCAGTGATACAACATTTACAATGGAATTGCTTAACCCAGCTTCCAATAAAACTGATAATTCACCGACAACTGTGATTCTAACCACCGAGATGGTTTTATTACTTGGTCTCCCTGGACTTGGACCTATATCACTACCAGGCACATTGATGATGACAGAGTTTATTGAAGGATGACTTCTTTATTAGCACATGTCTGCATTGCATGCTGCATTTTTTTCAGTAATAGGAAATATTTAGGAAATATTAGGAAAATGCAGTGTAAATATGTCTGTAAATTAAAGTAAAACTAAATGCTTCTGTATGACAGTCTAAACATCTCCCAAATCCAGTTATTATGTGACGCACAATAAAGTACTGTAAACAAAAAATTACGATTTTTGTACATGCATAAAATCTCGTGAGTGACACAGGATAGTGGTAATTCCTTGGCATTGAATTATGCCCCTGCCTTTAGGAGGTTTGGACACTGGTAAAAAAAATAAAATAAAATAAATATGTCAGCCCCATCTACCTACCTCCAACCATTATGCCTCAGTTTAGTGAGAAAGCAGTATAAAACACAGAGGGACATATTCTTCAATGGACTTCAAAATCCATTTCAGGGAGTACTTTACAGGACACAGGATGAGTAAATTGGGATATTCTAGTGCCTTCAGGAGATTGGACACTGGCAAAACAAAGTAAGGACTGCTCAGTATAACCCACAGCCTCCCCCACCCCCCGCTACAAACATGATTTAGTTTCATTAGCACGCAATAGTAGGAGTAGGAGTAGATCATTTTCTTAATCGTACATTACTGGACACAGAATGATTATATAGGTACATTGGGATGTCTAAAATCTGTCCAAATGAGGAGTAAGCAACAGAGCAAACAAGAGCTAACAGGCCCACAAAAACCAACCGGTTAACAGAGGTAGCTCAACAGAACCTACAGAGGCCTGAACATCTGGATACCTGAGTTGTTGAACCCATCTGGCGATAGTGGAACTTGAAATTAGCAGATTGTCCCCTATGGAGACCTTCAGGAATAACAAACAAGAAGTCAGCTGCCAAAAGGAGCCTGTTGTTTTGCTATACTCACACAGGTCATCGTTGACAGCCCTCTGCTGCATGTACAGCCACTGCAGCATTGCCAAAGTCAAGTTCCACCTTGTAAGCATGTCACAAATCAGGCGGTTTACGGGCAGGTGGAATTCCCACTGAATTTCAGCCAACCGAGCACTGGCTGTGTATGACCGCATGAAATGGCTACAGACTGTTCTGGCCTGCTTTAGCAGATCTTCCAACCCTGGGTACTTGCTTAGGAAATGCTGCACCACCAAACTGAGGACATGTGCCAGGTATGGCACGTGTCAACTTTCTCTGTCTAAGGCGGACAGGAGGTTTGTGTCATTATCGCACACCACCATTCCTGGCTCCATATGGCTTGGCGTGAACCACCTCTAGGCCTGCCCCTGCAGTGCTGCAAGAATCTCTTCTCTGGGTTAGCCCTTTGAACGCTTAGGGGGTACTGGTGGTTCATAGAACAATTCAGCAGAGAAGGGCATGGAGGAGGGGGATGAGGAGGAGGAGGGGGTCACATCATCACCAGTAGCTGTATGGAGATGTGGCAGCACAACAAGCTGCAGCACTGATCCCTTGGCTGCCTTGTTGGAGTTGTGCCTCAACCTCACTTTCCTCCTCTGCTCTATTTGGCACCCAAGTCGCATTAGTGACCTCATCATCATCATCCCCTCCATCCTCATCATCACTGGAGCCAACTTGGCAATATGCTGTGGCTGGGGGAATATGACTGCCAATTTGTACCTTCCTCAACCTCAGAACCAGGATCTGAATCAAGTAATGGCTGTACATCATCAAGGAGTAAGTGGCTGACACTGTGTTCAAATAACTCATCTGACTGCTCCATGCCTGATGCTGGGGCTATGGCAGGAGTAGCTGTGCACAAGGAGGCAGAATAAGCCACTCTGGCAGCTGCGGTGGACTGTGCACTAGTCTCTGCTTGGGTGATGGAGAATGAGGATGGTTTAGTAAGCCGGTCTACCACCTCCTCTGCATGCTGTGGCTGGATAGCATGAACAACATAACTAAACAGAGGAAATGACACCCTGCCTAAATAAGGACCATGTCCACCTCTGTCTGTGGACACAGATGCTGCTGGCCTCCTCACAGTGTCATAGGAACGTCTGCCTGTCCTTGTTGGCTTCCCAGACATGATGCGGGGGGAGTTTATTAACAAAATGTAATAAAGATGTGGAAATCCGTACATGGATGCACTTTAATCAATGGAAAGTGGTGTTTGGTGCACTTTAACTTGAGTACTCATTACACAGACACACTCCACTGACACACTACAATATATTGCGATAAAACTGCACTAACGCACTGCAATATACTGCAGTAAGTGTGCACTAACGCACTGAAATATACTGCACTGAAATATACTGCTTTAAATGTGCAATAATGCACTGAAATATACTGTGCTAAACATGACTAACACACTGCAATATACTGCGACAAACCTGCAATAATGCACTGAAATATACTGCGTTAAATGTGCAGTAACACACTGAAATATACTGCATTAAACGTGTACCAATGCACTGAAATATACTGCGTTAAACGTGCACTAACACACTGTAATATACTGCAGTAAACCTACAATAACACACTGAAATATACTGTGTTAAATGTGCAGTAACACACTGCAAAATACTGTGGTAAACGTGCACCGATGCACTGAAATGTACTGCGTTAAATGTGCACTAATACACTGTAATATACTGCAGTAAACCTGCAATAACGAACTGAAATATACTGCGTAAAACGTGCAGCAATGCACTGAAATATACTGTATTGAATGTGCACTAAGACACTGCACTATACTGCGGTAAACCTGCAATAACGCACTGAAATATACTGCGTTAAACATGCAGTAATGCACTGCAATATATTGCAATAAACCTGCAAGAACACACTGAAATATACTGTGTTAACTGCTTCCCGACCGTGCGCCGTCTTTTCACGGCGGCAGTCGGGGAGCTGGGCGCGAATCGCCGTAAATATACGGCGATTTGCATTTTGGCCACCAGGGGGCGCGCGCGTGCCGCCGCACTCCTGAGGAGTGTGCCCGCGGCTCGGGCGGACCCGATGTCCGCCGGCGAGCCGCGATGAGCGGCTACAGGGAGGCATATAAATGCCGCTAAGCGCGGGTCGAGGGGCTGACGGCGGCACTTTTCTGCCGCGTGCCAGCCCTTCGTCAATTGTGTCATATAAAGTCACACAAGAACGTCCAAATAACGTTATATAACGTCACGTAATGACGTACAAATTGCGTCATATAAAGTCACGCAATAACGTCCAAATGGCGTCATATCACGTCACAGAATCACGTGTAAGTTAT
>BLSH010351732.1:1703968-1716827 GCA_018402905.1 Glandirana rugosa | reverse complement strand
GAAGAAAATACAGCTAATAGGTGTATAGCCTAGTTTTGGATACTGTAAGGTTTAAGAGCCCGTGTAGGTAGGTTCAGTTATTTTTTCAACACTGCAGGTGGTGCTCAACCGCAGTGGCAGTACAGAGGGAGTTGAGAGGAGCGTGGTTCCTCTATGTTTTCCTGGGTCACTGGGGCAGCAATCTGGTTAGGTGCTGAGAGCCTATGTGACTCTGACTGCCATCTTGGGTCAAGCAGAGTCTATTTAAGACCCTGGCTCCTGAGTTTGATGCGTGTTTAGCGTGTGGGTAGTGTAGGGACAGGTCTCCCATCTGTCAAGGACAGTAATAGCGACAAGGAAAGGTTCCAGACAAGTAGCGAAATCTTAGGAATCCTCCACTTTTCCTGGAAACCTTCCCACTTGGGCATGGACTGGCCAGGCTACATTTCGCCCCTCTAGAAAGACTGTCATTTCGGCTAAGACCTGCTCTGCTACAATCTGCTGTTCACCCGTAAGTGTTCCTGGTCGGGGTGCCTTCCCGCTGGGCTCGTTGTGAACTGTTATACGCTGTCTACAATGCAAATTCTTTCTATTGCATCTGGACTGTGTGTGTTTGATTGTCGCCGCACCATGCTGCACCCACCCACACATGGGTGTTCAGTCTGGATCTGTCTGTAAGTTTTTTCTGTCAGTCTAATCCAGACTAAACCACAATGTTAGCAGACATAAACAGATGTAAACAGTATATGTCCATTCTGTTTAGGTCCATTTTTAGGAACATACAATATTTTTTGTTTCTACTTTGGTGCACCTATTACTTTTTTCTTCTACAGCCTCCTGAACCATACCAGGCCACAAAGCACTTTGTCCACATGTTGATAAGAACAACAGCCTCTTCCCCATGACCCTGGCCCTGTGGTTGTGGGGGTCTGTGAGCACAGGAGCTTATTCCAGGTACTGCTCCCCTATGTAAAAAGGTAGGTACCTCTACTCATTCACAAAAAAAAATGGAAATAGTAAATAAACACACCACACACTGTGACAGGTATTTATTACAGAAAAAAAACTTGCCCAACTATGTAAATTCATCATCAATCACATTGCCCAGCAATGCAAAGCCTTGTCAATCACGAAGATCAATGCCTGCCAACCTCTTAAAACTAAACAAAATGCACTAAACCAGCAGCTAGCACACCATTAGATACAAAATGGTAATATCAAATAAATCCAAACTGAAGTGCAGTGCTCATAAAGCAAAACTGATAACAGTCTATAGTGTGTGTCTATAATAGAATGTCCATGCAAACAAAAAAAGGTCCACTGTGAATTAAAGATGAAATAATCTTCACATTTAGAGTTGAGCGAACACCTGGATGTTTGGGTTCAGCGGGTTCGGCTGAACTTCGCAAAAAACTTCGCAAAAGAACTTCGGCCCCAAACTTGACCCCGAACCCTGAACCCCATTGAAGTCAATAGTGACCCAAACTTTTGGGCACTAAAATGTCTCTAAAAAAGTCCTGGAAAGGGCTAAAGGGCTGCAAAAGGAAGCAAAATGGGGGTAAGAGTAGGACAAGTGCCCTGCAAACAAATGTGGATAGGGAAATAAGTTAAAATCACATAAAAAAAAATTGAGGAGGTGGATGTGGAATAGGAGGTTGAGAAGGCCTCAAAAAAAGAATAAGTTCACGTAAGTATACCAATGGTTGTGTGAGGCCGGTATAAATGTCTATTCTGCACAAGGTACAGAGTTTGTGGGATCCATGCCTGGTTCATTTTAATAAAGGTTAGCTTGTCCACATTGGCTGTGGACAGGCGGCTGCACTTGTCTGTGATAACGCCCCCTGCCATGCTAAACACACGTTCAGACAATACACTGACTGCAGGGCAGGTCAGCACCTCCAAGGCATAAAGGGCAAGCTCAGGCCATGTGCCCAATTTGGAGACCCAGAAGTTGAATGGGGCAGACCCATCAGTCAGTACGTGTAGGCGTGTGCACACATACTATTCCACCATGTTGCTGAAATGCTGCCTCCTGCTAAGACGTTGCCTATCAGCTGGTGGTGTTGTTTGTTGTGGCGTGCTGCTGACAAAGCTTTTCCACATTTCGGCCATGCTAACCCTGCCTTCTGAGGTGCTGGCGATGCCACAGCTGCGTTGGCGACCTCTTCCTCTGCCTTCCCTTGTGCTTCCACTGAGCCCCCGGTGTCATTTGGGAATGCCCTCAGCAGCGTGTCTACCAGCGTGTGCTAGTAGTCGCGCATCTCCCGATCACACTCCAGTGAGGGAATTAGTGACGTTGTCCTTGTAATGGGGATCCAGCAGGGTGGCCACCCAGTAATCAGCACAAGTTACAATGTGGGCAACTCGGCTGTCATTGCGCAGGCACTGCAGCATGTAGTCACTCATGTGTGCCAGGCTGCCCAGAGGCAAAGACAAGCTGTCCTCTGTGGGAGGTGTATCATCTGTGTCCTCCATATCCCCCCAGCCACGCCCCAGTGATGCCCACGAGCTGCGTTGGGTGCCACCCTGCTGTGAACACGGTTCCTCCTCCTCCTCATCATCCTGATCCTCCCCCCCTTACAGAACTGTGCCCTGGCTTGAAATGTTTTTACCTGGCCTATGCTGGTGCAGGAGCCCACCCTCCAAGCTACTTGTGAATGACTCGCCTGATAACCGTGGAAATGACCCCTCTTCCTCCTCCTCTTCCTCCTGTGCCACATCCTCTTCCATCATCGCCCGAAGTGTTTTTTCAAGGAGACATAGAAGTGGGATAGTAACGCTGAGAACAGCGTCATCGGCACTGGCCATGTTGGTGGAGTACTCGAAACACCGCAATACGCTACACAGGTCTCGCATGGAGGCCCACTCGTTGGTGGTGAAGTGATGCTGTTCTGCAGAGCGACTGACCCGTGCGTGCTGCAGCTGAAACTCCACTATTGCCTGCTGCTGCTCGCACAGTCTCTCCAGCATGTGCAAGGTGGAGTTCCACCTTGTGGGCGCGTCACATAGGAGGGCGGTGAGCAGGAAGGCCGAATTTCCGCTGCAGCGCAGACAAGCGAGCAGCAGCAGGGTGAGAACGCCGAAAGCGCGCACAGACGGCCCGCACTTTCTGCAGCAGCTCTGACATATCCGGGTAGTTTTATAGAAATTTCTGCACCACCAAATTCAGCACATGTGCCAGGCAAGGGATGTGTGTCAAACAGGCTAAGCCCAGAGCTGCTACGAGATTTCGGCCATTATCGCACACTACCAGGCTGGGCTTGAGGCTCAGTGGCAACAACCACTCATCGGTCTGTTGTTCACGCCCGTCCACAGCTCCTGCGCAGTGTGGGGTTTATCCCCCAAACATATCAGTTTTAAAACAGCCTGCTGTCGTTTCCCCCTGGATGTGCTGAAGTTGGTGGTGAAGGTGTTATGCTGAGCGGATGAGGAGGTGGTAGAGGAGGAGGAAGCAGAGTAGGAGGAGGAGGCAACAGGAGGCAAAGAGAAATGCCTGCAATCCTCGGTGGCGGAAGGACATGCGCCAAACTGTTATCCGCCTCAGGCCCACCCGCCACTGCATTTGCCCAGTATGCAGTTAGCGAGATATAGCGCCTCTGCCCATGCTTACTGGTCCACGTATCAGTGGTTATGTGGACCTTGCCACAGATGGCGTTGCGCAGTGCACACTTGATCTTGTCCCCGACTTGTTTGTGCAGGGAAGGGATGGCTCACCTGGAAAAGTAGTGGTAGCTGGGAACCACGTACTGTGGGACAGCCACCACCATCAGGTTTTTAAAACTGTCCGTGTCCACCAGACGGAATGACAGCATTTGAAAGGCCAGGAATTTTGAAATGCTGGTATGCAGGGCCAGGGATCGCAAGTGGGTAGAGGGGTACTTCCTCTTTCTCTCCAGTGTTTGGGAGATGGACAGCTGTAAGCTTCCATGGGACCATGTGGAAATGCTTGGGGATGGTGGCAGACATGGTGGCGTTGCTGTCACATCGTCTGTTTGCTGGGTGGCAGGTGACACTGGCACTGTAGAGGTGGAGGAAGAGGCCAAGGCAGCAGCAGAAGAGGAAGCAGGAGGAGGCCGACACCTTTCTTGGATTTTGAGGTAATTATTCCACTGCAGCTCATGCTTTGCATGTAGATGCCTGGTCATGCAGGTTGTGCTCAGGTTTAGAAAATTTATACCTCGCTTCAGGCTCTCATTGCACAGCTTGCAAACCACTTGTGTCTTGTCGTCAGCACATTGTCTGAAGAACTGCCACGCCAGGGAACTCCTTTGAGCTGCCTTTGGTGTGCTAGGTCCCTGGGTGCGGTGGGTAGTAGCAGGCATACTGTCTAGGGGGCGATCGCTCCGCTTTTGCAACCTGCTTCCTCTTTTGCCGTACTGGTGCTTCTGTGCAACCACCACCTCTTCCTCCAAACTGCACACGTCACTCGCATGACCTTCATTCCATGTGGGGTCTAGCACCTCATCATCCTCCACATCATCTTCCACCCACTCTTCACCACTGCCCTCCTTGTCAGTCTGCACACTACAAAGCCGCAGCAGTTGTCACCTGTGTTTCGTCATCATCAGAGACGTGCTGCGGTGGTGTTTCCATGTCCTCATCCTGAAACAGAAGTGGTTGGGTATCGGTGCACTCAATGTCTTCCACTTCTGGGGCAGGGCTATGTGGATGGCCCACGGAAAGCACACCAGCAGAGTCATCAAAAGCATAAAAGACTGCTGCATGACTTGGGGATCAGACTGCTTGGCTGATTTACAAGGGGCTGAGGTGAAAGACAGATGGCCATGGGTTCAGGTGTCAACTCTGAGCTTTCAGCAAGGGACCGGGTGGGAGACAATGTGAAGGAACTGGAGGCATTGTCAGCCACCCAATCTACTATCACCTGTACTTGTTCTGGCCTCACCATTCATTGAGCGGCATTCGGGCCTACCATATAATGTTGAAGGTTCTGTTGGCAACTCGCACCTGAGGAAGGTGTTTCACTTGTGCGTGCAGCTGGCACAGATCGACCACATCCTCTCCTTCCAACAGGAACTTCACACACCACCAACACCAGCAGCACCACGTCCACGTCCCATTTGAAGCTCTTCTCATTCTGGACGCAAATGTACTATTTAGCACAAATTTATATTATTTTTTAAACCAGCAATGTAGACGCACTTTTTAATTTTGTGCAAGAAATGCACAGCAAAGTACAAATGTTCTATGTGCTACTATTTATTAATAATAATAAAAAAGAATAATAAATTATTATTCTTTTTTTTTAAACCAGCAATGTAGATGCACTTTTTTTTTTGTTGTGCAAGAAATGCACCACTGGCCGCAAATATAGTATTTAGAATATTTTTTTTTTTAAACCAGCAATGTAGACGCACTTTTTATTTTTGTACAAGAAATGCACTGCTGGTCGCAAATGTAGTATTCAGAATTTTTTTTTTTTTTAAACGCCCACCTAACAAACAGAAAAATTGCTTAGGTTTTATATGAGGCACTTTGCTTAGCAAACAAAAATCTCCTCTAGCACCCACCCACCAATAAATCGCTGTTTTTAACAGATTTTCTAAAGCTAATCTGTCCCTCACAGCAGCAGGATCCTCTCCCTACACTAGTATGAGATGATGTGACATGCAGCACTACGTGACTCCAGCTTATATAGAGGCTGGGTCACATGATGCACTGGCAAATCACAGCCATGCTATTAGTAGGCATGGCTATGATGGCTTCTAAGGGCAAACGAGTGAAACGCTTGTTGATTGGCTGCCCTGCAGCTATTTAAAAGGCGCGAAAAAATACTCGAACCCGGACTTTTTCTCAAATGTCTGGTTTCGGGACACGGACACCCTAAACCTAAAGTCCGGTACAAACCCAAACTTTAGTTTGGGTTTTCTCATCTCTATTCACATTGTGTATAAAACTCCTCCAAGGTTTGGGTTTTTATAGATGTGAGTAGCACTGTTTTTAATAATATTGGTTACCATTGATTTTATACTATATGGATCATTTCCATTTTTTCAAGCACATTTCCCTGAGTGGCTGTCGATATACATGGTGGATTCAAATATGCAGGATCTGAGCTAACTACTTTCAAGCGCTATATGACTTCTCAATATGAGGGTCATACTGTTCCAGTAAGCCTTTGATTTGGGAACTGGTGTGGGATCATGGATTGCTTTGTTTTTTAACTTGGAGGAGTTTTTTTTTACACCATATGAAGATTATTACATATTTAATTCACAATGGACTTTTTTGTTTGCATGAAAACTCCATTATAGACACACACATTAAAAAAAGACAAATATGTGCACGCAGCCTTTTATCAACCCAGTCTATGCGTTTTATATTGAAATAAGCAAGGCAGTCTGTACAATATAGTCCCAAAGAAGTGGAGATGACGATCACCACCACTTCATTCAGTCTATGGGATGAGAGAAACAGTTCATAGGGAATCCACAGAACAAGGCAGCCAATCCTAAGAAGCTGAACCAGGCTTCAATTAACTGAAAGAGAAAAAGACAAAGGAGGCGCCTCTAAGTGCAATATTAAAAGTATGATTTATTACAAAAGGATTAAAAACACTCACTTAGTGTAAACAGGTACTCAGCATGAAGGTCAGTCCATGGTGGCGTCAAGATAAAGCTCTGCGATGGGGGATGTGTCCAGACCACTGGCAGCAAGTATATCGTCCAGGGAAAAAGATGGTAATCAGCCGGCTGGAGACCCAGGGCGAGGCTTGGAGCGCGGTGGACAGGGCGCAGGCTGATGATGTCACAATTGCGCAACGCGTTTCATAGGCGGAAAGACGGTCCAGATGGAAGAAAGACCGCGCCTCTTCCTCAGGCAAGGACTGGCCTGTAGGGGAGGTGCTGGATATATATAGGTGGAAACAGGATGTGGGGCAAGAATAATGAGAGTGAACTCCATAAACTACATCCGGGGAAAGGGGAAGGAATGAGGAGGAGTGTATGCAGAGGAGGTAGATTCAGACACAGGATGGTCTATTAGGTCACAAACACAGAAATAAAACAGACTATCAATGGGAGGGTGATTACATGGAGGATAATTTAAAAAACGGAAAATCTTAATAAATATGTTAAAAGAGTGAATCAAAAAAGTGAATACACTAAATAAGACAACAGGAACATCAGAGTGCAAGTACCTGGGTTAGGTATGCATCGGATAATAAATTCTTACTAAAAACTTTTTAGTGTATTATGTATGGAAAATGTTGTATGGATGATTATACAGCAATACAAATTACATACGAACTATATGCGGATTGCATATTGCAAAAGAGTCTTTTATGGATCACCATTATTTTAAAGAAATATATCCATATATTCAGCATGTGATGATATGCTGTGTATGGAGAACGCCGACAGGGTCTCAAAGAGACACAGATCACCCGATAGGCGTACACTCAGATGTGAAATGAAAAGCAACTTTTTGTTAATGAACGTAAAAATATATATATATATCTCCAAATATTGGACTGTTGACTGTGTATATGTTGTGAGTCTAAATCTTATTAGTGGAGGAGAGAATTGTACAAAAGTTATATGCACACATGGTATATGGATTGCATATAGATTGCATATCGCAGATGCGATATAGTAAAACATTTTAAAATCGCAGACTAAATTCCCATGTGACTGACAGTGTGCCACATGTTCAAAGTATAAATCTCACAAATGTGGACCGTGTACAACAGTCTTAGGCACTTGTTTGAGATTTATCGTATAAAAACTATAAAATTATTGTTGATAGGCTAAAAACAGGGTAGGAGTATTGGTGTGTTTATAAATCACTATAATAGGTCAAGAGAACCATTATGATTTTGGGGGTAGTTAATGGTATTACCTAGGTAAAAAACACAAAGCACTAAATTCTTATTACAATAGAAAGTATCACCCAGTTTACAGCTATTATGATAGACATACTGTACCAAGGGCCAGCACATGAGCATATGAGGCTACAGAATGGTGGATGTCTCGATGCTCTCGTTTAGGCCGCCAGGTGAGAGAACATCTAGGGAAAATATCCAGTAAGTTTCCCGTGCGCAGAGTTTTTTGAAGCGTTCTGCTTCATGTGCCTTCGTAAATCATGGGCAATCTTCCTTTGAGGCCAAAGGAAAGGTTTATCCACTAAAACATTTCTATAACTGTTCTTCCAATTTTGTAGTTTACTGCCTCACCTGCCCTTGTGGTCTGTTATACGTGGGCCGCACAATTCGACCCCTGAGATGTCGCTTCGGCGAACACCGTAGATTAATAGAAGAAGGTGAGGACCATCATAGTGTGCCTCAACACTTTCTAGAAAAACACAAGAAGTCCACACAAGGTTTGAGGGTGTGGATCATTGAACAAATCCCTTGCACACTACCTGAAGCAGAACGCTTCAAAAAACTCTGCGCACGGGAAACTTACTGGATATTTTCCCTAGATGTTCTCTCACCTGGCGGCCTAAACGAGAGCATCGAGACATCCACCATTCTGTAGCCTCATATGCTCATGTGCTGGCCCTTGGTACAGTATGTCTATCATAATAGCTGTAAACTGGGTGATGCTTTCTATTGTAATAAGAATTTAGTGCTTTGTGTTTATACCTAGGTAATACCATTAACTACCCCCAAAATCATAATGGTTCTCCTGACCTATTATAGTGATTTATAAACACACCAATACTCCTACCCTGTTTTTAGCCTATCAACAATAATTTTATAGTTTTTATACGATAAATCTCAAACAAGTGCCTAAGACTGTTGTACACGGTCCACATTTGTGAGATTTATACTTTGAACATGTGGCACACTGTCAGTCACATGGGAATTTAGTCTGCGATTTTAAAATGTTTTACTATATCGCATCTGCGATATGCAATCTATATGCAATCCATATACCATGTGTGCATATAACTTTTGTACGATTTTCTCCTCCACTAATAAGATTTAGACTCACAACATATACACAGCCAACAGTCCAATATTTGGAGATATATATATATATTTTTACGTTCATCAACAAAAAGTTGCTTTTCATTTCACATCTGAGTGTACGCCTATCGGGTGATCTGTGTCTCTTTGAGACCCTGTCGGCGTTCTCCATACACAGCATATCACCACATGCTGAATATATGGATATATTTCTTTAAAATAATGGTGATCCATAAAAGTCTCTTTTGCAATATGCAATCCGCATATAGTTCGTATGTAATTTGTATTGCTGTATAATCATCCATACAACATTTTCCATACATAATACACTAAAAAGTTTTTAATAAGAATTTATTATCCGATGCATACCTAACCCAGGTACTTGCACTCTGATGTTCCTGTTGTCTTATTTAGTGTATTCACTTTTTTGATTCACTCTTTTAACATATTTATTAAGATTTTCCGTTTTTTAAATTATCCTCCATGTAATCACCCTCCCATTGATAGTCTGTTTTATTTCTGTGTTTGTGACCTAATAGACCATCCTGTGTCTGAATCTACCTCCTCTGCATACACTCCTCCTCATTCCTTCCCCTTTCCCCGGATGTAGTTTATGGAGTTCACTCTCATTATTCTTGCCCCACATCCTGTTTCCACCTATATATATCCAGCACCTCCCCTACAGGCCAGTCCTTGCCTGAGGAAGAGGCGCGGTCTTTCTTCCATCTGGACCGTCTTTCCGCCTACGAAACGCGTCGCGCAATTGTGACGTCATCAGCCTGCGCCCTGTCCACCGCGCTCCAAGCCTCGCCCTGGGTCTCCAGCCAGCTGATTACCATCTTCTTCCCTGGACGATATACTTGCTGCCAGTGGTCCGGACACATCCCCCATCGCAGAGCTTTATCTTGACGCCACCATGGACTGACCTTCATGCTGAGTACCTATTTACACTAAGTGAGTGTTTTTAATCCTTTTGTAATAAATCATACTTTTAATATTGCACTTAGAGGCACCTCCTTTGTCTTTTTCTCTAGACACACACATTGCCTGCGAACCTGCCGGAAGAAAAAAAATCATACCGATTACTGCAATCCACTCCCAGAGCAAGTCTCCACTGAAAGACAGAATCATTGGCTGTATTTCTACTGCTATTGTCTAAGCATGCCAAAGCTGCCACCTCACAATACCCATTTACATGAAGGTACATTTTTTTCCAGAAAGGTTAACACGTATGGGACTTGCTGGGAGCTGCTGCTGTTATTTCTGATTTCCACACAATTTTTCAATTTTTTGGTGCCATTGTGAAAGGTGCTCAGTTTGGGGTGCCTTGATTCTAATGACGGACCGCTAGATGTTAAAATAAGGGTTAGGTTATTTTATGAATGGATATACAGGGGTTGATTTACTAAAGCTGGAGAGTGCAAAAACTGGTGTAGTTGTGCATGCTAGCCAATCAGCTTTTAACCTCAGCTTGTTCAATTAAGCTTTTTTTTTTTTTAATATTTTTATTGATTTTCCATTTAAACCAGGCATATACAAAACAGTTCCACAAGGAGGGCCAGAGCCCTGGCTCCTCAGGGATCTCACGGGATCCCATGCTAGACAGACAGAGAACCCCATAGCTAGGGATACCAATGTAACTCAAACTTCCCAAACCCCCACCCCCCCCTTACCCAGTCAACCAAACCACCACTCCAGTGTTACAAACAGGACCGGACCCTGACACCTTGTCATTCTATCACTTTGTGCATGAAAATGTGTCAGAGGAGCCTTACACCCCCACTATAAGTTGAGGCCCCGACTCTCTGCCATTCAACTATTCACCTCCTCTCCCCCCGGACTCAATTCCATAAAAAACAGACCACCTCCATCCTCTGCTCCTATCCAGCAGAGCAGGAGGACTCAAACCATGCTCTCCACACCTTATCAAATTTTTTCCTGCATCCCCTTGCTACGTATGTCGATTTGTAGTATGACATCATTTTGTTGATTAGCCCCTTCCACTCCAGGAGGTGTAGCTTTCTTCCAGGGAAGTAGGATGATCTTTTCCCCATAGAAGAGTAGAATAGTGAGGAGTGTCCTGTGAGCTCTGGAGGGTACTACATCATCCAGCAGTCCCAGGAGACACACCCGGATCATCCTGGTAACGGGCCAGCAGCACCTCCGTGAGACATGACGTGACATCCTCCCAGAAAGCCTGAATTGGAACACATCTCCAGCACCCTGAGGAGACCGAGGGATCAGTGGTGTATCATCCTTGGGTGCAGGGTGTTCACTGAACACGGGTCCTGAGGGGTTGGGGGGCCCACTGTGCTCTGACCCACACTGCACCCATGGATGATCTCTCCCTAGTTGACAGCCGGGGATGATCGGTGCAGTGTGGGCTTGTACACAGGCCCACTAATTTCATGATACGCCCCTGCGAGGGATATATATGTGCAAGTCTAGCGGGAGTATAGTAAGAGCGGTGTAGGAATTTAAATTGTATTAGCTTATCCCTAGCGGAGACTAAGTTCATGAATGGCTTATCCCACAGCTCATCCCAGTCCTCCCCTTGTATTCCCGGGACCTCTACCTCCCATTTCGCTCTGCATTTTTTAATTGCTGGTGAGGTGGTTTTAAATAATTCCTTGTAAGCTGTCGAGAGAACCTTAGGTAGTCCCTCTTCAAGAAGAGCAGTTTCCAGGGACGAGGGAATAGACTCCACTCTTTGCTCCCGGAATTGGCATTGGAAAGCGTGTCTAAGCTGTAGAAACCTAAACAAGTGGCCATTCGGCAAGCCATACTTATTTTTAAGTTGCTCATAAGTCAGAAGCTCCCCGAGATTTGTTATGTCCCCTAATGTCCAGACTCCCCTAGTCGCCCACGCCATAGGGTCAGAGTAGGTAAAAAAGTGTGGAAGCTTCGGATACAGCCACAGAGGGGCCCTCGGAGACAAGCCCTGAAAACTAGGATTAGCCAATACCCTATCTTCCTCCCATGCCCCTATTGTAGCCACCATCGACCGGGTGAGTGGGAGAGAAGAGCTCTTTCCCCTATGTATTGCAAAATGCAGGGATTCGTAGGAGCCCAGGATCGCTGTCTCTAGAATCATCCCTTCATCCGACGTCAACCACCGATGGACAAAAACCATCTGCCCAGCGAGGTAATATTTTCTCCAGTTGGGTAGGGCCAATCCCCCCTTGCACACTGGTTCTTGTAGCGTCCGGATTCCTATTCTAGGCGATTTGGGGGCCCACACAAAGGAACTTGTGACTCCATTCAGCTGTTTAAAAAAAGATCTGGAGACTGCTACTGGTGCATGCCTCAGGAAGTAAAGGATCACCGGCAACAGCATTTTTCACACTCCCAATCCTTCTCCATCTCTGTGTTGCCTAATCCCCTTTCCTATTTCCGTATTTGAATACACTGTGGGGTTGATTTACTAAAGCTTGAAAGTGCAAAATTTGGTGCAGCTCCACACAGAAACCAATCAACTTCAAGGTTTTATTGTCAAAGCTTGATTGAACGGGGGTGTGACTGATTGTGAAGGAGGAAGCGGCGTCTCTTTGAAACTCTGCAGTAATCCGTGCTAACATCCGCCTTTTTAAGGCTTTCCACCCCGTTTTCAGCCTTGGCATATAGGGAGGTGAAGTCTGGTCCCTCCAGGCATGCCATCAGCCTCCTCCAAAACTTACAAGGCCGCGTTGTTAGAGCCCTGGGTGACCCGATCCTCACAAGGCTTGGGACAGTGCGCCTCCGCCATCTTGCCACAGAAACAGTGGGCAAAATGCACCAAAGACTGAGCGGCAGTCATGGAGGAACACTGCTCAGATTCGAGCAGCTCACAGGCTTCTCCATTGTCTCCCACAGAGCCACCAGGAGGGGAATCAAATACGGAAATAGGAAAGGGGATTAGGCAACACAGAGATGGAGAAGGAAAAAGGGAGGGGCAGTGGCGTACTAACACGG
>BLSH010351732.1:1652072-1693834 GCA_018402905.1 Glandirana rugosa | reverse complement strand
TACCCCCCCCCCCCCCCCCCCGTGTCAGAGAGCTGGTCTGTGTTTGTGTGTACAGCTAGTGTCTCTCCCTTCTCACACGTCTCTCCCTTATCACACTGCTGCTGAAGGAGTGTACCTGTGTGAAATCCCCTGCTCCTGTTCCCCCTCCCCACCAACAGACTGGAGCCATTCAGGGCACAGGAAAGTTTGGGCCAATCAGATGTAGGTAGAGGACTTGCATGCAGACACAAGAGGATGCTGGGAAGTGTAGTCCTAAAGAGGCACTGTACAATATAATTGAATAGCTGCAGAACTACAGGATCCCACAATGCCCAGGACACAGAGGAGGAGAGACGGGACTGTTTTTTTTAGGGCAAACTGAGATACTGGGGGTCGGAATGAAAGGGAGTGGTACAGACCAACTGTTGTGGTCTGTACCCTACACCAGAGGAGTCCTACTGAAAGTGAAAGTGATAGAGTTGCTGCACCCTGTGAGTAACAGAGCCAAGAGACGAAGGTGTCCGTTTATGAAACTGTGATCAGCGGTGGTCCCAAGGATCAACGCTGATCACAGCTCTTTTTTGGTTTATGAAGCAGAGATAATGGGGAGAGAACACCTTCTCCGCCGATTATCTCTGCACATGGGAAGCTGTCATTCACTGACACAGGAACGGCCAGTTTATGAAGCTGCGATCTCCGCACTTCACTGGCGATCTGGGTCAGATATCACCCTCCCCGATTCACCAGCTCAGAGGTGGTGAACCGGGGGAGTGAAGAGGGAATCCCGGTGAAGGAGGAAGATTACAGACTTCCTCCTGCCTCGTTCAGACCCCCCAACACATTAGCCATGTCCCCCTGCCCTGTATATGTGTATATATGTACATACATGTATATGATGTATGTATATATATACACGTATATATAATGTATGTGTGTATATGTGCATATATAATGTGTGTATGTGCTTATATATACATATATAGTGTAGGGGGACTTATAATTTTATTAACTATTTGGGGGGGCTCCTCCGAGAATGTCCGTTACTGAGCAGTGATAATTTATCACTGCTTAATAAACCGACATCTCAGTGTTTCTGTGAATTTCTGGTGCTGTAATCTCGTTATGTCTCACGAGATTCCAGTATCAGGGGGCGTTCTCTGCTGTTTGAACCGTTTGTAGATCACTTCACTTCGCTAGAGGTGAAGTGATCTACATGGCTTCATAAACTGGCACACAGAGGAGAACGATCTCCTCTGTGAATGCCGGAGAATGAAGCAGTGGATTTTTTACACTGCTTCATAAACTGACACCTATGTGATTGCAAGCATCCTGTGTGGGGGGTCCTGGAGCAGTACATACAGGGCAGCCATCAGGAATTTTGGGGCCCCTTACACAGCTTTAGACCTGGGCCCCCGTCTGACCACCAACATTCCCCAGGGCCCGCCCACTGGCCATGCCACCACATCCGCCCCCTGGCCATCCCACCACATCCTCCCACTGGCCAGGGGTGTACACATGTTGCAGCCACAGTAGGAATTATACACCCTGTCACACTTACCAGGTGTAGCCTGCCAAGCATGACCATTTCAAGTGAAGTGAAGTTTGCAATGCATGCTAGTGTGGGATCCAAGGGGTTAAAAAAAACAGTGCACAGGCAGCACAGCCTCACCCAATGTTTGCAATAAGACCTTGCACTGAACCATAGGTGCTGGAGGTCCCAAACTTGGACCAGTTGTGGTCCAGGGGACCCTCTTCACGTGGTCCAAGTTTTGGTATTTTTATTGCCTCTGGTTTGGGAGAATGGTGTCCTCAAAACGGGTGCCCCCTCCCATAGACTTCAATGTTAAGTTTGAAATTCACCTGACAAATGCCGGTCAATGACTGGTAAATTTGGGGAACCAGTATGGCCGAACCATAGGTGCTGGAAGTCCCAAACATGGACCAGTTGTTGCCCAGGGGGCCCTCTCTATGTGTCCCAAGTTTGGTGTTTTTATCAGCTATGGTTCGGGAGAACAGTGTCCTCAAACCAGGTGACCCCCTCCCATAGACTCCAATATTAAAGGGGTTGTAAAGTCTCATTGTTTTTCGCCTTAATGCATTCTATGCATTAACTACTTTAAGACCGGGCCTCTTTTTGGAGTTCGGTGGTTACGAGTTAAAACCAGTTTTTTTTTGTTATAAAATTACTTAGAACCCCCAAACATTATATATTTTTTTCTAAGACCCTAGAGAATAAAATGGAGGCCATTGCAAAACTTTATATCACACCGTATTTGCGCAGCGGTCTTACAAGCATGATTTTTTTTTTTTTTTAAATTCTGTTTTTTGAGTTAGAAAATAAGACAACAGTAATGTTAGGCCAATTTTTTCCATATTTTGAAAGATAATGTTACGCCGAGTAAAATGATACCCAACATGTCATGCTTCAAAATTGCATCCGTCGCGGAATGGCGACAATCTTTGCAACATAAAAATCTCCATTGGTGACGTTTAGAAAATTCTACAGGTTAGCAGTTTTGAGTTAAAGAGGAGGTCTGGTGCTAGAATTATTGCTCTTGTTCTAACGATTGCGGTGATACCTCACATGTGTGGTTTGCACACCGTTTTCATATGTGGGCGGGACTTACGTATGCGTACGCTTCTGCGCGCTAGCTCGCAAGGACGGTTCGCTTTAAATTTTTTTTTAATTATTTATTTTGCTTTTTTCATTTTTATTTTTACACCGTAATTTTTTTAAAAAAAAATTTTGATCACTTTTATTCCTATTACAAGAAATGTAAACATTCCTTGAAATAGAAAAAAGCATGCCAGGACCTCCTAAATATAAGATCTGGGGTCAAAAAGACCTCAAATCTCATACTTACACTTAAATGCAAAAAAAATGTCCCCTTTAAGACCATTGGGTGGAAGTGACTTGTGACGTTGTTTCTGCCCAGCCATGTTAAGGAGCCAAATTAGCAGCTTCAGCCGCTCACTTGGCTCACGTACACTGGGGGGGACAGACGCAACCATCTCCGCCAAGCGGCGGAGACGACCGGAAAGCGCCGAGGGGACATCTTTCCCGCCGCTGATAAAAATGATCTTGCGGCGAATCCGCCACTAAGATCACTTTTATCTGAAAGAGAATTGCCTGCAGAAAAAATAGATACCGGGGTTATGGTAGCTATCTGCTACCATAACAACGGTATTCTACTTCAAACTGCCGCCGTATTATGACGGCGGGCGGTCCAGAAGTGGTTAAGGTGAAAAACCTTTTCTCATGTGGTGACCCTCCCAGCAGGACACGGGAGCGCGCCCGCATGTGTAACCCCAGGGAATCTTTCCCTGACGGGTCACTCAATGCGGAGGACGTCCCAGGAGCGCTGCTGGAGGACCCCAGAAGACAAGGTTTGGGGCCACTCTGTACAAAACCACTGCACAGAGGAAGGTAAGTATGATATGTTTGTTATTTTAAAGACGTCTCCAATCTCTTTGAGTCTGAAATTCACCCGCCAATTGCCGTTCCATGATTGGTCATCTTGGGGACCCGGCCGAACCATAGGTGCTGGAGGACCCAAACTTGGACCAGTTGCTGCCCAGGGGGCCCTCTCCAAGTTTGGTATTTTTATCAGCTATAGTTCGGGAGAACGGTGTCCCCAAACCAGGTGCCCCCTCCCATAGGCTCCAATCTTAAAGACTACTAAAGTCTTTATTGTAAGGGCCCCTTGAGACACCGGGGCCCCTTAAAACAGTACTGCCTGTACCCCCCTGATGGCGGCCCTGAGTACATACCCATCACTGGGTGTCTGTGAGCACACCAGGGGGCAAAGGACTAAGACACAAGACTTCTCCAGCTGTACGGGTACGCAAACCTGGGGAGACCCCTTTCTGTGAGAGCTTACAATCAGGGAGATCCATTAGTACCATTTGTAAGAACGAGGACTTCTGGAACAGCTGACAGCAAAGTGCATGGGACCAGGCCTGCTACCTGCCAGGAGTGGTAAGCTGAACTACCATTCCTAAACTCTTGCCACACTCAGTTGACGCAATAGAGACTGCTATTGCCTAGCAGCTCGTCTGTCACTTATCACCCACATAAAGGGACAGTGCACCACTGACAGAAGGGCCCCACGGGAAGACAGCTGCCTTGGACCAATCAGGCACCTTGTACTTTAGTCAACATTGTAAATATAGATATTGTGTTAGCTGATTCTGACTCTGCTGGTTACTGGTTACATCAGTTGAACTTGATGCCAAGGTTCAGGTAAATCCCTTGTTATAGGTTAGTGTTCACTTATATAGTTTTTTCAGCTTTGAAAGTGTTCTGTTGTTGTTTGCCAATTTACACACTGTTTAACTGCTTTGAGGTAACACTTTTAATACTTTTCTACCTTTCATTTGTTGTGGCTTACTTTCTGTGTCCTGATATAGAGTGCAGGTATATTAATGTTTAAGCATTAATATTAATATATTAAGGCTGCATGTCTGAAGCCACAGCCGGGTATGTCAATGGGGAATAAGCAGTTTACTCAGTTGTTGCAGAACAGATAACCCACCATCACCAGTGGCTCCTGTGGAAGTAAGAGCTACATATATATGTAAAACCTTTATCCTAAAAGGAAAAAACTGATCACTGTAAATGTTTAAAAAGTGTTAGCTGGAGTTCGGTTTCAATTTGTTTCAACCACATCTGCCAGTTCATCTAACACTACCCTTTCCCCAGATTAGCAATACTATTATCCAAAAGTGTTTCTGTTGCTCCTTCATCCAGAGTGGAAGCACTGCAATACAGGAAAACAGAGGGAAAAATCGTAAAAAAAAATGACTGCAGCCACCATATTTAAAGTGGTTGTCAACCACTTTGGGCCAACAAAGCTGTACGTGCAAAACACGCATGTCCAAAAAGCAGGAACGCCCGGAAGTGTCTGTTCGTGTAAACCTACATTCCTAATTCACAAATCACATTCACCTGAACTTCCTCTTTATACACTCGTAGAACGTCACCATGTTAGGCTTGGTACGCGAGACACAACAGCCAACATACGATTTTAGACGACAGTCGTACAACCGCGGACAGAAAATTTTCCTCCAAAAAGGGATTTTAAAGACAATAATGGACCAAAATTACTATGCGAACCAAAGCATTTATTATTAGGAAGTAAAAAAGGTGTTGCATAGTACAAAAGGGGCCCTGGACAGACAAGGTTTAAGTTACCGATAAAAATTATAGACAGAGGGGATACATAGGTATACACAGTACAAAACATAAAACCATGTTGACATGGCTGGATATATGAGAGAGGAGCCTCCTGAAATGGTGAAACTGGAGAGCTTCCAACGCGTTTCGAGATTTTCTGAGGCAGAAAATAGCAGCTCTTCTTCAGGAATGATCTCAACTAAGAGGAGGGATTCGCATCTCATGGGGCAGAGAGGAAAAACCCCCACACAGCCTGGTTGACCATAAGACAAGACGATGGAGAGAAGAGGAATATAGGGTGTGCATATACAGACTGCTGATAAAAGATCAAAAGAAATGATCAAAAATGAAGATTGGCTGGGACAGGGTCACTGTAGATATATATATATATATTTTCAGAAGGAATCAATCATGAATTGTAGAGGTGTTGGGTAGTGAAGCCAGCAAAGGGCACATCCAGACCTCCAACACAGGGAATCCAACCCCAACAACATCCCAGCAACTGGGGGACAGGGAGGAGAACCACCACACCAAAAATCCTCAAGTCAAAAAAAGAGTAGCCACGACGAGCAGCACAAAGGCTGCGGCAACACGTCCTGTCAGCACAGGGCCCCCTGCCAGCACTCGACCATTGCACCGCGTGTACGAGGCTTTAGGCTTACCTGTAGGTTCCCTGCATATCTCCTAAACCTGCATGGTTTAGGAGATAAACAGAGTGCTTGCATGTGCCAAAGTCATCAGGCACATGCACAGTGAAGAAACGGCTTCCGTGCCGTTTCTTCACTAAGATCGTGCCGCGATTGGTGGCTTCCGGGCGCATGCGCGAGAGTGACATCACGCAGCTCCAGCAAATCACAGAGCCGGAGTCTGCGGCCCCGGGAGGAAGAGGGGCGAAGATGGACGCTTCCTGGAGCAGGGACAGCGCTGGTTTCCAATGCAGGTAAGTGTCACATAATAGACTAGTATGCAATATATACTAGCCTTTTATGCTTTTATATTGCAGGGTAATAAGGAGGAACAAGAGGAAGTAAAACCCACCAGGGTTTACTTCCTCTTTAATGATTGGTAAGCTGCAATATATTACATTTTTTGGATTTAATACCACTTTATTTCCAGAAGGTTGATAATTACCAGTGCCTACCCCAGCCTGTTCTTGCCACATAAAAGTGGTCTAAATTTATATGGAGATTGGTGGGGGGTAGTACTTGTGAGCTAATCAATCAGGGGTTCATAAAAGACACATGGCTAGCAGGGCAAATTTCTTACATTACAATCAGCCTAAAAGAGTAGGAGGGCAGAGTTGTAAAGATTAAGATCAACTCTTAATTTAGGTGGGACAATAAGAGACAGAACAAAGTAAATATCACAATAATGTGGGCAGGGCTACAAATGTTTAAGAGTAGCATAGAATACCATGAAGCACATTAATAGAAAAGAGTAAGTTTTCAGTTAGAGGTGGATGTTGAGAGCAGCATAGGTAACCATGAATATAATATAACTCACAACTTTATTATATGGATTATATAATAGAGCTACTATTAACACTAACTATGTAGGTAAAACAAACCACAGAAAATATAAAGTCTGTAAAAGGCTAATGCCATATTGTGAACCATGTTACATGTACCCGGTTTTAGGGTGTAACATGCAACATGATACTTCCTCCAGCTCTCAAACTGAAAACCCATATCTTGGTACAGGCGGTGAGCTGGAGGAAGAGTCTGTAGGAACCTTGCATTGCACCCGCAATCCACTGAACATGGGTGCAATGCTTTCCAGACTTCTGTGAAAAAAAAATAATAAATATAAATTTTTTTCTGCAAAAATTGTATAATTATTATTTTTTAAAGATGTACTTTAAAGAGTATTTTGTTATAAAATACCACTCCCCACAATGACCCCATGCTTTCAAGTACCTCCTGATCTAATAATTGTGAAACATTAGGATATGTATCCATTAATTCATATTAAGTCTTCTTTTACATAAACCAATTTATAAATTGTAAAAAGAAAGGCAATTTAATATTCCTATTTGCCATGCAAAATAAGAAACGTAATCAGCTGGAACTGGCTTTAAGCTTAATCTGTTTTGTTAATCTTGAAAAAAATCAGGCTTACTGAATGGTGAATTACTGTTTTTCCAGTTCCACCAAGAAAGCACTTATGTAATGTCTTCTACGGTTAATGCAATTTTTTTCCTAGAGTGAGCAATTCTACATTGTACATAGAAAGGAGGACAAGGTTTAAATCAGGGTGAGTCACTTTAGAGGAGGAGAAATACATTAACACCTTAGCCTTAGAACAGACTTTAGACAGCCACATCACATGGAGATCTGTTTCTAGATAAGAGAAGAAAATAAATTAGGTGTGGACACACAGACGGGTATCTCAGGTTCAACATTTTGTGTCTCCTAGATCTCTCCCTACAGCCAGCATCATGACATTCAACGGAACATGGAAAGCTGATAGAAGTGAAAACTATGAAAAATTTATGGAAGTTATGGGTATGTTTTCTTGCATTTGTGTCACTGAATTATCCTGGTTTTTAATTTCAAAACCATATGTGGGTAACTTAAACTAAAAGAAGATGTATTGTGAATATATCGTCTTTTCTAGAGAAGGAAACTGTCTTTTTAAAGTATATTTAGTTGAATAAAATTGTATGATTTTTAGCATTCTCTTGTGATAACAAATCCCACATTTCACCATCATCTATTCTTATAACAGACTGTGTCCTTTGTCTCTTGTAGGTGTGAATGTAATGAAACGTAAGCTGGCTGCACATGATAACCTGAAGATCACAATCCAACAGGATGGGAACAATTTTAATGTAAAGGAATCTAGCACCTTCAGAAGCATTGAAATTAATTTCACCCTTGGAGTCCAATTTGAGTATTCTCTTGCAGATGGAACAGAACTCTCTGTAAGTTGAAATTAAGTATTCAATGTAAAGTGACACGTTTTAAATATAGAATGCAGAACAAGCTAGTCAGCTCTCCATCCCTTATATTTGTGAGGTTCCTAAATCCGCAGTGATTTTCTGAGATAACTTATGTACTTGCGGCAAAATATTTGTACCTTTACAGTAGAGACAAGGGAGCAATAAAACCCTTACGTTGACCATACACCTATGAATGTCTTTAATTTAGCCCGCAGGCTGAACAAAAGAAATGCAACATATACCTCCATCTAAGCTAAACAGCACAGATGGATTAATCTCTTCTGTCGACTTTGTATTCTGACAGCCAGAAGTATTGGCTGTCAGAATATCCAAACAGCAGCTGCATCTAACTGGATGCGGGTGCTGTACAGCTGACATATTTCTGCCTGATTCCTTTGATTTTCAGATCGAAAAGGTGTGAGGCGGAAGGGAGTAGATTGGGCCACCAATTTTTGTTTATCAAGAACTGCGTGAAATTTGGTCAAGTTTAGTCCTAAGGAACTCTCATTTTAGAGGACAATCTCTGAAACCAGTGCTACGGACTTCTACGGAGCCAAATGCTTGTTAACTGCAGTTCAGAAATAACAGGTTGACAGCACCACAGGAACTTCCGAAGAAATTGTATTTATTGAAGTAAAACAGCATACATGTAATTCGCATAACAGTCCATGGGAAGTACATCAAAAGGCATAAACGATTGACGCGTTTCACGGGAGTTTACACCCGCTTAGTCATAATCCCTTTGTGTGTTAACTGCAGTTAACACAGTACTTTTAGCGCTGTTGATGTTCAAAACATACTGACAAGTGTATATCCAGAATTCTATGGGCAACCATGGATTGCACAACCATGTAAAAGACTGACACAGACGGGGGCTATCAGCTTGTAAATCTTTACATTAATTGATGGTTTTCTTAGGAGATGAAAGTTGAGATAGCAGGACCAAACAAATTCCTATTTCTTGCAATTCATAATGTTAGTGTATTTAGTAAAATGATGACTGAACAGGTTACAATGATATTGTCGAAGTAAAACAGCATAGTCTGAACTAATGTTTGACTAACAGCAATAAAAAAAAGTCACTCATGTGATACCTAGGCCTGAGTGATATATTGTTAACGTAACAGCCTTTAAAATAGATACACCCACATTACCAGGTGTACACCATATCTAAATTCCCTGCTTTATTTGATAAGGCAGTGCAAAGAGCAATAATAAACAAGAGACTACAGCACACAATAAGATTTCACCAATAGTGGAGAGCTAAGGTTTGGGCCGAATCTATCACTTTTCACCAATCAGGGAAGTTTGGATTGGCTGGAATAAGTTATTGCAGCGCAAATTGCTCACAGTTCCAGAATAATCTATTTACAAATTAAAAAAAAAACACTCATTTGCATGTGTAATATGTCAGCAATGTAGTGAAAATGGCATTATTTTGTATTTCATTTTAAACTTATAGGGCTCCTGGACTTCAGAGGGAGATAAACTCGTAGGATCATTTCACAGAAAAGACAATGGAAAAGAGCTGAAGACATGGAGAGTCATAGTTGGGGATGAACTTATACAGGTACTATATGTCTTTCCATTTAAATTTTGTATGTTTTATTTGCATGGCAAAGATGTAAATGTATTCTGCTGCACCCATACCATTTGCTTATAGTCCAGAAGTATTCTCAAATCATCGAGAAAGCTTGACTTTACGGTGTATCTGCGGCTGGCAATAATGTAAAGTTTTTTGGGGTTGCCTGAACTACTAAAGAAGAGTGTAGACACAATAGTCATTTTGTATAAAAATAAGAATAAAACTTTTAAGTACACCTGCCACTGAAGAAATAAATATAGTGCACTAGGGAATGGACATAGATGTAATAAATACACGGATTGTGAAATATAATTGCGTCACATTGTGGGAGATTTACTAAAACCGGTGCACAGAGAATCTGGTGCAGCCCTGCATAGTAACTAACTAATAGCTTCTAACTTTAGCTTGTTCAGTTAAGCTTTGACAATAAAATCTAAAAGCTGATTGGTTAGCATGCACAGCTGCACCAGATTCTGTGTGAACCAGTTTTAGTAAATCTCCCCCCCTTGGAAGAACATTTCTGGTGTTTATTGAAGGATGCGGTACAAATTTAGATTTTCATCTTTGTTTATTTTATTTATTTATTACAGGTACTTATATAGCGCTGTCAATTTACGCAGCGCTTTACATAAATATTGTACATTTACATCAGTCCCTACCCTCAAGGAGCTTACAATCCAAGGTCCCTAACTCACATTCATACATACACATACTAGAGCCAAGGATCTAATTAACCTACCAGCATGTCTTTGGAGTGTGGGAGGAAACCAGACTACCTGGAGGAAACCCACGCAGGCACAGGGAGAACATACAAACTCCAGGCAGGTAGTGTCATGGTTGGGATTTAAACCAGCAACCCTTTTGCTGCTAGGTGAAAGTGCTAACCACTACACCACTGTACCGCCCATTATTGAATGTGTTGATATAAATATGTAGAGATAACTGTGAGATTTAAAGAAGGTTAAACAAGCACATCATTATTATAATTGAAATTTTTGGTTGGATTTAGTTTGAGTATATACTTATGTAAGGGCAGCACAGTAGCTAAGTGGTTAGCACTTGCACCTGGCAGTATTAGGCCACTGATTCACATCCCAACCACAGCACTACCTGCCTGGAGTTTGCATGTTCTGCCTGTGCTTGCGTGGGTTAATAGGCTCCTGTCTAAATTGTCCCTAGCATGTGTATGAATGTGAGTTAGGGACCTTAGATTGTAAGCTCCTCGAGGGTAGGGACTGATGTGAATGTACAATATATATGTAAAGCACTGCGTAAATTGATGGTGCTGTATAAGTACCTGAAATAAATAAGTAGGGTGGTACTATTTTACTTTTATTTTATTTTTTTAATCTGTTTATGTGGGAACACATTTAGGTGCTCTGAGCAACTTCAAATTTCTGATAATTATACATACACTGGGATTTCATAGTAGATTGGAAGTACATTTTATAATCAATGGTCAATTTTGGTGGAGATTGCTTGTGGAAATCTGAGGATACAATTACACTTTCTCACGCAGCTTACCTGTCACAATGCAGTAGATTCAAGGTTGTCTGTTGAGCTCTGCTTTTTATTACCCTTTCTTCAAACTCTAAAACAGTAGCCATGTATGCAGAAGGACTTGGATAATCACACTGGGACTGCAAATATATGACTAATTCTACGTAAGCGTGTTCACACCATAGATACCAGAAATTACATTTCATTTTGAGTGACTACAAAAAATAAAGACATTGGGATTGATTTACTAAAGGTAAATAGACTGTTCATTTTACTAGGAAGTTCAACTTTGCAGGGGAATTTTCCCCAGAGCTTAGTGAATGTGGTGACGTTTTGCTGACTTACATTAACCAATTATATGCAAGAAAAACTGATTGGATATTCTTAGCAAATGAAAAATTGCACCACCATCACTGAGCTCTGGGGAAAATGGCCTTCCAAATGAACAGCCTATTTACCTGTAGTAAATCAACCCCTTCTGTGTTCAATACAGAATCATTAAATATATTTGCTGGCGGTGTTGCAGTAAAGAAGACCTCCATAGTCTACATGCTTTCATGAATCCTTGCTTATTAGTAAAAAAAAACTTTGGGTTGTCACAAGAACAGGAGTATAGGGGAATTCTTCCAATGGGGACACGAGTTCTGATGACCTTACTGACAACTAGGGATTCCCTCACTTTGGAAAAACTGTCTCTAACTTCCTGTTTTGGCTATGGCACAGGAAGTGAAGTGAAATCCCCAATGGGACACAGATGACAAAAAAAAACTGGCAGGGATCATAACCTCTCACACTATCCAAAATGAAAGAAAAAGGTTTTGCCCTTAGTTCTCCTTTAAAGTTGGTGTTAACTTTAAAGTGACCATACACCAACAGATCAGGCCAATCAAAGCCTCTTTGAATTATACATTAATATGGCCGATATGGGAACTGAATCAAAGTGCTTTTGGAATAGCTAATTAACTCACATTGTCCCTGGTTCACACTGACAGCGGGAATGAAATTGTGCGAGTTCAGCTGAACTCGCAGGATTTCATTCCTGCATGTCAGTCCCAACTTCAGGGGCAATTTCAGAGACATCTGTGCGGGTTTGTGCACAGATGTCTATGGAAATGGCACCCCAAAGTCGCCAAAAGTAGTACAGAAACTACTTTTGGGAATCGGTGTGGCGCCGCAAATGCGGCGTTGCACCAATTCGGTCGGTGCCATTGCCGGTAATTGCCACCGATTTGGCATTCGATTTGATGCTCCAATGTGAACCTAGGCTTAGACATATTCCAGTATATCCTTACTATTTGTACATAAACATACTTTGTACCTTTTAAATAACCATCATTTGTTTTCTCTTTGGTCTTTTTCAGACATACACTTATGAAGGAACTGAAGCCAAGAGAATTTTCAAGAGAGCCTAGACGTTCCTTAAAACATGAAAGGCCACACTGCTGCAAGTTACTGAAATATCACCTGCATTACAAAGTAAAAGTTAACAATCCATCTGTCCCCACAACCGCAACAAACACTTATTCATTGCTGTATATAATAGAGATATTGTGCATGTATGCTATTTTCATTTCATCAATAAAAAAGACCTGTTTAGTGCTGCTCATCTTTTTCAACTTTAACGTTTTTATTTAAGAGCTAATAAACATTGTGCATTTAAACTGTATGGAAAACTGTGAGATTATGATGTGGGCATGGATGGGCGAGGAAACATAAAAATAACCAAATTAAAATGCTGTAAAATGCAGCTTTTCTTTTCAAAAACAGGGTATTACAATGTATTTAACATGGCATCTTGGGGCTGTGTTACTAAAGCGGGAGTGCAAAATCTGGTGCAGCTCTGCACAGAAACCAATCAGCTTCCAGGTTTTATTGTCAAAGCTTAATTGAACATGCTGAAGTTAGAAGCTGATTGGCTGGCATGCACAGCTGCACCAGATTCTGAGTGCTCAATTTTTAGTAAATCGCCCCCCTTTGTCATAATTCTAACAAACAAGAGATTTATATTTAATTTAATGATGGTTCACACAATAGTGTAAAACCAACACCTCCATATTTTGCACTGATGAGAGCTAGCAAGACTGAAATGGTTGAATACCAATTAATATACGAAGCAGATACAGCCCACAATTATACAGCTTCTCATGAAAATTTGGTGGTTTTGGATCATTTGGCCTGAAAAAGAATTGAAATAGATTTGCACTATCCACTAGGCAAAACATTTTTCAAGTGTCACATAGATAGGCATCAGTTTCCAGGTACTGAGCTCTATTCTTATACTCAGCCAGGGGCGTAGATAAGGGGGGGTTTGGGGTGTTCAAACCCCCTCAGAGCATCCTGCCAAAAATAAAAAGTGTCTCTGCCCTGTCGCCTCTCATGGCGCCAGCACCGCAACAACAAACAGCGGAGCACAGCAGTCAGTATTGTGGATGAAGTGGATGCAGCAGGTTGGGTGTAGGGCACACTGTCACAGGCACTTACGTCACACTGTTACGACCAGGCTGTGCTGGGTTCCCAGTGAATGCATCATAGATACAGTGGGAGCGGGAGGCGTCTGTAGTCCCGCCCACTGTGCCCGACTGTCTCTACACTCTGTACTTCCCGCCAAGGAGGAGAATTGAGTGGAGAATGCGCAAGGTAGCAGTACTTGCTGCCTGAGAGGCGGTCATCACAGACCACTTGTCACCACTGCTGTGTTGCCATTGAGGTAAGTGAGTCTGTGGTAACTGGCAAAATTATTCACTAATCACTGGATTCGTGGGTTACCATTTTCCACTGCTTGATTGGTACTGACAGTCCAGCCTGGCTATCTCAGCTATGTTGTGGTGCTGACTGCAGAGCCAAAGGGCTGAGGGGTTACCAGGCACAACAACATTGCTGCCAGAGCCAGGCTGGACTGCTTGCTGCCCTTAGTGCACTGGCCCCTTTTTAATTGTGTTGAAAGGGCAATAATAAGCCCCGGTTCACACTAGGATGTGGTGCAGAAAACCTGCAATGCATCTCCCGCACAAGGATGTCTTTAACACGGGGCAAAAGGGGCCCAGCCCCAGTCATTGTTGTGGGGCATAAAGCAGCTGCACCTTGCACCTGCACTGCCCGTAAAAAAGATGGCGGCCAAATACTACTGGGGCGGAGCTGGACTACAGCTGTGCGGTTTGGTTCCAGGCTTGGTGCTCCATCATCTCTTCCAGTTCCCAACCAACCACTGCCTGACCTGCTGTCACGTGACCTCCACATCCCCCTAACAGCCAATCACTCCACCCCCTAACAACCAGACCTGTGATCAGTGGGGAGGAGAGGTAGGGACGGCTCCTCCTTCCTCTTTAAAGTCCATGCTGAAAGACTGGGACTTGTCCTCTTTGTCGGTGTCACACAGTATGTAAATGACATGTGAGGGGTTTGGGGACACTGACAGCACCTGTTATGGTGATCAGGAAGGACCATTGTGAGTGTTAAGCAGACAATGAACAGGGATAAGAGATCAGACAGTACATGGATGATCTCTGACCATCTCCTGTAGTACAACTGCAGTCTCTGACCATCTCTTCCAATATGTCTACAGTCTCTGACCATCTCCTGTAGCATGTCTGCAGTTTCTGTCCATCTCCTGCAGTACGCCTGTAGTCTTTGACCATCTCTTGTATGCCTGCAGTCTTTGACCATCTCCTGTAGTATGTCTGCAGTCTCTGACCATCTCTTTTACACCTGCAGTCCCTGACCATCTCCTGTAGTATGTCTGCAGTCTCTGACCATCTGTTGTAGTATGTCTGCAGTCGCTGACCATCTCCTGTAGTAGGTCTACAGTCTCTGACCCTCTCGTGTACTATGTCTGCAGTCTCTGACCATCTCCTGTACTATGTCTGCAGTCTCTGAGCATCTCCTGTACTATGTCTGCAGTCTCTGAGCATCTCCTGTACTATGTATGCAATCTCTGACCATCTCCTTTAGTACGCCTACAGTCTCTGACCATCTCTTGTATGCCTGCAGTCTCTGACTATCTCACGTAGTATGTCTGGCAGTAAATGATATGCACAACCCTTTGGTGTGTCAGGGGCTGCAGCTGAGGCCCTGAAAACTTCATCAGTTGACCATCACTGGGATGCAGTCTCAAACCAAGATAAACATTCACGCAATAAATGGAGTATATGAGAGTCAGAACAAGCTGACCTTTCACCATGAAGGCCTCTTTCAAACACACTGCAGTCTCTACTTTCATAGCTGTGTGTGCTCCGCTCATTGCCAATAACACGTTCTAGGAATTTTCTGTCTATTGATGAGTCCCCCACCTCCCCAGTCCATGGTGTGCAGGCAGTGAGGAAATGATGTGCTGTAACCTCTAGCAACCAATCAGTGAGCAGTCAAGATGTGAATGGGGGGGGGGGCGAAGAAAATCATTGCCCAGGGTCCAATCAATATTAAAGGTGGCCCTGGTCCTGCACCACATTCAGATTGCAATGCAATCTACAGCGAGTGTCAGTGAAATCTTAACGACAGCCCAAATGCAGTGTGTTTGCCTGTTTCAGATCCGATGATACAAAAATGACCATGAGATCCAGTTTCAATGCGTTCCTATAATGCACGACTTTGGTGTAGTGCAGTGCAATCTAAGCCCATTCAAAATGAATGGGCTCAAATCGGACGGCACTGAATCGCATGTGAATTGCACAGAAATGTGATGCAGTTCCTGTGTGACTCATATCGTGAACCAAGGGTTCACACCTATGCATGCGGTGTGGCCTGCGTTTGCATGGGATTGGGATGCTGTCCCTGCGGGAAATGCAGCGAAAAGGTCCTTGCACCTTTTCTAAAAACACAGCCGCAGAGAAACCACATTTTAAATTAAAAAACGCATTTTAGATTAAATTAAATTCAAATAAAGAATATGCTATATTCACCTACTCTTGCACAGAGTGGCCCTAATCCTCCTCTTCTCTGTGTGCCACAATAGAAAGCCGCTACGGGGCACACAGTGTATGCTCGCTCCTGTGCTGCTTGGTTCCCCCGCTTCACCACTTGGTACCTGCCGCTGAACCCCCCCCCCAGGAGAAAAAATTATCTACGACCCTGTATGCAGCTGACCCATTTTATCCAGTCATTGCAAAGTAAAGGTGACATTTTTACCCACACAGCTTTTGAAGTTCTGTGCAGATCATATGATAAATGCTCTGGTCATGATTCTGCTATCTACTCATAATTTACGTCAAACTCATCCAAACAGCCATATATGCTCAGGTGGGAACATGATTTTAATCTGGACTTACAATTGGATGAATGGTATAAGCTATTGGTCATGAATCCAAGTCGTATATTAACACCTCCATGATAGAGTCTAATTATAAAGTTTTACTTTGATGGAACATGGTCCCGTCAAGTTTGGCCTCTTATGTCCCTGCAGCCTTGCCATTATGTTTCAGGGGCTGTGGACAAGAAGGCTCGTTCCTACATATCTGGTGGACATGTTCGAAAGTGCAACGATTTTGGATAAGGATTTAAAATTTTACATATACTTTGACAGGGAAGAACCTAAAAAAAACCCCAAAAAACGAACAAGCCCTTTTCTGCCACCCTATACCAGAGGCTCACATGACGGCTAATTGCATTTGTATTCATAGCCGCAATAATTACTACGCGGGTCTTGGAAGCCTTCTATAGTCCTGTGTGACTTTGTTAAAGCTAAATTATCCTGGATAATGTTTAATGATAGACTTTCCACTATCTTGAATGACAGAGTTAAAAAAAACTTTGGACTCATGGCTCATATACCTTCTGGGGAATGCCTAGCGTCCTCCTGAGGTTTTTTTGTTATATCTTTGACAGCGTAGTGTGGTTGCACAGTCACTTCTCTTTTCAGCTCTCCTTCCTTCTTTTTCTTTCTGTTCCTTTACCTTCCTGGAGCTAAATGTATTTGCCTGCATTTTGTGAGAGAGGACATACTCCTGGAGTAGAGATGTAGTCACACAGATATAGTTGCCAGGACACGAGATTGAATCTCACACAGACAGTGGGGTTGATTTACTAGAATAGAAAAGGTTATTCACTTTGCAAAGTGAATGTTAGTAAAAGAGTGAATCTGTTTTGACACTGCAAACCCAATCATAGGCTAGTGAAAATATTTTTTTTTTCAATTTCTCTTGTATGTGATTTGGTATTCTAAGTGAACAGCCTCTGCCCCTTTAGTAAATCAAGCCTATTGGGTTACCACTCCATAGTTTTATATTTCAGAAACACTCCTTGACATTATTTTACATTTATTTTAGTGGTAGAAAAGTTTACTGTACAAATACAAGAAACCCTTACCAGATATAAGAAGGGTTCATGCCCATCATAATGATTGATCCTGGTGGCTCTTGTGCCACACCTCAGACTCCACATGCGGTCCAGTGGCCGATGGAGATAGACACCCGGTGGATGGCTGGTGGTTGCTTGAATTACTCTCCAGGGGAAATAGGAAATACCAAGCTGACCAGCTTGGAACGCGGATGCGGAAGTGACGTCACCTGAATGGAGCGGAGGTCGAGGACTGTCAATCAAGCAGGCTACACGCTCGCAGCTCCTTCTACTGGCATCTTGTGTAAATTTCGGCCCTACTGGGGAGATCGCACAAAGCAAGGTCCATAAAGACATGGATGAGAAAGTTTGGGGCGGAGGAAGTTTACTGGCCTGAGTCCTGACCTCAACCTGATCGAACACCTTTGGGATGAATTAGAGCGCAGACTGCAAGCCAGGCCTTCTCTCCAACATCAGTGCCTGAACAAACAAATGCGCTTCTAGAAGAATGGTCAAACGTTCCCATAGACACACTCCTAAACCTTCTGGGCAGCCTTCCCATAAGAGTTAAAGCTGTTATAGCTGTAAAGGGTGGGCCGACTCAATATTGAACCTAACAGACTGGAATTCCATTAAAGTTCAGGTGCGTGTAAAACAGACATCCCAATACTTTTGGTAATATAGTATATATATATATATATATATATATATATATATATATATACAATATCTCACAAAAGTGAGTACACCCCTTACATTTTTGTAAAAATTTTATTATATCTTTTCATGTGACAACACTGAAGAAATGACACTTTGCTACAATGTAAAGTAGTGAGTGTATAGCTTGTATAACAGTGTAAATTTGCTGTCCCCTCAAAATAACTCAACACACAGCCATTAATGTCTAAACTGCTAGCAATAAAAGTGAGTACACCCCTAAGTGAAAATATCCAAATTGGGCCCAATTAGCCATTTTCCCTCCCCGGTGTCATGTGACTTGTTAGTGTTACAAGGTCTCAGGTGTGAATGGGGAGCAGGTGTGTTAAATTTGTTGTTATCGCTCTCATTCTCTCATACTGGTCACTGGAAGTTCAACATGGCACCTCATGGCCAAGAACTCTCTGAGGATCTGAAAAAAAGAAATGTCTAAACTGCTGGCAACAAAAGTGAGTACACCCCTAAGTGAAAATGTCCAGATTGGGCCCAGAGTGTCAATATTTTGTGTGGCCACCATTATTTTCCAGCACTGCCTTAACCATTTCAGGCATGGAGTTCACCAGAGCTTCACAGGTTGCCATTGGAGTCCTCTTCCACTCCTCCATGACGACATCACAGAGCTGGTGGATATTAGAGACCATGCACTCACCCACCTTCCATTTGAGGATTCCCAACAGATACTCAATAGGGTTTAGGTCTGGAAACATGCTTGGCCAGTCCATCACCTTTACCTTCAGCTTCTTTAGCAAGGCAGTGGTCGTCTTGGAGGTGTGTTTGGGGTTGCTATCATGTTGGAATACTGCCCTGCGACCCAGTCTCTGAAGGGAGGGGATCATACACCTGATTCAGTATGTCACAGTACATGTTGGCATTCATGGTTCCCTCAATGAACTGTAGCTCCCCAGTGCCGGCAGCACTCATACAGCCCCAGACCATGACACTTCCACAACCATGCTTCACTGTAGGCAAGACACACCTGTCTTTGTATTCCTCACCTGGTTGCCACCACACACACTTGACACCATCTGAACCATATAAGTTTATCTTGGTCTCATCAGACCACAGGATATGGTTCCAGTAATCCATGTGCTTAGTCTGCTTGTCTTCAGCAAACCTGTTTGCGGGCTTTCTTGTGCATCATCTTTAGAATAGGCTTCCTTCTGGGACGACAGCCATGCAGACCAATTTGATGTAGTGTGTCCTTCAACCTCTGCAGCAATGCTGGCAGCACTCATACGTCTATTTCCCAAAGACAACCCCTGGATATGACGCTGAGCACATGCACGCAACTTTTTTGGTCGACCATGGCGAGGCTTGTTCTGAGTGGAACCTGTCCAATTAAACCACTGTATGGTCTTGGCCACCATGCTGCAGCTCAGTTTCAGGGTCTTAGCACTCTTCTTATAGCCTAGGTCATCTTTATGTAGAGCAACAAATCTTTTTTTTCAGATCCTCAGAGAGTTCTTGGCCATGAGGTGCCATGTTGAACTTCCAGTGACCAGTATGAGAGAATGAGAGCGATAACAACAAATTTAACACGCCTGCTCCCCATTCACACCTGAGACCTTGTAACACTAACGAGTCACATGACACCAGGAGGGGAAAATGGCTACTTGGACCCAATTTGGACATTTTCACTTAGGAATGTATTCACTTTTATTGCTAGCAGTTTAGACATTAATGGCTGTGTGTAGAGTTATTTTGAGGGGACAGCAAATTTACACTGTTATACAAGCTGTACACTCACTACTTTACACTGTAGCAAAGTGTAATTTCTTCAGTGTTGTCACATGAAAATATAGAATAAAATATTTACAAAACTGTGAGGGGTGTGCTCACTTTTGTGAGATACTGTGTGTATATATACTATATTATATATATATATATATATATATATATATATATATAGAAAAGGAAAGAAATCCAGGATTGCCGCACACGAAATTGGATCAAAAATAGGCAATATATACAGTCCAAAGAGGTACACGAATAGTACAAAAATGTTCCAAAACACCAACGGTTTCGGGCCATATTATCTGCTTGCGCCCTTTCTCAGGGTAGGAACAAAAAATTAAATATATATGAAAAACATATACAAATATTGTAACAAAAATGTCCACAAAGATGATTACAACCATATCCTTATCTGCATAACTCCCTTAAAGTGCTCAAAGAAACAGGTGTAAATCAAAGTCCCTGTTTAACCCTTTGGGAAACAAAGTGTCCAAACGGTTAATCCAACAGACTTCTCTTTTCTTTAATTTAGCTTCCCTATCTCACCCTTGTATGTCATGTGCAATAGCCTCAATTACCATAAATCGTAATTGTACCACGGTATGACCCATTTCCACAAAATTTTTAGCCAATGTTAGTTTAGTTAGTTTATCACGTACTGAGTATTTGTGTTTTGCAATTCTATCCTTTATTTTCTGTGTGGTCTCCCCTATATAGAGAAGACCACACGGACATTTTATAAGATACAACAACTTACACTGATTGACATGTGTGGTATCCCTTGATCTCGATATTTTTCCCATTGTGAGGACGATTAAATGTTCTGCCCTTTATCATACAACTGCATTGTATGCAGTTGAGACACGGGTATGAACCATAGTTGGGGGCACCTAGAAATGTTTTACCTACCACACTCTTCTGTTTTTTATGATCGGATTTAACCACCTGAGAATGAATGGTTCGTCCTAAGACGGCATAGGCATATGTTGGCACTCATCAATTAACGGGTAATTATCCCTCATAATCGTCCAAAGCTTTTTTATGATATTAAAAATCCTCATTGTGTGGGGGTGGAATTGTGTTACAAATGGTAGTTTTTTTTTGCTCTTCTGCATCCCCTGTTTTTTCTATAGGTTAATTTCGTATTTTATTCACCTTACTTCTGATGTATCCTCTCTTCAATAATTTATTTTCTATCTCATCCAAACAATGTTCTCTCTGTGTAGGATCACTAACTATTCTCCTTACACTGAAAAATGACTTTTTGGTACTGACTTGAAAACACCTGGTGGATGAAAACTCTATTGATGCAATAATTGTTTTTGATCAATCCGTTTAACATATAGATCACTTTTTAGTATACCTGCTTCCAACGTCACATTGACATCCAGAAAGGATATACTCTCTTAGAGAATAGAATAGAATAGTGATTGTTCCTACTTTGAGAAAGGGTGCAAACAGATAATATAGCCCGAAACCGTCTGTGTTTTGGAACATTTTTGTACTATTCGTGTACCACTTTGAACTTTGTTTGTATATATTTCCTATTTTTGATTATATTTAATGTATTTCTACATTTCTATATACAGCCTCAGGGTAAGGCTTGATTGCGAGCACCAGCAAAAAAAAACTGCAGTGCTGTTCACCCCACCTGAACTATATATATATATACACACAGTATACTACACAGTGGCACTCTTCAAGAGGCAAAGATTCTCTTTAGTTTGCATTAGAAGCCTAGGGACAAGGTTATCACTTTTCAAAATAAGGTTTAATAATGAAAAGGTCAAATAGTGCAAATAAAATATTTACAGAAAAAGGGTGTTACAAGCAATATAGAGTAAAAAAAAAAACAGAGAAATAAAAGAGTTAATAAGGAAGGATGCTTTGAATGTCCTTGGTTTCAGCAGAGTTCCGTCAATGAGCAAGGTGTTATTGAGTCTCAAATTTAATAGCTGTTCCAATGTTGATGGTACATGAGAACTGTCAAAATGTGGATGCATTCCACTTTTCTTAACATCAAGGGGGGGGGGGGGGTGTTGACAGAGATCAATTGACCAATCATCTGGTCTAAGGGGTGGTTGCTGATGGCGCTCCCTGCATGTTAGGCCTCTGTATGTGGCCAGGCTGTGTAAAAGTCTCACACATGTGGTATCACCATACTCAGGAGGAGTAGCAGAATGTGTTTTGGGGTGTAATTGGTGGTATGCATATGCTGGGTGTGAGAAATAACCTGTTAATACGACAATTTTGTGGAAAAAAAAAACTGAAAAAAAAATCTTCATTTTGCAAAGAATTGTGGGAAAAAATGACAACTTCAAAAAACTCGCCATGCCTCTTACTAAATACGTTGGACTGTCTGCTTTCCAAAAAGGGGTCATTTGGGGGATATTTGTACTTTTCTGTCTTGTTAGGGCCTCAAGAAATGAGATAGGCCGTCAGTACATCAGGTGTGATCAATTTTCAGTGATTGGCACCATAGATTGTAGACTCTATAACTTTCACAAAGACCAAATAATATACACTAATTTGAGTTATTTTTACCAAAGACATATAGCAGTATAAATTTTGGCCAAAATTTACGAAGAAAAATTACTAATTTGCAAAGTGTTATAACAGAAATTAAGAAAAATGCATTTTTTTACAAAATTTTCGGTATTTTTCCATTTATTGCTCAAAAAATAAACACCCCAATGGTGATTAAATACCACCAAAAGAAAGCTCTATTTGTGTGAAAAAAAGGACGAAAATTTCATATGGGTACAGTGTAGTATGACTGAGTAATTGTCATTCAAAATGTGAGAGCACTGAAAGCTGAAAATTGGTCTGGTTAGGAAGGGGGTTTAAGTGCCCAGTTGTCAAGTGGTTAATAATGGCATGCAATGCCAAGCTGCGGTTTCCAAAGCGAGTAAAATCCTTTCTTGTATTAAGAGAGGTATAGACTCCAGAGAGAGAGAGATATCATTTTGCCCCTGTACAAATCATTAGTAAAATCGCATCTGGAATATGCAGTTCAGTTTTGGGCACCAGTTCTCAAAAAAGGATATCGGGGAACTGGAGAAAGTGCAGAGAGGGGCAACCAAACTAATAAGAGGCATGGAGGAGCTCAGCTATGAGGCAAGATTAGAGGAACTGAATTTATTAAGGGGGGATATGATCAACATGTACAAATACATAAGTGGCCCATATAGTGATCTTGGTGTTGAGTTATTCACTTTAAGGTCATCACAGAGGACAAGGGGGCACTCTTTACATCTAGAGGAAAAAAGATTTAATCTCCAAATACGGAAAGGTTTCTTCACAGTAAGAGCTGTGAAAATGTGGAATAGACTCCATTCATAGGTGGTTCTGGCCAGCACAGTAGATTGCTTTAAAAAAGGCCTGGATTATTTAATGTACATAACATAACTGGGTACTAACATTTATAGGTAAAGCTGAAAATCTGATTGCCTCTCGGGGGATCAGGAAGGAATTTTTTCCCCCACTATAGCAAATTGGATCATGCTTTGCTGGGGTTTTTTGCCTTCCTCTGGATCAGCGTTGCGTGATAGCGGCTGTTCTGGAGCACCATCATATGACGTCCTCCCAGAACAAGAGTTGCACTGTCTCTCCGTCATGTTATAGTGGGCGGGCGGCAAGCGGATATACATGTACATGCAGGGATGACAGATTTTACCTAGAGACAGATATGCATATTCTAGAGATTCCAACTAAGGTATATATGACCCACTTTCTGTTAACTTTCTAGTCACTGTAGGGGCTAAGTGAGACACTTTTATGGGCCCTGAGATGGGCATTGGGAGATTGAGAACAGGTGTCTGGCATGCAACAAAGAGGTTGTGGATTGTATGAGCTGAAGGAGAAGGCAGGGAGGAATGTCACTGCAGCTGTGTCTTCTTATGACAAGATGGCATAGAAGATTGGTGACCTGAACAAAATGGCTGCTACACACACAGCTATTTGTGTGCCCAGTACGCATGACCATTACAGAAGCTGCCCCCAAAAAATGACTAGGGTATGGGCATATGGAGAGGCTTTCACAGCAACTACAGTATCCCACAAATGTGAGTACACCCCTCACATTTTTGTAAATATTTTATTATATTTTTTCATGACAACACTGAAGAAATTACACTTTTCTATAATGTAATGTAGTGAGTGTACAGCTTGTATAACAGTGTAAATTTGCTGTCCCCTCAAAATAACTCAACACACAGCCATTAATGTCTAAACCGCTGGCAACAAAAGTTAGTACACCCCTAAATGAAAATGTCCATATCGGGTCCAATTATCCATTTTCCCTCCCCGGTGTCATGTGACTCCTTAGTGTTACAAGGTCTCAGGTGTGAATGGGGAGCAGGTGTGTTAAATTTGGTGTTATCACTCTCTCATACTGGTTACTGGAAGTTCATCATGGCACCTCATGGCAAAGAACTCTCTGAGGATCTGAAAAAAAAATTTGTTGCTCTATATAAAGATGACCTAGGCTATAAGAATATTGCCAAGACCCTGAAAATGGCCAAGACCATACAGCAGTTTAACAGGACAGGTTCCACTCAGAACAGGCCCTGCCATGGTCGACCAAAGAAGTTGAGTGCACTGCTCAGCGTCATATCCAGAGGTTATCTTTGGGAAATAGATGTATGAATGCTGCCAGCATTGCTGCAGAGGTTGAAGGGGTGGGGATCAGCCTGTCAGTGCTCAGACCATACGCCACACACTGCTTCAAATTGGTCTGCATGGCTGTCGTCCCAGAAGGAAGCCTTGTCTAAAGATGATGCACAAGAAAGCCTGCAAACAGTTTGCTGAAGACAAGCAGACTAAGGACGTGGATTACTGGAACTGATGGTCTCATGAGACCAAGATAGACTCATTTGGTTCAGATGGTGTCAAGTGTGTGTGGCTGCAACCAGGTGAGGAGTACAAAGACAAGTGTGTCTTGCCTACAGTCAAGCATGGTGGTGGGAGTGTCATGGTCTGGAGCTGCATAAGTGCTGCCGACACTGGGGAGTTACAGTTCATTGATGGGATCATGAATGCCAACATTTACTGTGACATACTGAAGCAGAGCATGATCCCCTCCCTTTGGAGATTGGGCCGCAGGGCAGTATTCCAACATGATAAGGACCCCAAACACATCTCGAAGATAACCACTGCCTTGCTAAAGAAGCTGAAGGTAAAAGTGGTGGATTGGCCAAGCATGGCTCCAGACCTAAGCCCTATTGAGCATCTGTGGGGCTTCCTCAAATGGAAGGTGGAGGAGCGCACGGTCTCTAACATCCACCAGCTCCATGATGTCGTCATGGAGGGGTGGAAAAGGACTCCAGTTGCAACCTGTGAAGCTCTGGGGAACTTCATGCCCAAGAGGGTTAAGGCAGTGCTGGAAAATAATGGTGGCCATACAAAATATTGACACTTTGGGCCCAATTTGTACATTTTCACTTAGGGGTGTACTCACTTTTGTTGCCAGGGGTTTAGACATTAATGGCTGTGTGCTGAGTTATTTTGCGGGGACAGCAAATTTATCTATGCAAGCCAAACACCACCCGAGTTTTTAATTTGTTTTAACTAAGTTCTTTTGCATTATTTTAGTTTGCTGAGTGCCCTACCCCTGCCTGGACCTGGCCACTCAGCCTCTGTTTCCACTCGCATAACCTAATAAAAAGATTGATAAAAAATATATGCCAAAAAGTTGTATTATTTCTGTTTGACAAGTGTAAAAAAATAGCTGTTTACGCAACGAGAAATCTTGCTGATAAGTTCCTGTGTTTCCTACCTCTGGATTGTTATCATTTAACACTGTTCTCCGCTATCTTTGTGGACTACAAAACACCTTCCCCTGTTATAGAGAAGAGAGCAAAGAGTTATATAGTCCTAATACATTCCCTGTCCTAGGGTAATAATGCTGCCCAGTATGGTTGTTTCCCTGGGATAGGAAGTGTGTTAATAGCAGGATTGCCAGGTTAAAATAAAGGAAAAAAGTGTGAGAAAAGAAAATGAATGCAACCATCACAACTAAGGACAGGCAAGCTCAGTTTCTGTTCGTGGGTTTAGATACCCTTTCATGTGAAATTGGTTATTATATAAAATAATAGCCACTCTCAGCAAAAGAGAGGACGTGTTAGAACCTCTGTCAGGTTCTATTGCAGTGTGTATCCACATTGATAACATTTCTTCTCACTTTCTGTCCCAGTGAGAGGGAGTTAGAGGAACATGGGTACAGAGACAGCATCAAAACTACCTTTCATTAGTAGAGTGTGGAAAGGTTAGAACCTTAATGGGGTCCTCCCTGATCCCCATATTTTAGCCTGGTTTCACAGAAGTGTCACCAAGACACATAATAAAGTGTAGTTACAAACAATAATAAAACCCGATAGAAAGCTTTACCTACTCTATTACTCAAAGGTGGACTTTAACAGTTTTAAGAAGTTGAACATAGGAGGTGCACCCAAAAACTCATTTTATAAAGATTTTGGGTGAGCTTTGTACAGCCAGGGCTTCCCATTCCCCACACCCACCCTGCATGATCATCATGGGCGTCCGCAGGTAGGGGCAAGGGGGGGCAATTGCCCCCCCCCCTGGAATCAGGGATCAGATCAGGGGTTCCCCACTAGGTCCTTATCCTCTTGAGCCATTTATGCAGTTTCTGACAGTCTCTTGGGCCATGTATGCAGTCTCTGACCGTTTCCTGTACCATGTCCGCAGTCTCTGACTGTCTCCTGTGCTATGTATGCAGTCTCTGACTGTCTCCTGTTCCATGTCCGCAGTCTCTGACTGTCTCCTGTATCACGTCTGCAGTCTCTGACCATCTCCTGGATCGTGTCTGCAGTCTCTGACCATCTCCTGTATCACGTCTGCAGTCTCTGACCATCTCCTGGATCATGTCTGCAATCTCTGACCATCTCCTGTACTACGTCTGCAGTCTCTGACTGTGATAATGTAATTATGACATTGTCAAAAAGGGGCAGAGCATGGATGACCTTGAAATTATGCCCCCCCTTGGAAAAAGTTCTGCGAACGCCCATGGTGATCATATCTGACAGTCAGGACCCTTGTTTTGTTTCTGTAGTGCTAACATAGTCTCCTGTGTGTATAAAGCCTGCAAACAGTGTCTGTACACTCCATTCATAAAAATCCTTGTTACCTCCCTGAGTAGAGTATACTGTATTCCTCAGGACTGTCCTCAGCAAGTCAGCATGAAAAAAATGTAAACACTAAAGTCTGGCATGAACACTGCTTGGAATGGAATTTATTACGATATCCTAAAGAAACAAAAATCGAATCCCATATGTATTTATTATTTTGGTTTGAATTATATGCCGTATATTGTTATTACTCCAACAGCACAATTTTCTCAGCTCTTGCTTTCTGCTAAAACCAAAGGGACAATATTGACCTGTAGTGGTAAAAATGAAATTTGCACGCAGCACATTATTCTGTATGTTTGCCATCATAGAGCCGCAGTCACAAAATGAATTCATAAATAAGTCATAATGAAACTGATGCTCTATAGATGTGCAATTGTTGTGCAAGCCCCAGCACAAAACAAATGGTCAATCCGGAAGACGTAGTTTCACAGCAAATAGGTGTCTAAAGGTTCACTATCACTATTATGCGTATATGCAATAGGGATGGTTTATATGTACAACTGTGATTACCAGGGGAACATGTCGGTACAGCAGAGGGACAGTCTTCTCCAATGTCCTCCAAGGGGGCAGTGCTACACCAAAAAGCTTGTGAGGTGATATTTTCTAGGGATATTGCTTCTAAAACTGGGCCTCTATCGTTTACATTTCAACCCCACAACTAGCACTCTCCTTCCTCTGGCATCAGTTGCAACTCATACACTCGAGTTTCTATTCCCCTGCTTCCAAAATTCAGCTGCCCCAATCCTTGTCTGGTGCCCCCTAGAATGCCCACTAGGTCTTTAACAAGCTCACCTCTGTTAATGACCTATTATCTCCAGCTAAAGTAAAGGAAAACAAACAAGAGAGGCGCACCGACCTTGTGCCATACCATTAAAAAGTTCCAGGGCGAACCCTCTTCATCAGAGCCTGGTTGAACCAGGCTCTGATGAAGAGGGTTCGCCCTGGAAACGCATCAGCCTTGTCCTATGGTGAACATCCAGGTCCTCTGCCGAGGTTCTATCATCGTCCCCATTGGATGTACTGTTGTTTTTCAAAAGGTTTTAATACCAGCTCCGCTTGTGAGTATATGGATTTTATCTATTTTAATTATTAAACTTTTTAATGGTATGGCACAAGGTCGGTGCGCCTCTCTTGTTTGTTTTCCTTTACTTTAGTGTGTCTGGATACGCATGATCCGGAAGAGGGCAGCAAGACCTGTGTGTATATATATACAATTTTATATATATGTGTGTGATCTACCATTATGTGAGTGTGGCTATCGTCATATGAGAAGCCCCTGCTGTACTACTACCCTTGGTCCAAGGTCCCTTGAGCGCAGGAGTGCATTGGTTTGGTGTTGCTATTATCTCCAGCTCCCATACTCTACTTGCTATTACTGAAACCTGGCTTCAGGAACCTGACTCTCCAGATGCCCCCTCCCTTGGTGGCTTACACTGCTCCCCATGACTAAGCTCCGGGGGTAGAGTGAAACGCGTTGAGGGCGTGGCCTGGTCGGAGTCCAGGCTGAGGTTGCCACTGTATTCATCTCTCTAAGACATCTTGGATGTGCAACTTTCAGGGGCTACCCTTTCGTCTTTGCACCTTTGCGGGAGCCAGGACGGGCTCTATCCCCTGTCAGCACTCCAAACAGCAGCTGTGGATGCACCATTCACATACCCCTTCTTTGCCAAGCCTGAGCAGCACACACATCCCTTTCAGGTCACAGTGGCTTACAGTGGCTTACACTGGACTCAACTAGACCCAATGGATAAAAGGTAGGTGGAGTTGGACTCCTTCTATCCCCACAAAAGGTAGGTGGAGTTTTTTTTTTTTGAAGTTCACTATATTTGGCTTTTTTCTCCAGTCTCTCTGAGGATTGCTGTGACGTAATCTACCTTCTGGACCGGTGCCACACTTCTTAACACCTTCTTAACATTCACAATAGTAAAAGATCACTCAGCCTTGCAGGGCTGTGTAATCTATCTGGCAGGGTTGTGATTTTTACAAGCAGCTGCAGATAGACACACAGCCCCACAGCGCTGACTGATCTGTGCATGGCAGCACTGGTCTCCAGTCACTCACAATTATGTCTCCAATTTAGCAGTGTGGTTGTAAAGCGGAGTGTAAACTATCCACCCTTGTTTCTTCCGAATGGAACCAAGTGCTATGTGTATAACACTAATGTATAAAGTAATTAAAGAGCTCATATTAGAAGGTGGAGAGAGTAGGAAGCAGACTGTGAAAGAGATAGCTAGATGGAGGAATAAAGGGGAATATTGCACATAATGCTGAACGGCCAATTCACTGCTGGGAGGGGACAGCAAAATGAACCGAGTTGCCAAAATGACACTGAAAGTACTGTTATGGAATTGAGAATAAATTGCTCTACGTTGCCTGCAGCTGCAGAGGTCAGTGAGGGCTTGTTTTAAGGCCTCATACACACTGGCGTTTTTTGACGCCGGCGTTTTTAGGCATTTTTTGCAGCTCTCCTTGTTATTTAATGGCCCTCTAAAAACGCCGGCGTTTTTGAGCAGTAGAGGGTGTCGGCGTTAATGAGCTGTTTCTAGAACGCAGGACCAGTGCGTTCTGAGGCTGTAGCGTTTTGGCTTTTTTTATGCCAATCGGCAAAACGCTCACTAACGCCTGCTAACGCCATACCGGAGTTAACCGGCATTTTTTGACGCCAACGTTTTTAGGTTGAAAAATAGCAGAGGACTGATTTCTTTTAAAAACCGCCTATTGACGTCGACGCTCACTAACGCTCACTAACGCCCATGCAAAAGGCTGAAAAAGACGTTTTGCTTATTTTTTTTCAGACGCCTGTGTGTATGAGGCCTAAAGCTTTAGTACTGCTGAGTAAGAATTTATAAATTTTTCATTCTAGCATGGCCAAATCTCTGCTTTAAGGGTCTATTCAAACCAGTGCAACTTTACTGCAATGCACAGTAATGTGGCACTCCAATGCACCTCAACATGTGGTAATGCACTACAGTGAATCTCAGTGCACAGATGAAAATGCTGTATGCATGATTTATTTAGAAACATAGAAACATAGAAGCATAGAAAAGTGACGGCAGAAAAAGACTGAGTAGTCCATCAAGTCTGCCCCTTTTTATTTATTTATTTATTTTAGATTTTTTTTTTTTTCATTTTTTCATTAACCTTGCTGTCTGACTATAGATTTATGTTTATCCCAAGCATGTTTGAAGCCATTTACTGTTGACTGTCTCACAACCTCTGTTGGTAGTTTATTCCAATCATCAACCACCCTTTCAGTAAAATAATACTTTCTAAGATTAGTTTTGAACTTCCCCCCCCAGTTAGTTTGAGGTCATGTCCCCGTGTTCTTGATTTTGGTTTCATATTGAAAAGACTGCCCTCCTTTAAATGAATGGGCTGCCTTAACACAAAACACATTAATGCACCGCACCAGACTGGGCCCACTCACACCAGCCTGGCCTAATGCAGTATAATAAATGCTTGATAATTAAAGTGGACATAAATTCAAAATGTTTTTTTAATTTAGTGCATTTCCTGCATTAAGGTAAAAAATGCCCCACTACCTATCCTGCCCCGATTTACTTTTTTGAAAATCCTCTTTATTGCTTTTTGAAAAAAAGGAAGATAAAAAACAGCCTATTGCAGTGGTTCTCAACTCCTGTCCTCGGGACCCACCAACAGGCCAGATTTTAAGTATTACCTTGGGGAGATGCAGAGTAGAATACTGCAATCACTGAGCAGCAAATTATATCACCTGTGATGTATTTCAGTTATCCTGCAAACCTGGCCTGTTAGGGGGTACCGAGGACTGGAGTTGAGAACCACTGGCCTATTGGGTATACCCAGGCTCGACACATATACTTTGAGAAAACAACAACATAAACCCACAACACTATTTGAATTTTAACAAAAAGTAAGAAATATTGTATTTTTTTTTTTGCAAAATTGTCGCTCTTTCTTTGTTTATAGCGGTGATCAGAAATGACGCAGCGGTGATCAAATACCACCAAAAGAAAGCTCTATTTGTGTGAAAAAAAGGATGTAAATTCCGTTTGGGTACAACGTCGCACGACCGCGCAATTGTCAGTTAAAGTGACGCAGTGCCGAATCGCAAAAAGTGCTCTGGTCCTAACCTGGGAAATCCTTCCGGGGCTGAAGTGGATATAAAATGCACTATTTATCTATTAAAATGTGTTTTACAGTGCTAAAAGTTTCACCCAATTTCTAAATTGCTGCATTTACACATTTTAAAAGCCAGTATAAAGGAATAGTAGTGGTAAAAAAAAAAACATTGTGGGCTTAGCCAATAATTTTTTTTTATAATTCTTATATAATTCTCCTTTAACCACTTAAGGACCGGAAGGATTTTCCATGTTAGGACCAGAGCACTTTTTGCGATTCGGCACTGCAACGCTTTTACTGAGAATTGCGCGGTCGTGCGACGTTGTACCCAAACAAAATTTGCGTCCTTTTTTCCCACAAATAGAGCTTTCTTTTGGTGGTATTTGGTCACCTCTGCGTCATTTCTGATCACCAATATAAACAAAAAAAGAAGCGACAATTTTGCAAAAAAAAACAATATTTCTTACTTTTTGCTAAAATACATATACAAAAAAAATATATAAAAAAACAAATTTATTCATCGGTTTTGGCCGATGTATATTCTTCCTCATATTTTTGGTAAAAAAAAAAAAAATCGCAATCGGCGTTTATTGATTGGTTTGCGCAAAAGTTGCCGCGTTTACAAACCATGAGAATTAATTTCTTGGGTTTTTACAATTTTTTTTTTTTTTTGGTAATGGAGGTGATCTGCGATTTTTATCAGGACTTTGATATTGGGGCGGACATGTCGAACATTTTTGACACTTTTTTGGGACAAATGACATTTATACAGTGATCAAAAATTTAAATATCCACTGATTACTGTATAATGTCATTGGAAGTGAAGGGGTTAACCTGGGGGGGTGCTCTAGGGGTTAACTGTGTTCCCTGTGTGTGTTCTAACTGTATGGGAGCTGGGCTGGCAGGGGCACCAGAGATCTAACTGATCCCAAGTACAGGGATCAGTAGATCTCTGACATGCCACTTCTTAGAACCGGGAACCGCCGATGTAACAGCCCATCGCGAGTTGCCGGCGGACATCGAGTCCGCCCAACCCGAGGCCCTGCTCAGGAAGTGTGCGGTGGGCACGAACGCGCGCGCTCGACCCCTGGCAGCCATGCATGAAAGTGACAACTATAAGCGGCGATTCGCGGGACAGAGCCAGGCTGACGCCGCTTATAGTCGTATGACGGTTGGGAACCGGTTAAAGGGGCGTGGCAGGGTGTGTGTCCTATGCCTACATACTTTTGCTAATAGGTTTCCTCATTCCCATCTCAAAAAGTTGGGATGTATGCTTGTGTAATGGTAGCTGAGAGTTAATTAACTTTTTCCATAGCGTTATAAGAGGGGCAGATGTAGACTTCCATTGAAGAACAATGATTTTTCTTGCTTAAAACAGCAGCAGTCCTATAAGGATCCTTGAGGCTCTGTGATAGACTAGAGGGTCCACCAGACCCAGCAAACAGATTTCTACCGTTTGAGGTATCTGAATGGTAGTCACCGCGTAAATAAACAATGTTACAACTTCCCAAAACTTTTGAATATGGGGCATTGCCAGAAAATATGTATGAAATCCGCTGAGTCTGCTGAACATCGCCAGCAAACCACAGGGACAGAAGGGTATATTCTGTGTAAGTGTGCAGGAGTGACATAAATTCAATGTAGAATTTTAAGCTACACAAGTCTCCCCATTTCCTAAACACTTACCTGACTCCTCTCACTTCTGCAGCCCCGTCCTGGCTGCAGCACTGTTCTCTTCTCTTCCTGGTCTCACTGGAGACACTGAGGGCAGTGTGAGCCATGGGCTCCTGATGCTGTCAGTCAAACTCTTGTTAGAAGGGAGTGGAGGTGTGGCTTGTCAGCACTGCGTGTGTCTATGGACATACAAAGCCCAGCTCAGGAGCACGTCCGCATTGGGTGCCCCCTCAACACGTTGCTTGCTGAGGGCCACTTAGAGGAGAGAGGAATGGACAGTGCTGGCAGGAGACTGCCAAAGAGGAGGTAAGGAACCGCTCTGTGCAATATTGTTAGATCTTTTTTATTTTAATATCACTTTAAGTTGTAGATTAATTTGTGTTATGTTAAGGTAGCCCATTCATTTAAATGAACTACCTAATGTCCAACAACAAACCAAAAATCATACATGCAGCATTTCTGGCCACAAAGCCCAATGAACAGTAGTGTGTTATGAGTAAAATCATTGATATCCTGACTGAAGTAGGTACAGTATTTATGTTATACAGTGCATTTGGTTTTTTGGAACCCCAGGGAAAGTGAATCTTGAAAGAGGTACACTAGTCTGAGGAGGGAGATTATTTAGCCCTTTCAACTTTCCGGTCAGCTTTTTAGGGTTGGAAATTAACATGTAGGTCCCCCATAGTGAATAGGTGCTTAGGTGACAGATTTTTGCTAGGAGAGGCAAATTTAGTCAGGTCTGACTCATACCTCCCAACTTTTTGAGATGGGAATGAGGGACACCTATTAGTATGAAGGCATAGGACACACCCCCGTCACGCCCCCTTAAAGGAGAATTATACAAAAAAAGTTTGGTTAAACTCTCAAGTGCTTACCCCTACTGTTCCTTTATATTGGCTTTTTAAATTTGCAAATGCAGCAATTTGGAAATTGTAGGAAAAGTTTATCACTGGGAAACACTTTTTGAAACATAAAAGGTGCATTTTGTATTACAACTATATAGATGAGACCAAAATGAGGGACAAATGAGGAGGAAGGAGGGACAGAGGGACATTGTTTCAAATCAGGGACAGTCCCTCGAAATCAGGGACAGTTGGGAGCTATGCCTGATTGCTGTGCAGGCATGAATGTTTCGATTTGGGCAGGGGAGTGGCCCAGGAAGAGCTGGAGACTGCAGAAAGGAACACCCCTTGGTTATCCCTCCCCTTTCGGTCCAGAAGGTTCTGTAAAAGGGGATGGAAGAGGAGGTGGGACTTTCTGAGGTATGTTAAGGAGTCTTGACCAATCCCCAACCTGGATTGACAGGGGGCAGGCCTCCTTAAATACTGTGGTCTGCCCAGCTGGGGGAAGGAGAGTGTCGGGTGGAAGAGTGGAGATGTTTCAGAGGTTGCAGAGGCCTCACCTGGGAGCCCCCAGTCTGGGGGGGGGGGTGACCTGGAGGCCTGGGAGCTCGGGTGCAGCCAGGAGGAGAGAGGGAGAGATCCTGGAGCAAGGGAGCAGGAGAGCAACAGAGAGGCTACAGGTAAGGCTCTTCAAAGGATCCACCAGTGTTGGTGAGTGACAGACCCTGGGAGCTGGAGAAGAGGACTGCAGCAGGCTGGGAGGATACAGTGGACAGCCTGTGGAGGTCAGAGGAGCTAGTCAGGGGAGCGGTGTCACTGGGCCGTGAAGTAGGCCGGAGTGGCCTGGAAGAGGATGGGCTGGGAGCAGTAGTCCATCAAACTCTGCTAGCACATTTGTACTCAGCTACACTTTGAGGGCCCATGGCCCTTGCCTGTAATGGGTGGTTCGGAGGTCCTGCCACCAGGAATGTAGGCCTCACCATTTGCCAGCTAGAGTGGAGGAAGATGTAATAGAGATCTGATAAATATCCCTTCAGGTCTCAACTTGAAGAAGCAAGTGTTGTGCAGGAGAGAAGTGAAGGAGTGTAATGGTCAGCAAGTGTCAGTGCTGGAGGAAGAAGGAGTGTATATACAGAGGTGTATATAGACGGTCCTGTTTCTTGATCTACTGGGCATCCCACAGTAATCCCTACCCTATCCACATTTATTCCCTCAATAAAAAAAAAGTACCGACCTCTTCAGTGACTCCAGGTGAAAGAAAATGTGTGATTGAGGGCAGAGTGACAAATGGACCACATCAACCATCCACCCCTGAGGGGGCACTTGGCTACAAACATAATTAGAGGATGGATTCTCTCAATTGATTTATGTTCATTCACCACAAAATTGTACAATAATTCCCCTATAAAGCTGAAATTTATGCCAGGGATGTCATTCACACAACACTTTTATTCAAGATCAGGGATTAGCTGTGGTTTGGTGGGAAATGCCCTAACTGCAGTTCATTGGGTGGCAGTGATAGTTTCCTTGGTCCATACCCAACTTTCATCCCTACTCAAGACCAATGCAATAAAATGCACAGCCTACAAATTTCTTCATCTGGTAAGGTCTGTGGCCAACAAGAGTTCCATAATGTTTTCCTACTTGTGGTGGTCATCGCCTCCAATGATTGCTGAGGGAACCCTTAAAACAAGCTGATAACAATGCCAGTGACTATTACTGCAGGGATGTGTTTGATGCCCAGTATGGTTTTTATTGATGTGTCCCTGCTGAGTAGGTTCACCCCTCTGGATGTCTGGAGACCACTGTCACTCATACTAAAAGTGATGAGAAATTAAAACTTCTAGAGTTGTCACCACAGGAAAAAGTAGGGGGATATTTTTCAATGGGAACCTTGTTCCTAGGACAACTCTCTGAATTGTGAATTCTTTTCACTTTGGGAAAATTTCCTCTCACTTCCTGTTTAGTCTCCAGGGCAGGAAGTGAAGAGAAATCTCCCCAGCGCAACACAGGTAGCAAATACACTGTGACAATATGCTTGGGCTTTTATAGAGTACCTGCATATTTATTCCTGGCTAAGGTCTCATTTACACAGATGTACTTAAGCATACATCTATGCGATGGGTTGTATTTGCCTGCATGGGATGCACACATCTTCTGTGCATCTGCATGTAGGCAGTCATATTCATGTCCATGGGAATGCAGCGGCTGCATAGACAGAGCCACTGCTCCAAATTTTACAGGGGTTAGACAAAATTATGGAAACAAGTATGACAAAAGAACAAAATTGTTACCCAATTGTTACCCAAGTTGGTGTTGACCCTGTTTGGCATCCAAGACGGTCTGAATTCTCCTGGGATTTCACAAATATAAGTTTTGGATGGTGGATAATTGAATCTGATACCACTCTTCATGCAAAAATCGCGGTTACAATCCTGCACAATGTCCTTTTGGTCTGTTAAGCTTATGTTTATCAGATGACAGTTTTCCGGAAACTGTATATGCCCTTATAACCTTTGATACTGTACCTTGTGACACAATAAACTGGCAACTTCAGTCACAGAGGCACCAGACCAGGTAAGCGGGCACCAACAATTTGCCCTCTTTGAAATTTAGTAAGCGTTGACATGATTTCTATCAGCACATGCGGTTATTAACGAAACTGAGGCTTTCCACCTGTTAGCTATGTGTCTCACCACATGGCAAAGGCAAAAGAATGTTACAGTATCTCATAAAAGTGAGTACACCCCTCACATTTTTGTAAATATTTTATTCTATCTTTTCATGTGACAACACTGAAGAAATGACACTTTGCTACAATGTAAAGCAGTGAGTGTACAGATTTTATAACAGTGTAAATTTGCTGTCCCCTTAAAATAGCTCAACACACAGCCATTAATGTCTAAACTGCTGGCAAAAAAAGTACACCCCTAAGTGAAAATGTCCAATTAGCCACTTTCCTTCCCCGGTGTCATGCGACTTGTTAGTGTCACAACGTCTCAGGTGTGAATGGTTAGCAGGTGTGTTAAATGTGGTGTTATCGCTCTCACTCTCTCATACTGATCACTGGAAGTTCAACATGGCACCTAATGGCAAAGAACTCTCTGAAGGTCTGAAAAAAAGAATTGTTGCGCTACATGGCTTCCTTCTGGGACGAAAGCCATGCAGACCAATTTGATGCAGTGTGCGGCGTATGGTCTGAGCACTGACAGGCTGACCCCCCCCCACCCCTTCAACCTCTGCAGCAATGCTAGCAGCACTTATACGTCTATTTCCCAAAGACAACCACTAGATATGACGCGGAGCACGTGCACTCAACTTCTTTGGTCGACCATGGCGAGGTCTGTTCTGAGTGGAACTTGTCATGTATGGTCTTGGCCACCATGCTGCAGCTCAGTTTCAGGGTCTTGGCAATCTTCTTATAGCCTAGGCCAACTTTATGTAGAGCAACAATTCTTTTTTTCAGACCCTCAGAGAGTTCTTTGCCATGAGGTGCCATGTTGAACTTCCAGTGACCAGTATGTGAGTGTGAGACACCAAATTGTCACCTGCTCCCCACTCACACCTGAGACCTTGTAACACTAACAAGTCATATGGCACCGGGGAGGGAAAATGGCTAATTGGGCCCAATTTGGACATTTTCACTTAGGGGTGTACTCACTTTTGTCACCAGCGGTTTAGACATTAATGGCTGTGCGTAGAGTTATTTTGAGAGGACAGCAAATTCACAATGTTATACAAGCTGTACACTCGCTTCTTTACATTGTAGCAAAGTGTAATTTCTTCAGTGTTGTCATATGAAAAGATATAATAAAATATTTGCAAAAATGTGAGGGGTGTACTCACTTTTGTGAGATACTGTACATTACTTACTTACTGCTTTCAACCCAAAACATGTCGCCACTTTCACACCTGCAAATCATATAGTGTTTCCATAATTATGTCCAACCCCTGTACAATTGTGTGGGTGCTGGTGCTTGTCTCAGAAGGCAGACAGTGTGAGTTTGGGGGTATGGACCCAACCGCATGGATTCATGGAACACCTGTGCATCCTGCGTGGGCAAACACAACTCTTTGTACAGATGTGCACTTAGGCCCCTTTCACACTGGGGCTTATTACAGCGGTATAGAGCTAAAATTACCGCTGCAATAACTCTTTAAAAATTATTTTCATGCATCTCAATGGATGCTTTCTGACTGAGGCGTTGCGCTAGCGCGGCGCTGAAGAAAATCATGCAAGCATGATTTTTCAGGAATGTGGGGAGCGGTGTATACACTGCTCCTCCACCGCTCCTGCCATTAGATTGAATGGGCAGCGCTCCCATAGCGGTTGTACACAGCTCCGGGAGCGCCGGCACTTTTAACCCCTGTTTAACCCCTTGTGGGGGGGGGGTTAAAAGTGCCGTGCTGCCGCCCGAATGGCGGCGCCATAGCATCTTATATGATGTGAAACGCGTTAGCTCTTGTCCTGCACCTCTCATTCCTGTGGTGTCTGTTTGGATGTACCTATTTTCACAATAAAATGGTGTTGCAACAGAGAGCGGCCGTCCAGCAATTCTTCTGATCTTCCAACATATAACCATTACTGACGTCCACATATTTAATATGCATAAACACCTCAAATAATTTTCTAGAATATATAAAACAAAAAAAAGCAAGAAAAAAAATGGAGAAAAGAAAGAAAGATGCAGAAGGAAACCCTATGTCTTTAAGACTTCCTATTAACATTCCCCACATACTAGCATGTTTTATAGTGGCAATCAATATAAAATTTTAACAAATACTAATAAAAACCAAACCAAGGACCTGACCAATCAAACATGGCTATCTCTAAACTGGACACATGATATCTGCATAGTATAATGTAGACCCAAAGGCCAACCTTTATGTCCATATCTCAGTAACCAATGATTGTGCATTATGGCCTTCAAAAACAATGTCTTCCTTGGCGCAGTTGTAATCCCTGCTTTGTAACCAAAATCTAAAGATAGATTTTATGTCTTTCTCCAGAATATATGAGAAGAAAAAAAAACTTTTTTTTTTTGTTTTTCTTTTCTTTTCCTCCCCTCCCTCTCTCTCTTTCCTATCTTCTTTTTTAACAAAGCCCAATGCACAAAAGTCAGGAGTGAACAAATCACAAAGCGCACCAATTAAAAAATGTACAACACGCCTAGCGCAAGGGTCAAAAAGGTGAAAAGGGTCACTGCCACGATCATTAGGATTAGTGCTCAGAGCGTCAAACCCTGGAGTGAACAAAACACAACGTTCAGAAACACTCAAAACACAAGGTGCAAGGATCACGAGTGAACGATACACTCAGTGCAAAGGTCATGAGTGCACAACACCCATAACACAGCCATCAAGGGTGTCCAAGAAACACAAAGTGCTGTGATCAAAAGTGAATAGTGCTCAAAATGCAAAAGTCACAGGTGCACAGCCCACAAAATGGAGGAAGCAAAAATGCAAGGGTGCAACAAAAATAAAACCCTAAGTGCAAAAGTCAAGGAGAAATAAAGCACAAATCACAAAGGTAAAAAGTGAACAACCTAGTGCTAGGTTCAGGAATAAGTACTTAAGTAAAGAGTGCAAGGATCAAAAAGTAAAAAAAAAAAAAAAAAACACCAACACCAGAAATGTACATTTAGAAGGTGGAGGGGTCAGGGATACGCAACACTCAAAGTGCCAGGACCAGAAATAAGCATCCTGAAGGTCCTGAATATGTAATACAACCAAGTTTTGAGGTCAGGCATAGCTGTATCTATTGAAAAACTGGGAAAACAGCCTTTCCACCCTGAAATAGAACTATAACACTCTCTCCTCCTTTCCCTAACATTCAGAGAAGGGGGGGGGGGATTCTGCAGGTCTCCTAAAGGGCTAAAAACTATTTCTTCCTCTCCCCTATATAAATATTGAGATTATAACCCAAATAAAATCATTCCATGAATGTGTAAACAAGCTCAATTGGTATTAAGGTCCTCTGTTGGTAACAAATACAACTTCTTGCATACAAAAATCGCAAGCGGGTGATGTGGACAAGAAGTGGAAGTGCGCCTTGGTGTCCCATAGCCCCCACCCCGCACCATCTTCAACACAGGTGTGACAGAGCAGGCGCAGACCAACCAAGGCACAATACCAGCAGAGGATGCCCATGTGCACCTACACCCACCTGATAAGCATAACAAACAGATCTCACCTTAACCTACATATCCTGGATGATACTTAAATAAATGGAAGATTAGGAGAAAGAGCAACCCGAGGAAAGAGACGCAGGGTGTCTAATCAAAGAAAGTCAAAATCAAATAACAAATAATAAATAGCGGGTGCATTTATGAGGAAAGTGTGCATTTATACACACTATACTGAAGTAAAAGAGATCGGTAATGGCGTTAGTCTGTAGAGATCTCCAGCCTGCACATATGTTTTTTGACTGTATGGACCCACCGTTTGGCCTGCATCATTATATTAACTTCTTTTTTTCCAGTGCAACAAAGTAGGCAGGAGATTGGGGTGATTAAACTCAAGCAGCGAGTGCATTTACAATGAGTTTCGCCAGTCCAAACGGTAATTTTAGGGCGTGGCAGCCCACTTTTATTGAATAAATGAAAGTTCACTTGTCCATCAGTTGCCCACACAGGGGTTTCTTCCACATAACTTGCATTAACGAAAATACCAAGCCACCTGACTCACGTGTTGGCAGCACTGCTGCTCCTCTTACCAGTCCTTTTGACGGTGTCATTCAGTTCTCTCTGAACACTTGGCTCTCTAGCTTTAAGTCGCAGCGCCCTGCTGCATGGCCCACCTCTGGCCTAGGGACTGGGGGTTCTCCTGACACCCCTGATAGGAGCTGACCTGACTCCTGAAACCGAGACCTGCTGTCCCCTGGCTTCTGGCTGAGTCTTCTGACCCCTCGATGAGACCTCTGTCTCGTGGCTTCTGACTGGGGCCCCCTGGCCCTGGGTCAGACCTTCCATCTCCCACAATGGGAGCGGTCTCCAAACTGGAAGCTGTCTCCAAAACAGAAGCCCTGAGCAATTCTCAGACCTAATTATATAATGACCCTGCACACCTGTGTAGTGAGCCAGGTTGCAGGCGTCTAGCAAAACCTGGACCCAGGATTGAATGTTCTGATTCAGAACTACAGAATCGGGAGAAAGCCAAAAACTCAGCTTTCTCCACTCAGAAATGCTAGTTCTGAACCTTGCATTAACCCTAATGAGACTCCTGGGTCACCTTTTCCTATATACTTATAGTGGCAGAGCCTCCCTCTGTCACATATACACCCCCCCCATGTTTCCAACTGGGGGGCAGGAGACACAAGCTCCCCACTTTGGCACCTCTGCTGGCGACCACTTAATGCCGACTCTTTCCGTCTGTCACTACCTTACCTTGCACCATTAAAGGGGAACTCTGCTGCATTTGACCTATACAGACCTTCCCAAGTCTTCTTCCTGGTGTGCTTCCACAAGCACCTTTTCTGAGACCTTAACAAGGTCCTACCTGTCCTTCTATCAACCCTTCTTAGGGTCCTAAGAATACCTTTGTTTTCCTGGTGTATTTTTGCTGTCCTGCCACCTCTCCCCAACTTCCTGATGCTGTCCTGATGTTGTAGGGGACCTCCTGTGCTTAACCCAGAGCCACTTTCTTTCTCATTTGTACCAACTTCAACCACACTTTATGTACCCTTGGATTAATTAACCTTCTGTGGTTACTCTTGGCAACCAATACCTCATTTGCAATAACCTTCAACATCAGTTCACACATTTCCATGTTACCGTTACCAACACTGTTATTATTTTTTTCTGCCAGAGTGTCTCCGGGTACCTCAACTTGTACCTCTTTGTGGGTGATGGGCAGAATCGCTGCTGCCGCACTGTTCCGGGCCCTTCCTTCACATGAGGTCTAGCATTCTCGCAGAGAACCATGAGAACACTTTCCACAACAGTAACCCACATTGTAGTAACCAATACCAATTTTTATCAAGATGGCTTAACATTTGGCGATGGGCGAATGGTTCGGCCCAAGCATAAGTTCGGGCCGAACTTTCACTGTTCGTTCGTTCGGGGAACAACCGAACAAACAGGACGTTCGACCGTTGGTT
>BLSH010351732.1:1636506-1652062 GCA_018402905.1 Glandirana rugosa | reverse complement strand
TTCGCCCCCCCCCCCCCCCCGAACCGACCAAAATGCAATGTGGCGCTGAAAAATGCATTGCAAGCCCTGATTGGCTGAAGAAGTGAAATCTTCAGCCAATCAGGGCACAGAGCACTGTCAGGGTCATGACTGGACACTGTCATCATGACTTTATACAATCATGGCTCAATACCGCCCCACAGTATAAAAGTATTCTTTCAATGGCAGCCATTTTCAGTGTGATTTCGGCTGGAGAGAGATAGAACAGGACTCTGTTCAGTACTATTAGTTAGCTAGCATGCTATGATGTGCTATTGTGCTTTAATTGGTAATGTAGAATATTAGTTTAGTGTCAGTCTAGGGATAGTGTGAGTGTAGTGAGGAGGACCATCATTCAGCTCTGCATACATAGTGTGCAGCTAGAGTAGGGACAGCTCAGATAGTTTCACTGTAGTGCAGTGAGACTGTGTCATTCATACATACATTATTGTATATGTAGAGTAAGGACAACTCAGATAGTTTCAGTGTAGACTGTGGCACTAATCTTTACATAAGTGTATAGTTAGAGTAGGGACAGTTCAGATAGCATTAGTGTAGTGATGATTGAAAACCGTCTATTTGATTGCGTTACTGCAAGTTTAAAGCCATTTACTTCTGTGTGCCTTACTGCCAGTTTAACGCCATTTACTTCTGTGTGCGTTACTGCCAGTTGAACAGCATTTACTTCTGTAGGCGTTACTGCCAGTTTAATGCCATATAGTTCTGTGTGCGTTACTGTCAGTTTAACGCCATATAGTTCTGTGTGCGTTATTGCCTGTTGAATGCCATTTACTTCTGTGTGCATTACTGCCAGTTTAACGCCATATAATTCTAAGTGCGGTACTGCCTGGTTAACGCCATATAGTTCTAAGTGAGTTATTGCAAGTTTAACAACATTTACTTCTGTGTGCGTTACTGCCAGTTTAACGCCATATAGTTCTAACTGTGTTACTGCAAGTTTAACGCCATATCGTTTTGTGCGTCACTGTACACTTGGCGCATTATATTGCAGTATATAACAGTGTATCCATGGAGTGTGTCTGTGTAGTGTGAGTACTCAAATGAAAGTGCACCAAACACCACTTCACATTGATTAAAGTGCATTTACATACAGATTTCCACTTCTTCATAAGATTTGCTAATAAGCACCGCCCTCTCCCTTACCCTCCTCTCCCTCTACAGTTGTCATTAGGTTACCAGGACCTAATTTTTTTGAGGAGCTGCCTCCATTCGCCATACGTCAATTTTTTTTACTTATTCCAACACACTAGCGCCATAGCTCCCACTCCAATTCCCTCCTTCTTCAAGGCTGCCTAGCTTTGAGGGTGGTCAATAATTTCATCTGGAACAATGTTTTTGGTATAGGTTTAATGGGCACAATTAACATCCAAAGAACATTTTTTCAGCAACTGCTTGACAGGTGCATATCATTGCAATTTTTTGGCCTTCATCAAGAGCACCTCTATAGGGTTATGGTGGGAAGGCGCCACCGACACCCAAAGACCAATTTTTCTGCACTTGTTTCACAGGTGCATATCATTGCAATTTTTTTTACAGAAAGGCCAATTCTTGCCTTCATGAAGAGCACCTCTATAGGGTTATGGTGTGAAGGCACCACTGACACCCAAAGCCCAATTTTTCTGCACCCGTTACTTCTATCCCAAGTCAAAGTGACACCAGAATTTATCCAGAAAATGTCTAATCTTGTTCCCAGTGCATGACATTGTGGCCTCATCATACACACTGGCTCCCCAGCTGTTGCTGAGCAAATTAAAGGCAGCTTGCAGGGAAAATTTCATTTTTTTTGGCTTTATAAATGCAATTATTGCTGCAGCAGATTCTAGACAGGGGGACCCCTCCAGGCACTATATTGGGAGGATTTTTTTTATTTTTATGCTTTCACTTTAAAAATAAAAAAAAAATCACTGCTCATTTAAAAATGACGTTTTTCAAAAACTTTTTTTTCATTGACACATATCCCCCAGTGCAGGACCCGGACCCCGATAACCACTGTATGCCCAATTACTTACATTACTTACATATAAGCCTTCAAAATGGGCACTTTTGATTTCTGAAGTTCGGATCCCATTGACATTCATGGGGTTCGTTATTCGGGTCCGAACTTTCCCGGTGTTCAGACGTTCTGGTGCGAACTGAACAGGGGTCCGTTCGGCCCATCCCTACTTAACATTGTCTGTACCACCTGTCTCCACTATTGGTACTACGCAGTACTAGGCCACCCATCTGTGGTGGATACACTAAGGTGTACAGCGGAAGGGATTTCACCAATTCCAGCATTTCTAGCAACATCTCAGTTATTTCTAAGCATCCTACATCTAAACATAGAACTTTAGGGACTCTTCCCTTACTAGTAACGTGGAGGAGCTCATTTGCTAAGGCTTGAGAGCCCGAGATACTTAAGGAGACCTCCACCTCAGAGGTAACAGACACAACTTGCGGCTCCCCTTGAGCACTGCCAAACGCATGTGTCATACTCAACCTCTCATTTTCAACAACACTGAACCTTTCCAAGTCATTATCCATTACACTGTCATTCTGACACTCAATATTACTCACCTATTTTGCGATAGACACAACTTCTGCCATGCACGTGCCATTTTCAGATCCTTCCGACTGGAGGGGTTTAACTTCTGCAACAGCCAATGCACCAGTGCCTACTGGCTCTGCAGCCTCTCAATTTGTCACAGCAGCAATAGTGCCCACCTTATTATCACACATGAAGGTTTCCTACCATTAACTTTCTTGCCAAACTTTCCCAGTCTATCCTGTCTGTGCTCCAGTCACCAGCACTCTGTAGTACTGCTCCATCCACCCAAGGAGACACAGGCGGACAGAGTAACTTGGCAGCAGACATACTGCCCAAGTCATTGTTAACCACATTAAACTGTGACAATCCATGCTCCACCATTTGAGCTATTTTCCCATTTTGTTACACCTGAGCAGTATCAGAGCTGTCCTGGACCACTGCTGGCTCCAACACGGAGTCTTTGTGAGATTTCCAGAAACAACTCATGCAATTCACTGCATGTGGTTGCCACAGGAAAACCTTCATCATCGACATTGTCAGAAATACATTCCTCATTATCATTCCTGCCATTCATAGGCTGTCTCAGCTCATTACCAGCTTGAGCCTGTGGGATATTTATTACATCACTTTTTACCTTATAAGACACTCTCTCACCCGTCGGGGTGGCTACACAGTTCTGGAAAACCTCAAGCTCAGACACCATGAGCTCCTGGGAGGTATCAAGGGACAACTCTGTTGCACCTGTCATGGTTGCTAGGGGCAATTGCACACACATCTTAGTGGTCACCCCTGACATATCTACTTCAGCACTCTGCTGAATCAGTCCTGTCCTTTACACAGAACAGTTTTCCCTCTTAGATGCCAACATAGAAGAAAATATATCACCATTTTCAGACTTGTCAGTGCATACCCCATTATCATGTTTAGCTTTAACCATTATCATTCTGCTACAAAGGGCATTGCATGGAAACAAGTCCTCAACAGTCTTCAATCTTGTTGCAGGTTTTGCTTCAGAATGTGCTTTGCTATCACACAGGGTATTCATTTGCAGTCTCTGAAAGCAGATTTTCTCACTGGACTTATTCCCACTTCACAGGGAATAGTCCCATGACCAGTCTCTCTCACATTTGTAATAGCAACAGTCTTACCTTTCCATTTGGCAGGTGTTGAAAGCTTCAGCTGAGGGTGCTGGCCCTCCTTGGACTCTCCAACATCCCCTGCAGGACAAACAGGTTTCCTGTTGCTAGGGGTAACAACAGACCCACACACATGGTCATACCCCTTGCAGGATGCTGGATATGGTGCCCTCTTCTCTGGGCTGGCCACTTCACACAAGCAGCCATAACATGAAACCACCGGTTTCTTGTGCTCTCTATCACCCCCTGCAGGCTCAAAATGTTCTCCATGGTTGCCAGGGATGACAACAGACACTTTTGCACAAACCTCTTCACTCAAAATTTGAGCCACATCTCCGCTGTAGCTCCTCCTTTCTGCAGATTTTCTCTGGTTGCTATTGGAGACCGCATTCTCCCCGCAGAACTTTTCCAATGCTCCGCAGACTGGATGGCTTCTGGGTACCTGTCGTAGTCATCTCGCTCATGACCCATCAAGTGGTACTACCTCTGGACCACCCTTGGTAGAAAGCAATCATTATAATCATTATAAGTCCTCAACATCATCTGTAGGCAACATCGGTCGTATGAAGTCAGCTGTACAGATTTCTCTTTTGCCACGGGCAACTGCATCCATCTGCTCACTCCTTGAGTGATGGTTTGTTTTCCTTTTTTCTTTGCTCCAGTGCAGCCAAATGCATCTTCAACCAGTCTGGGACTTGTTCTGTCAGTAACAACCCCTCCAGCCACAAAGTTCTGTCTCTTATGTCAAAAAACATTGGCTTACATTTTGACCGCCCCATCTTTACAGTCACTCCACTGCACAGCTACAGTGCACTTGCACAGTTCAACCTGGAGTACTGTTTGTTTAAGAGCTGAGACCCGTGCAATGCTGCACACACTGCATAGCATATACAGTTACTGGGCAACTCACTGTTCTGGTGCGCGAGGATCCAGAACTCCACCACCTTGCCTGCATCTGAACACAAACATGTGAGATTGGGGTGATTAAACTCAAGCAGCAGGTGCATTTACAATGAGTTGCGCCAGTCCAAACTGTCATTTTAGGGCAGTGGTTCTCAACACCGGTCCTCGGGACCCACTAACAGGTCAGGTTTGTAGGATAACTGAAATGCATCACAGGTGATATAATTTGCTGCTCAGTGATTGCAGTATTCTAGTCTGCATCTCCCCAAGGTAATACTTAAAATCTGGCCTGTTGGTGGGTCCCAAGGACTGGAGTTGAGAACCACTGTTTTAGGGCGTGGCATCCCACTTTCATTGAATAAATGAAAGTTCACTTGTCCATCAGTTGCTCACGCAGGGGTTTCTTCCACATAACATGCATTAACGAAAATACCAAGCCACCTGGTTCACGTGTTGGCGGCACTGCAGCTCCTCTTACCAATCGTTTTGACTGTCTCATTCAGTTCTCTCAAAACACTTGGCTCTCTGGCCTTCAGTCACAGCACCCTGCTGCATGGCCCACCTCTGGCCTAAGGATTGGGGGTTCTAATGACACCCCTGATAGGAGCCGACCTGACTCCTGAAACCGAGACCTGCTGTCTCCTGGCTGGGTTCTCTGACCCCCTCGATGAGACCTCTGTCTCGTGGCTTTTGGCTGGGCCCCCTGACCCCTTGATGAGACCTCTGTCTCGTGGTTTCTGGCTGGAGCTCCCTGACCCTGGGTGAGACCTTTCGTCTCCCACACTGGGAGCGGTCTCCAAACTGGAAGCTGTCTCCAAAATGGGAGCCCTGAGCAATTCTCAGACTTGATTATATAATGATCCAGCACACTTGTGTAGTGAGCCAGGTTGCAGGCGTCTAGCTAAACCTGGGCCCAGGATTGAATGTTCTGATTCAAAACTACAGAATCGATGAAAGCCAAAAACTCAGCTTTCTCCACTCAGAAATGCTAGTTATGAACCTCGCATTAACCCTTAATGAGACTCCTGGGTCACCTTTTCCTATATACTTAGTAGCCTGTTTCCAAAACCTAGGAATTCATGATTTGGCTACATTCAATAGACACGGAGTGATGCTTTTTTTTATAAAATTTTATGGAGGAGGGCATCCCATGGAACAGAAAATGCAAAGGGGAGAATTCTATGGGTCTAAAAGTCAACCGTTTAATCCACGGAGCGACCGCCTCCCAGAATGGTTTGATCTTGGGGCAAGACCACTGTAAATAGAGGAACGTGCCCTGTTGACCGCAGCCCCTCCAACAACGGGTATCTATTGTTGGGTACATCTGTGCTAAATGTACAGGAGTCCAGTACCATCTAGCCAGAGATTTGTAAGACATTTCTTGTGTATGGGAACTTATGGAGGTGGAATGGGTCGATTTGATCAATCTTTTAATTTGTAAAGGAGTAAAATTACAACCCATCTTTCTTTCCCATTCTCTGATGAAATAGGGGACTGATCTCCCTTCTTCCTCATGTATGTTTAGTGACTTATGGTTATAGCTGCTAAGAAACACTACCCATGTCAACGCTGGAGGGATATCGCAAGAGTTCGGTCTCCTTGCTATCTCCACCCTCGACCCCACATAGGCCTGCACTCACGAGAACCTGCGGGTTCAAAGTGGCTGCCCTTGAAGTGTCTTTTAGAACTTTCCCGCTGTTCTAACCCCCTATTGTTCTCTTCTCTCTCTCCCTTTTCCTTTCCTTCACAGCCCAACCCCCCACCTCCTTTTTTTTTCCCCTCCAGAGGCGATGGAGGCGGTGTCCATTACCTCAATAAACGTGAAGGGGCTAAATGTTCTGAAAAAAAGACGGACACTCCTAAATTACCTAAAATGTTCCCGTATGGACATTGCGTTTGTCCAGGAAACTAATTTCAGAACGGGGGGACTTCCCTTCCTCCAAAACAGATTCTTCCCTTGTGTATACCATGCCCCTAACCCAGAAGCCAAATCTAAGGGGGTTTCCATTCTCATCTCCAGTCGTATACCTTGATTTGTTTCAGAAAGTTGTGTTGACACAGGCGGACGCTACCTCTTCCTTAAGGGCCGCATTGGTGGGGTGGGAGTGACGCTGGCTACCATATATGCTCCTCACGCACATCAAGATTTGTTTATTTGTAAGACCCTTTTAAAATTGATGGAGTTTGCTAAAGGTCACTTGATCTTCGGGGGCGATCTTAATGTTCCCCTTGACCCGAGCTTGGATACCTCCTCTGGCACATCCTCGATTTCATCGGGTTCCAGAAAGCGCATTCAGCGAAAGCTACATGACCTGCAGCTGCTGGATGTCTGGTGCATCTTACACGGTAGTGAACGGGATTACTCTTTCTTCTCCACTCCCCACCAACTATATTCTCAGATTGATCTCTTCCTAGTTCCTCACCGCCTACTAGCACATGTTCTGGGTGCCTCTATTGGTCATATCACTTGGTCAGACCATGCCCCGGTCCTCTCTCTCTCTCTCCGGCGCTGGTTCCCCCCCCCGGACTGGAGATGGCGTTTGAATGAGAGCTTACTGCAGATACTGGAAATCCTGACTGATGTGATCTGCAAGCATACGTCGTACTTCCAGACGAATGCCACCCCGGGGAGCGATCCGGGCATGGTTTGGGAGGCACATAAGGCAGTTATAAGAGGCGTCCTTATTAAACATGGATCCCGGGTCAAAAAAGCTAGGGAGGCGCAACTGGGTCAACTATTAGCGGCTATTCAGGCGCTGGAACTGCAACACAAAAGATCACCGACTGCTACAGTGAGGACGGACCTGGCCCACCTTAGGCGCCAGGTCTCCGACCTTCTTCGACACAAAGCTAAGGCGGCAATCCAGACTTGTCAGAAGCAGGTATACGAATCAGGGGATAAATGCGGCAAATGGCTAGCCCGTGTCCTGAGAGAACAGCACATGGCATTGTATATCCCATTCATTAAGGGAAAAGAGGGGCAAAAGAGATTCCTACCCAAAAAGATATCGCCCAAACCTTTGGGGAATTTTACTCTTCCCTCTATAACCTATCTTCCTCACCCCCTTCCTCCTCTATAGAAGAGTACTTATCCTCTGCAAACTTATCCAGACTGCCATCTCCAATTCACAAGGAGCTTGAAGCCCCCATCACTAATGAAGAACCGAGTACAGCAGTAAAATCTGCCAAGCTCGGGAAAGCGCCTGGACCAGACGGATTCTCTATTCAATATTACAAGGTCCTCCTACGCCAGCTATCCCCACACATGGTGACCGTTTTTTTAATGGCTTAGGACACGCCACCTCGTTCCCGCCGCCGTCCTTATTAGCCCACGTCTCTGTGATCCAAAAAGGGGGAAAGAACCCTGCCGCCTGTGGCAGTTACCGCCCTATCTCGTTGCTCAACGCCGATCTAAAGCTTTTCACCAAAATATTGGCCCGACTTCAGGTGCTGCTGCCCAACTAGTACACCTGGATCAGGTGGGCTTTGTCCCTTCACGCAAGGCAAGAGACAACACCATAAAAGTGATGAACCTGGTGCACTCTGCCAATACCAAAGGCTTCCCCTGTGTGTTCCTTAGCACAGATGCGGAGAGCCTTTGATAGGGTGAACTGGGCCTTTATGTTTGCTGCTTTGAGACAGATGGGCTTTGGGGAACAGATGTTACGCTGGATTTCCGCAGTCTACTTTTCTCCACAGGCGGTGGTTAAGGTGAATGGGGTGTACTCGGACCCGTTCCCGATCCATAATAGCACTGGTCAGGGGTGTCCTCTCTCACCTCTACTTTTTGCCCTCTCCCTGGAACCCCTCCTGAACCGAATCAGAATGAACCCAGGCATCACCGGTGTTCCTGTGGGCAACACCGCTCACAAGGTCTCCACTTAAGCGGATGATTTACTTTTCTCTCTGACCAAACCACACATTTCTCTGCCGAATCTTCTGAGTGAATTTGAACAGTACGGAGCCCTGTCCAATATGAAGATCAATTACTCAAAATCAGAGGAGATGGGCATTGCCCTACCCGGCCAATTACAGAATGCTTTACAGTATAACTTTCACTTTAAATGGACGGCCAGAGCACTGAAATACCTGGGCACTTACATACCCCCGAACTTAGGAGATACGTTTAAACTGAACTTCCCTCCTTTGCTTGGCGAGATCTGCTCTCTATTGGATAAGTGGAACAGAGGTCTACATTCGTGGTTCGGCCGCTGCAATATAATCAAAATTAGTATTCTACCTAAACTCCTGTAATTTTTTCAGACCCTGCCCATCCGCATCCCGTCGGCTTTCTTTTGTCAAATCAACTCCCTCTTTTCTAAATTTATCTGGGCGCACAAGAAGCCGAGAATTCATAGACGCCTTCTGACTCTACCCAAATTCCATGGAGGTGTTGTCTCACCTGATGTGTCCAAGTACTACCAGGTAGCTCATCTGGGTAGAATAATGGATTGGCGCAGACATAAAGATGTGAAACTCAGGACGTCTATAGAGCAACAGTTTAGCCTGATCCCTTTGGACAGAGCTTCATGGTGCTTTGCGGCTCTTCCGGTCTCCCTTAAGGCCCATCCTACCATTGGACCTACCCGTTTAGTTGGACATAGGACTTGTTCACTAACGAAACTGACCTCCTTTCATGCCCCACTGTTCCCTGTACTGGGAAATCCGTGATTCCTGCCAGGAATTGAAAGAGGGCCATTTCAAGAGCTCAGGGACTGGGGACTATACCAAGTCTCCCATTTCTTAAACCTTAATACCTGGCCCACCATCTCCGAACTGACTCGGTTGGATGGCCAATACAAAATACCTCTCTGGTCGGCGCTCCAACTCCGACATTTCTTTTGCTCCCTGGACGCCCCCGCACAATTCCGCAGCCAGCGGACTCTTTTCGAATCATACTGTGAGGGTACAGACCCACTACCCCATGCCCTTTCCACGGTGTACGCCCTGCTTATGACCCCACTCGATGATTACATTATGCCAAGCATTAGTAAATGGGAGAGGGACCTTGGTAGGACTTTTACTGCAGTTCAGCTCCACAATATCATCCACCTCTCCTTAAAAACAACCATGTGTACATGCGCACAGGTGACTAACTACAAACTCCTTACGTGCTGGTATCTCACCCCGTCGGTCCTGGGTAGTTGTTACCCAGGGGCATCCGATTGTTGCTGGAGGTGCGGGAAAGAGAGGGGTACCCTCCTCCATATTTTCTGGTCCTGCTCGAAGATACAGCTGTACTGGTCCGAGGTGAGGAAGATCTCCCAAAAATTTACGGAGTTTCCCATTCCGATGGCCTTCTTCTTGCTCCATTGTTCACAAATACCGATTAGGACTTACAAAAAGTCAGTGCTGCGCCACCTGCTCAATGCGGCCAAAGCATGTGTCACCTTGTGTTGGAAGGACCCCGAGCTGCTACCCATCTTGATGTGGCTAAACAAACTCAGAAGGGTCAATACCCTTGAGGACCTGGTTTTGACCGCTCACAACCAGCGAGAGTGTTACTCAAAAACCTGGGCATACTGGAATATGTTTGTATACTCGGATGAAGGGAAGTCTCTCCTGGGAAATCTTTAAGGCAACTGAGACTTCTGTGCCATTGTTGTGACGCAGACCACACCTCTCATCGCCCTGGACCCCCCCTTTTTTTTCCCTCCCTCCCACACCCCCATAAGTCCACTTTTCTTATCCTACTATTCTTTTTCCCCCCCTCTGAACTTCACGTAATGTGTTCCTCTTCTAATAAGATAGCACTCCCTGTATTTAAACTGAAACCAGCCCGAACCGGGCAACACAAATGGAACGAGAATAATCGCCACTTGGCTATTTACAACGTGACAGCCTATGGCAAGTCAGGGAACATACAAGCACATATGTACAGGATTCCTTTTATAGTTTTTTGTTGTCGTGATTTAGCCTGTACCGATGCGGACTTTGATCCTTTTGAATGTATACCCATGCGACTGTTGACTTGATGTATGTTTCCTGTCGTTTTACACCAATAAAGAATTTGAAAAAAAGAAAAAGGGACTGAAGTATAATGTCCACTAAGAACCAATCTATACATTTGAGATAACAAGTGTTTAGATTCTGGGATGTAACACATAACAATTCAAAGATAGTAAGGGAGCTCACGGGCCTCATCCGAGGTTTCAGTTTGTTAAAAAAAATCTGCCATTTGGCGATATCTCCAGGTGACTATGGGTATATTCCCGAAGGACAACACTCCGGATTGATCTGCCAATTTGATTCCAGGCTCCATTCCCTAATACACACACAACAGCCAGGCACACAACATTTCCATCCTCAGAGTGAGTGAACAGGCAGTGCAGCTCTTTTTTTGAACAGTAGCTCTGAGGGCGCTACATACACCCTCCTCTAGAAAAAATAGGCCCTGTCCTCACGGGCCACTATGATAAACAAGCTCTTAACCCCAAAAACTGAGTATTCTAAAGCAATAACAATACAGGAAGGGAATAGGATGAGGAGAAAAACTATACACAAGGCTGTGTGGCATTCAACACAAATGATAAGAAAATATAATTTGCAATAAATATTAATAATATTTACAAATTGAGAGCCTCATGCCTGACCCATGTAAAGGGCAGCACAAGGACTCTGATTATTTACTCACAAAAAATATTTACATGCCCACTTACTAATTAAGTCCCTATAGTAACTAACTAACTGTACAATCTTACACAGATTAACCTGAAATGTACTTAAGCCAAAGTAGCAAATATCTGCACTCCAGCAGGGAATAAAGGATTAAACGTCTTGGTCATAGTCAAGCAATAGGAGCATCCCCTCCTAGGAGGCAACCCTCCAGCAAAGCAGTACAGCAATAAATCTAAACATAGAAAATGCCAACATTAGCCCTAATGTGCAAGCTGCCCCCTTCAGGCAAGGAACTCTTCCCTCGTAGTCCTCCAGAGCCCTGGAATGAAAAAGAGAGCAAAGAGAAATTTAAAAAAAACACATGTCCTGCCTAGCTACTTTTTTCCTATCCCTCAAAGAACATATATAAATCTATGTGAGTACTTTGTCCAAAGCAGCCCACAGCATGTGAGGCCCAGGCTCTTAAACTACCAAAGAGTCCCAAAGGAGACAGGGCCCCACTGAAGAAGTCTTTGACTCCAGTAAGAGTTGTCCTTTTTAAATATCTCAAGCAGCCAATTGGATAAAACATGGGTGTTCCCTATTCACATACAGGAACAGTCCTTCTGAAGCGAGACACAGCAGGGCCCCAAATCTTGCAGGGTCCTCCAAATCCCAAAGGCAGCTTTAAACACACACAGCTGTGGGCCATGTGTGAACTTAACATCCAATTTCAGTCGACTGGATGATTAAAATTCAAAACAGATATTGACTTCCGGATCCGGCGCCTTATGGAACGGCAGCTTCCCAGCTAGCTCCCGCTGAGAGGCCCTCAAAAAACCGGCATATTAAAGCATCCTTACACCGGGGATCACCCCCATAACTATAGGCAGCTCCCTCCTAACGCTCCTAAGGCCACATGGAGAAATTCCTGGAAAAAAACGGACCGCGAGCGGCCCCATCTCCGCCGCGGCAGGCACCCGAAATTGAGGCCCCGGCTTCGGCCTACAATCCCGGAGCTCAGCGCGGCGATTCGGCGGCCCTAAAAAGCTCACAAAGGGCTCACACTGACCCTCTATCACAGCCTCTTCCCACCACACACTCAGAAGACCTGGGAATGGAGGTAGGAACACCTGAACACACCCCGGCACAATTTAAAGGGGACGCGTCCACCGACCAAATCGCACGGGCGGTGGCCGCTCTCCTGGCCCCAACAATAGAAACCTCTGTTCAGTCTGCAATCAACAACAGCCTGGCCCAGTTCCAGAGAGTCATCAGCGAACACTCCGCCAGGCTTAATGAAGTCGAACAGCGCGTCTCCAACGTAGAGGACGAACTCTACCAGATGCAAAACTCTGAGCAATCTCAGGACAAATCGCTTCAACTCATCGCCCAGAAACTTGAAGATCTAGAAAATAGATCAAGACGGAACAACTTGCGTTTCGTCGGGGTCCCGGAATCACTACAAACCCAAGGCCTATCTGACTTTTGCGCAAAGCGCATCCCCGAAGCCCTGGGCATCGCTTCACCTGTACTAGTGGAAAGAGCTCATCGCGTGGGCCCACGCAACGAAGTGTCTGCTCTCAACTCTTTCAACGTAACATAAAGTTCACACTAGCGTATCCTGCAGTACTGCGCTTGAAAGCACCAAATGGTGATCAACTCACCATCCATGACCCCGCAGAAGCGGATCACTTCATCCGGTCCCAGCATACCTCAGCGCATTCAACTCAAGCTGGCACCTCCCCAGCGGTCAGCCGCCCTCAAGTGCAGAGAAGCCCGAGGAAAGACTCCCCCAAGCGCATAAGATATTCCAACGATGGAAATCACCTTACACCTCGCTGAAGTCCTAATCACACCTATGCGTTAACCTTTTCCAAAGAGATGTGGTACTTGGGGGCTTCCAGGTGGCCGCTTCTGTCCTCGCACAGAGCTAAGACCAAGCACCTTCATCACACTCATCTCCTCAGAACGTAACTATCAGTTGAAATGCCTTTTGCAGATTTAGTTAAACTACTAGACCTGTCCATTCTAGTGACGACACAACTTGCGAACCGCGCAGACCGGTAAACCAGTGTCACCACCAGTTTATACAGAGCTGATGTTAATGTTATTGTTATAACACTATATGTCTCTTTCTTCAAGGGTCACTTTTATGTTTTCGGAGCTCCCCGCAGGGGCGAACTGCAACATGCGCTGCTCCTCTTTCCCTCCATGCTTTCCTATTTCCATCGAAGCCATATTGGGTGTTCTCCCCCCCCCCCCCACGATGAATCTGATGTATAGTGCCCTGTCTCTCGGATTCACTGGAAATGCGACCGAGGTGCTCCTTTGGGAGCTCATGGATGCAGTTCGTTCATGCGGGAAGAAGCGAAGTGTTCACAAGTTATGTTACTTTCTCTTTTTGATATTCTTTCTTGCACATCTCAGTCCTCATTTTGCTTAAAAACACCTACCGACCTACCCCCATTCACCCCAACCTCCTCCTCTTTCCTGTCAGACACAACGCCACAACCCCCTCTCCCAACACCAGCAGTCTCCCTAGAGTGCACCTCAGCTCGAACCCCATGTTTTAGCATCCCACAGCAAGTATACCCCCCCTCTCCCTCCCTCTTGATATAAAGATAGTATCATGGAACGTTAAAGGACTCAAATCCCCCACGAAACGTACTAAAATTCTTCGCCATCTCAAACGCCTAAAAACCGATATAGCTCTTTTACAAGAATCCCATCTGTCATCATCAGATTACCACTGTATGCGCAAACTGTGGGTCGGAGAGGTGTTTGGTTCAGATGCCATCGGCCATAAAGCCGGGGTCTTGATATTGACCCACAAAAACCTCCCATATAAAATTTCCACAACTGACTCTGATAACCAAGGCAGGAGGGTCACGATAAAGATCCATCAGGCTAATTCAGATCTCCTAATCACAAACATCTATGCCCCCAACACCCCAGATAAGAACTTTTACGCTGACCTTACAACTTCCTTACTGAAGCACCCAGATACCCCCCCATATCCTAGGAGGGGATTTTAACGACATACTCCACCCCCTGGAAGATAGGTCCCCACTGAAGGCCACCAACACTTCCCAACATGCTTGTCACCCCACATTTCTGGCCACCATGATAGACTCCCTAGATCTTACAGACATCTGGAGGCTACACCACCCCCTGAATAGGGAATTTACCTTCTTCTCCCACCCTCATAATTCCCTATCCAGAATAGATTACCTATTTTGCACCAGAACATTATTTCTGAGAATAACGGAAGCTGCGATCCACAATATTGCAATCTCGGACCACGCCCCGATCTCCGTATCCCTAGGACTCAATACTCAGCAGCAATCACCCAACCTATGGAGGTTCCCCTCCTTTCTCCAAAACAATGAGAATTTCCGCTCCTTTTTAACTGACAAATGGCGAAACTACTTGTCCAACAACCAACCCCACACAGACAATCCAAACTTGCTTTGGGAGGCAGGTAAGGCATGTTTAAGAGGTCACATAATCTCCTGCGCAGCATCGTACAAAAGGCATACGCGTCATCATTATAAGCTAGCCTCTGACAACCTTAGATCTGCCCAGAATGCCCTAAACACCCATAACACACCTGAAAATAGAGCTAACTGGTTAGCAGCAAAAAAATCTTTTGAGACTTGGGTCGACAAGACAGAGACGATTCATAGAGATCACCTAGAAGCCCATCTGTACAAGTTTGGAAACAATCTGCCAAACTAACTAAAGGCCCATACAAACCCACACATATATCTACCTTAAAGGATCCCGCAGGCAACGATAAATCCAAACCCGAGGAAATCAGCCAAATTATGCTGAAGTTCTACTCCAATCTGTATGCCCATGACCCCATAGACAAAGAAAGAGCTCTCGACTTTCTAGTGTTGTAGAAATTTAGGGTGTATTATGTATTGTCACAGTGTCTCCCAGTGTTGGTTTACCGGTATTCGCTGTGTACAGCGAATATGGCTTTAACCGATACTGAGGAGTGTCGCTTATGGCCATTTGGTTGTGACCCTCTGTGACACTGTTATGTATTATGTGGGATTTAAAGATGTTGTGATCTTTCAGCTCTCGAGAAAGAAACAGATACCCCAGTACCCGTATGTCTAACCTCATCTTGAAGTCGTATTAAACCGACTAAAGGAGCCCAAACCTAAATAGCAACGGACGCCCTAGGAAATTCCATCTATATACACACCCAAACATACCCGGAAATCAATCAAACCGTCTAACAAAGGTTTGAACATGTCTACCCGAAGATCCACTAGAGATACTTAGCAGAGACAGAACAGCTGGGTTCAGAGTTTTCTAAAAAAACGACGATTGGTCAATC
>BLSH010351732.1:1615987-1632035 GCA_018402905.1 Glandirana rugosa | reverse complement strand
GTCCCCTGAAGTCCAGCCCATGTACCAGATGATGAGGATTCCAGCGATCGCTATAACCCCCATCATGCTTTCCCTCTGAGTCATCCCTCCCGAAGAATGCGTGTCAACCATGCTTTTCTTTTGTTCAATGGATGGACTGAATGTTTCATTTTTTCTTTTTTGATTGGACTGGTGATCGTGTTTAGAAGATGACAAGACTCATCGAGGGACACATGGGAGCATATGACAAGAGGAGGAACTGTTGTAGAAATTTAGGATGTATTATGTATTGTCACAGTGTCTCCCAGTGTTGGTTTACCGGTATTCGCTGTGTACAGCGAATATGGCTTTAACCGATACTGAGGAAAGGCCAATACAATGGATATCTTCCATCAATTGATAATTACACGCTACCGCCCGATCATCCCAGCCAGCAGGCGCCCTGAGCGGTTATCGCTGGAGCAAACGCTGGTCTGGATCTTTGAGGTGCAATGCACGTTCTGTGGCGCGGGTGTATTACCGTCAATCAGGGGGCCCCTGTCTTCTGTACAGATCGATCTGCTTGGCGGCAGTTTACTTGCCTTATGGAATTAGTATTGCCTTTTATGTAAGGATAATGATCTGTGGGCTTTCTGTGGCATCTGATCAATGTGACAGAAATCTACAGCTATATTCCTTTGTGTTGTAATTTACCCTTTAATGGAACAGTAGCATAACCCTTATGGAATATAGTTTTATAAGAACTGTATTTGGTAGGGGTTCATTGTAACTGGCAGGTTACTGCATGTCTGGGGTGAATGTTGTGCGGCATTGTGAGGAGAAGCACATGGCTTCCCTGCCGGTCAGCTCCCTCCCCCATACATGCATGCCTTTCCTATTGTATAGTTTGAATGTAATCAAGTGTGTCATTGATTGGTTGTATTTGTATTTGAGCTCATGTCATGTGACTGTGCCTTGGAGGCTGATTGGCTGATTGCGAAGCCATGTTCCTTTTGTTAAACCTGTCTGACCAGTATAAATAAACACAGCAGCGAGAGCTAGGCAGGACAATCCCTGCTACCGGCTATGTGAGATGAAGCAATCTGTGTCTGTGTGTGTGTGTCCGCTTCAACACAGGTCGATCGAATGCATTATGCAAAAGAGCTGAAAAATGCGCTTATTAGCGCAGGCAAATTATAATGCATACAAGGTATTATAATTTCCCTAACACTAGCCCAGGTCAATCTCCCAAAAACTAACCCCTCGCAACTGGAGATGCTAAACTCAGATATTTCAGCCACAGAAATAACCACAGCCATACGTCATTTGGCCCCATCCAAAGCCCCTGGTCCCGATGGCTTCACTGGGGAATTTTACAAAATGATGATCGACGACGTCTCTCCAACCCTAAAAGAAGTCTACTCCACTCTTTGGAAAGGTGGCGCTTACCCTCCCACTGGAAGCCAAGCCATCATTAAACTTTTGGAAAAAAAGGGCAAAGATCCCACCCAACCCGGCTCATACAGACCCATATCCTTACTAAATATAGATGTAAAACTTTTATCAAAAATTATAGCATCTAGGCTAGCCACTATTATCCCTGACCTTGTAGATCCCGCTCAATCTGGTTTTGTTCGGGGCAGAACTGCCACACTAAACATCAGAAAGGTCCTTGCGGTGCTTGAGACTGCAAAAAGAGACGGGGGGGGGAGCACGCCATCATCACCCTGGACGCGGAGAAAGCCTTTGATAATGTGAGCTTTGACTGGCTATACTTAGTACTTAACTAACTGGGCTTCGAAGGTGCCTTTGTGCATCTTATCAAAACCATGTACTCTACTCCGGCGGCCAGGCTGGTGGTGGCGGGTCTCCTCACCCCCGACTTCAGGCTCCACAAGGGCACCAGACAGGGATGCCCCCTTTCCCCCTTGCTGTTCAACCTAGCCCTAGAACCGCTCTCTAGGTATCTCAACTATGTAGCCCCGCTACATGGCGTTAAAATACGAGACGTCAAACTGCGCACCTCCCTGTTCGCCGACGACGTACTTATTTTCACCTCCAAACCAGCCACGGACATACACGTCATTAAAAACATATTCGACTCCTTTAGGTTATGCTCAGGCCTCCGCATTAACTTCCATAAGAGTGAGATACTCTCTCTAGGATCATCCTCCACCCCCTCCTGGATCTCAACCTCTCCCTTTGCACTGGCACGTTCCCACATAACATACCTAGGCATAAACATAGGCAAACTACCATCATCCCTCTACCATCTTAACTTTCCCCCTCTTCTTACTAAGGTGTGTCGGGAGATGGACAGCTGGATGGATCTGCCCCTTTCACTCATGGGGAGATGCTACCTAATAAAAATGGTTTCCTTCGCCCGTGTCCTATACCCCCTCCAGACAATCCCTCTGCTACTTAAGCACAAGGATATTCAATCATTAAACAAAAGTATCTCACGTTTCATTTGGCAGGGAAGACGCCCCCGTATCTCTCTTCAAAAATTGCATCTCCCCAGGAGTGAAGGGGGAGCAAACCTCCCCAATATCCGACTATACAATATAGCTTGCCTGCTAAGATTTAGCTTGGACTGGATAACCAAATCGTCACGTCACCCAAACTTTCAAATAGAAACGAACATGGTCTACCCCCACTCCTTGGCAGCTCTAATCCACTCCAAGTGGAAAACTGTACCACCGGACATACAACACAACCTCTTGATCAGGGACACTGCAATCGCCTGGAGGGAGCATAGGAAACTTCTTAAACTCCCCTCCCACATGTCCAAATTCCTCCCAATCAGAGGCAACCCAAGCTTTCCACCGGGAGAGGCATACGAAGCGTTCAGCTACTGGGAAACCAAAGGCCTGACAAATTTTTCCTTTTTATATGAGGAGACCTCCGGCTCTCCTCTGGACTTCTCCATCATCACCGAACAATACTCCCTACGCAAAAACCAAATTTTCCATTTCTGGCAGTGCACCAGCTATGTACAATCCACCTGCATGGAAAAAACTAAGAGATTCCGAAATAGTATTATAGATACCCTCATCCAAAGTAACTCCTACAAGATTTCGGATATCTACAAACCTTTGCTAACATCGACCTCCTCCACACTTGAAGCCTCATCTGTGGCAAACTGGAAAAGAGACTTCTCGGACCCTGACCTGGTCGGGAAAATTCTTAAAGGATACCTCCTTACCCTAAAGCTCACCCCTAATGAGATATGGCGGGAGACCCAAATGAAGATTATGCACCGGGCTCTCATTCCGTTCCTCGCTAACAAATCAAGCCTTCAAGCGGCATGTTGCCCCCTCTGTCAACAACATAGACCTTCTCTCGCACACCGCCTCTGGAAATGTACCCATATCGTCACTTTCTGGGAACGGATTCTAACATTTCTACATTCTGTCACGGGCACCTCCCTTCCGATGGACCCCCTACTTCTACTATTTGGCTACTGGGATTCGGCACAAATCACTCCCCAATCGGAGATCACAACCTGGCTTCTCACCACCCTCTTGTTGGCCAGAAGAGCCATACTAAAAAACTGGATTTCTCCCACTGTCCCCCTCGGTCAACCAGGTCAAAAAAGAACTGATGGCACTGTACACCAAGGATTTCAATCTCCCTAAAGCAGCTGATTCCTTTCACCGAAAATGGAAGCACTTTGTATCGCATATGCCACCAACAACGATGGCCATGGGCCAAACGACCTCCTTTAACTTTTAACTTTTTTCTAGACAACTCTCACCAGCCTATGCACGCTGTTCCCAATGGAACCAAAGCTGTCTCCCTCCAGAGCTGATACAACCCCCCCTCTAGGTCCTCTGCACTCGGACTTCTTGAGAAACTTACCTGTTCTTCTGTCAGAGTATACCCACATTCTTAGGCATCATGATCTGACAGACATAGCCTCCCCCCCACCCTTCCCCCCCCAATCTTGTAAGATCGATCGGGCTGTCCGTATAATTGACTGTCCTGGTTCTCAATACCATATCGTTATGTTATGCCTTTCACTGTTATTATCTGTTCAACTCTTTATTATGAAAATATGCCATATCTGCTCTGAGTCGTTATCACGATAACGTTATCACGCAATATTCTACCTTTTTGTATGTACATCTTACTCAATAAAGTCTCTTGAAAAAAAAAAACCCTAAAAAAAAAAAAAAATCAAAACAGAATAACAGCAGCCAGTCCTCTTATGGCTCATAAGTAAGACTGGATTGGGGACCTGGACCAGTTTATCATCCAGGCCCCAAACGCTAACAGACTTGACTTGAGCCAGCCTGTTGCATTTCTTGATCAATACATGATGGTTGAATATAAACCTACCCCAGCTCCAGTCCACGTTTGATACTGCAAAATTCACCCTAAAACCCCTTGTCTTCTTGATGACGATGGGTCTTGGGCACATGTAGAAACTCCCATAGCTCCTCCTAACACCAATACTCTCTGAGAGCTTCCACCTCTGTAGTGCACGTCACTGGATGTATTCTCCAAACAACAACTCCTGCTTGTGCCAGGCGGGAATCCAAGGACAAACCCCCACATGTAGCACACAGACCGAATGGGTCTGGTGATTTAATCCAGGGTTCCATTTCCTAATAGACGCACAGCAGCCAGGCACAAAATCATGCTCAGCGTCAGTGAACAGGCTGTGCAGTTTTTTTTTTCATGTTTGTGGTAGAACTTGGATGGGGTAGGGGAGTGCCTAGGGATACTCCAGAAAACTATACTTAAACAATGAGGACTCTGAACTGAATCAAAAACACCCCAATTTGAAGTTGTAGATCTGAGCAGCAAACAGGAATTCCAAAAGAGATGCAGTCCTGAATGCAAAGGGTAGCGAATACAGGTCTTCCAAAAGAGTTAAAGCAGAACTATGGTGAAAATGAAGAAATGAATATGTTATGCACCTATACAGTCTGTTAAACATGTCACTGATTGTTTTGCAAAAAAACAGTAAGGATGTTGAGATCTCTACCTTGTCCCCTGCTCTCATGTGCACTTCCTTTAATGAAGTTACACCTTTACTTCCTGGTTTTCGAATTGCCTGTGTTGAACACCTGTTGTCCCCATTTGCGTCTATCCCTCTCTGCAGAAACTTCCAGACATTACTGGGGGAGGTGCTATGGTAGCACAGGGAAATATTAGACATTTTATTATACACACAAGTCCCAATTAGGCTCCGCCTGTGATCAGCCAGTGATGCCTCGCCCACTCCCACCTATGCCCCGCCTTTGCTCGCCCACTGCTGTATCTATACAGCCAGCTCCTAGGTTGGATTTTGTTCTGTTAGTTTACAAATTACCAGAGGAGAGGAGGCAGAGAGAAGCACACAAATTAATAGACTGGTCTGTGTGCAAAGTAACCTGTATTGACTTGTGCCTGTTTTACATAGCACACACCCAGCTATTGATTGGCAGATGGGTGTGTGTTATGTCAAATAGACTGAGCATGACAGAAGGCAGGAGGACTGGAAGATAGAGAAGATATTTCACCGAAAGGAAATGACATCTGAGATCTGCTCAACTCCTCCCATCATCAGGCCACAGTTGCAGCTATATGGCAGGAAAATAATCATTTCATTTATTATGTTTATTACCATGTGTAACTTTCAGGTATTTATATGAGGATTTACTAAAATATGTATGTTGCCTTTAGTTATACTTTAACAACTTCAGCCCCGGAAGGATTTCACACTTTAGGACCAGAGTACTTTTTGCGATTCGGCACTGAGTCGCTTTAACTGACAATTGCGCGGTCGTGCGATGTTGTACCCAAACTAAATTTGCGTCCTTTTTTCCCACAAATAGAGCTTTCTTTTGGTGGTATTTGATCCCCTTTGCGTCATTTCTGATCACCGCTATAAACAAAAGAAGAGCGACAATTTTGCAAAAAAACCCAAATTTCTTACTTTTTGCTAAAATACAAATACAAAAAAATATATAAAAAAACATTTTTTTCATCGGTTTTGGCCGATTTATATTCTTCCTCATATTTTTGGTAAAAAAAAATTGCAATCGGCGTTTATTGATTGGTCAACGCAAAAGTTGCCGCGTTTACGGATGATGAGAATTAATTTCTGGGGTTTTTATTTTTTACTAGTAATGGCGGCGATCTGCGATTTTTAGCGGTACTGCGATATTGCAGCGGACATGTTGGACCATTTTGACACTTTTTTGGGACCATTGGCATTTATACAGCGATCAGTGCTATAAAAATGCACTGATTACCAGGACAAGAGGACATCAGTAACAGTCCACTGCCGAATCGTGGGGGGTGCCATTTGCTAGTGGAGCAGAGGATCCAATAAGTATACAGCTTTCTCCTCTTCCCTGTAGCGCTACTACATGGGAAAACCTTTTTTTGCCCTGAGTTGGGCTTTAACCACTTCCACACCGGCAATTTGCAGAGTGGCCACTAGGGGGCGCAATCACGCCGCCGGCGTCGCGCGCGTTCATGTCCCCCCCAATCTGGAGGAGTGTGCCCGTGGCTCGGGTGGACTCGACGTCCGCCAGCGAGCCGCGATGAGCTGCCATAGCCAAAGAACGGGGAACCGCTGATGTAAACACGGAGGTTCCCCATTCTGACAGTGGGGACATAAGAGATCTACTGATCCCTGTCACTGGGATCAGTTAGATCTCTTATGCCCATAGCAGCCCAGCCCCCTCACAGTTAGAACACGCCTAGGGAACACAGTTAACCCCTAGATCTCCCTCTGCAGGTTAACCCCTTCACTGCCAATGCCATTTACACAGTAATCAGTGCATTTTTATAGCATCGATCGCTGTATAAATGCCAATAGTCCCAAAAAAGTGTCAAAATGATCCGACATGTCTACCCAAATATCGCAGTACAGCTAAAAATCGCAGATCGCTGCCATTACTAGTAAAAAATAAAAAAAATAAAAACCCCAGAAATTAATTCTCATCATCCGCACAAACCATCAATAAACGCTGATCGCAATTTTTTTTTACCAAAAATATGAGGAAGAATATAAATTGGCCAAAACCGTAGAAAGAAATTTTTTTTTTATTTTTTTTTTTTGGATTTGTATTTTAGCAAAAAGTAAATATTGTTTTTTTTTTTTTTGCAAAATTGTCGCTCTTCTTTTGTTTATAGCGGTGATCAGAAATGACGCAGAGGTGATCAAATATCACCAAGAGAAAGCTCTATTTGTGGGGAAAAAGGACGCAAATTTTGTTTGGGTACAACGTCGCATGACCGCACAATTGTCAGTTACAGCGACGCAGTGCCGAATCTCAAAAAGTGCTCTAGTCCTAAAGTGGGAAATCCTTCCGGGGCTGAAGTGGTTAACCACTTCAAGACCGCAATACGTATAGATGTTGTGGCCTTGAGGTGGTTATGTCATATGCTTATGTAAACGGTATTCGCACATGAGGTATAGCTGCGAATGTTAGAGCAAGAGCAATAATTCTAGCGCTAGACCTCCTCTATAACTCTACACAGGTAAACTGTAAAGTTTAATGCCTTCATTATTGGAGATTTTTAAATACCGTAGTTTGTCACCATTCCATGAGCATGCGCAATTTTAAAGCATGACATTTTAAATATCTTATTACTCATCTTTCACGTTTTACAAAATTAGGATATACAGTATCTCACAAAAGTGAGTACACCCCTCTCATTTTTGTAAATATTTTATTATATCTTTTCATGTGACAACACTGAAGAAATTACACTTTGGTACAATGTAAAGTAGGGAGTGTACAGCTTGTATAACAGTGTAAATTTGCTGTCCCCTCAAAATAACTCAACACACAGCCATAAATGTCTAAACCGCTGGCAACAAAAGTGAGTACACCCCTAAGTGAAAATGTCCAAATTGGCCCCAATTAGCCATTTTCCCTCCCCGGTGTCATGTGACTGGTTAGTGTTACAAGGTCTCAGGTGTGAATGGGGAGCAGGTGTGTTAAATTTGGTGTTATCGCTGTCACTCTCTCATACTGGTCACTGGAAGTTAAACATGGCACCCAGTGTTCATTGTGGCAGCAAATTTCGATTTAGTTTTAGCCTTAGGACTAAAATGGCATTGTAGTTTTAGGCCCATTTTAGTCTTCTGCAATTGTTTTAGACTAAATCTCTAGGACATTTTAGTCAACTAAAATGTCCTACATTTTAGTCGACTAAAATCATTTTAGTAGTCTAAAATCGAATGGGTGTAGTTAAATTGTAATGCATTATTTAAAGTGGTTGTCAACTCTTGACAACCACTTTAAACTACAGGTAAGTCTGTAATCATATGCGCTATACTGGCATGTGCCGACGTCATTTGCACATGCTCAGTGAAGAAACAGCCTCCGTGCCGTTTCTTCTCTGATAGCGTGCCACGATTGGCGGCTCCCGCGCGCATACACGGGAATGACATCATGCAACTCCGGCCAGTCATAGCGCCAGAGTTCGCGGCCCCAGAAGGAAGAGGGGCGAAGATGGATGCTCCCTGCTGTGGGGACAGTGCGGGCGGCGATGGCAGGTAAGTGGCACATAATAGGCTAGTATACAATCGATACTAGCCTATTATGCTTCTATATTGCAGGGGAACATAAAGGAAGTAAACCCATTACGGTTTACAGCAGGGTTTACTTCTTCTTTAAGCATTTCTATACAATTTCCAAACTCATTATATACTGCTGGAGTGGAAAATCCAATACAGACTACAGACCAGTGTTAATTTTCATGTTAAATTTCAATTTAGTTTTCTTTTGACTAAAATGGCATTTTAGTTTTAGTCCCATTTTAGTCTTTTGACTAAAATGCCATTTTAGTTTTAGTTGTATTTTAATCATCTCAATTGCTTTAGTTTTAGTCGTATTTTAGTCGACTAAAATGGTATTAACTTATTCGACTAAAATGTTTTAGTCGGTTTTAGTCTACGAAATTAGCACTGATGGCACCTCATGGCAAAGAAATCTCTGAGGATCTGAAAAAAAGTATTGGTGCTCTACATAAAGATGGCCTAGGCTACAAGAAGATTGCCAAGACCCTGAAACTGAGCTGCAGCACGGTGGCCAAGACCATACAGCGGTTTAACAGGACAGGTGCTCAGCGTCATATCCAGAGGTTGTCTTTGGGCAATAGACGTATGAGTGCTGCCAGCATTGCTGCAGAGGTTGAAGGGGTGGGAAGTCAGTCTGTCAGTGCTCAGACCAAAAGCCCCACACTGCATCAAATTGGTCCTCATGGCTGTCCTCCCAGAAGGAAGCCTCTTCTAAAGATGATGCACAAGAAAGCCCGCAAACAGTTTGCTGAAGACAAGCAGACTAAGGGCATGGATTACTGGAACCATGTCCTGTGGTCTGATGAGACCAAGATAAATTTATTTGGTTCAGATGGTGTCAAGCGTGTGTGGTGGCAACCAGATGTGGAGTACAAAGAGTACTCCACAAAGTGTGTCTTGCCTACAGTCAAGCATGGTGGTGGGAGTGTCATGGTCTGGGGCTGCATGAGTGCTGCCGGCACTGGGGAGCCACAGTTCATTGAGGGAACAATGAATGCCAACATGTACTGTGACATACTGAAGCAGAGCATGATCCCCTCCCTTTGGAGACTGGGCCGCAGGGCAGTATTCCAACATTAACGACCCCAAACATACCTCCAAGATGACCACTGCCTTGCTAAAGAAGCTGAGGGTGAAGGTGATGGACTGGCCAAGCATGTCTCCAGATCTAAACCCTATTGAGCATCTGTGGGGCATCCTCAAATGGAAGGCGGAGGCGCGCCAGGTCTCTAACATCCACCAGCTCTGTGATGTCATCATGTAGGAGTGGAAGAGGACTCCAGTGGCAACCTGTGAAGCTCTGGCCAGATGGTTCCCAGCAGTCTCTATGACTCTCGGAGGCCTGGGCGCAATGTTATGACGTCATGTCCGGCCTGGCTGTTGTAAACAATGCCGTGTACTTGCTGGATAGGCCGAGATCGTTTATTTATTTATTTTTATCTTGGTCTTATAGACCCCACATCTCTCCATAAAGAGTACCTGTCATGCACTATTCCTATTACAAGGGAGGTTTACATTCCTTATAATAGGAAAAAAAGTGAAAAAAAAATTTAAAGGGAAAGTGTAAAAATAAAAAAATTAAAATAAAATAAACAATAAAAAAAATAAATAAATAAAGTGCCCCCATGTCCACGTGCTTGCACGCAGAAGCGAATGTATACGTAGGTCACTTCTGCATATGTAAATGACGTTCCAACCACCCATGTGAGTTATTGCCACGAATGTTAGAGCGAGAGCAATAATTCTAGCACAAGACATCCTCTGTAACTCTAAACATGTAACCTGTAGAAAATTTTAAAGCATCGCCTATGGAGATTTTTAAGTACCAAAATTTGGCGCCATTCCACGAGTGTGCGCAATTTTAAAGCGTGAGATGTTAGGTATCTATTTACTGGTCGTAACATCATCTTTCACATTATACAAATATTGGGCTAACGTTACTGTTTTTTTTATTCATAAAAGTGTTTTTTTTCCAAAAACTCAAGTTTGAAAAATCGCTGCGCAAATACCGTGTGACATAAAAAGTTGCAATGACCAGCATTTTATTTCCTAGGGTCTCTGCTAAATATATATATATATATATATATATATATATACAGTTGCTAGAAAAAGTATGTGAACCCTTTTGGAATGATATGGATTTCTGCACAAATTGGTCATAAAAAGTCACAACAATAGACAATCACAGTCTGCTTAAACTAATAACACACAAAGAATTAAATGTTACCATATTTTTTATTGAACACACCATGTAAACATTCACAGTGTAGGTGGAAAAAGTATGTGAATCCTTGGTTTTAATAACTGGTTGAACCTCCTTTGGCAGCAATAACTTCAACCAAACGTTTCCTGTAGTTGCAGATCAGACGTGCACAAGGGTCAGGAGCAGGGGCGTAACGATAGGGGTTGCAGGGGTTGCAATTGCAACCGGGCCCCATGGTCCAGGGGGCCCATGTGCCTCCCTTGTACACCTGAATAGGAGGGATGCCGGGGGTGGCATTTAGAGGACCCAATCTCCTCCATTTTCCTCTATCCAGTTTACTTGTCTTCTGTTGTTCCCAGGGCCCCTGTGTGCTTCCCTGGCCCCCTTGGGGCCTGCTGCAGACTTGTGAAAGGCCCCACTGCAGTACCACAATAAAGGGACCCACGATAGGAGTAAAGGGCCCCAGGATCAGTGGGAAGAGGGAAGGGCCCTGGCCAGGGGTCAGGGGGCCCTTCATAATTTCTTGCACCGGGCCCTGAAGGTTCTAGTTACGCCTCTGGTCAGGAGTAATTCTTGACCATTCCTCTTTACAGAACTGTTTCCGTTCAGCAATATTTTTGGGATGTCTGGTGTGAATTGCTTTCTTGTAGTCATGCCACAGTATCTCAATCAGGTTGAGGTCAGGACTCTGACTGGGCCACACCAGAAGGTGTATTTTCTTCTGTTTAAGCCATTATGTTGTTGATTTACTTCTATGCTTTGGGTCATTGTCCTGTTGCAACACCCATCTTCTGCTGAGCTTCAGCTGCTGGACAGATGGCCTTAAGTTCCCCTGCAAAATGTTTTGATAAACTTGGGAATTCATTTTTTCTTCGATGATAGCAATCCGTTCATGCCCTGACGCAGCAAAGCAGCCCCAAACCATGATGCCCCCACCACCATAGTTCACAGTTGGGATGAGGTTTTGATGTTGGTGTGCTGTGCCTCTTTTTCTCCACACATAGTGTTGTGTGTTTCTTCCAAACAACTCAACTTTGGTTTCATCTGTCCACAGAATATTTTGCCAGTACTGCTGTGGAACATCCAGGTGCTCTTGTGCAAACTGTAAACGTACAGCAATGTTTTTTTTGGACAGCAGTGGCTTCCTCTGTGGTATCCTCCCATGAAATCCATTCTTGTTTAGTGTTTTACGTATCGTAGATTCACTAGCAGGGATGGTAGCATATGCCAGAGACTTTTGTAAGTCTTTAGCTGACACTCTAGGATTCTTCTTCACCTCATTGAGCAGTCTGCGCTGTGCTCTTGCAGTCATCTTTACAGGACGGCCACTCCTAGGGAGAGTAGCAGCAGTGCTGAACTTTCTCCATTTATAGACAATTTGTCTTACCGTGGACTGATGAACAGCAAGGCTTTTGGAGATACTTTTATAACCATTTCCAGCTTTATGCAAGTCAACAATTCTTAATCATAGGTCTTCTGAGAGCTCTTTTGTGCGAGGCATCATTCACATCAGGCAATGCTTCTTGTGAAAAGCAAACCCAGAACTGGTGTGTGTTTTTTATAGGGCAGGGCAGCTGTAACCAACACCTCCAATGTCATCTCATTGATTGGACTCCAGTTGGCTGACACCTCACTCCAATTAGCTCTTGGAGATGTCATTAGTGTAGGAGTTCACATACTTTTTTCCACCTGCACTGTGAATGTTTACATGGTGTGTTCAAAAAAACATGGTAACATTTAATTCTTTGTGTGTTATTAGTTTAAGCAGACTGTGATTGTCTATTGTTGTGACTTAGATGAAGATCAGATCACATTTTATGACCAATTTGTGCAGAAATTCATATCATTCCAAAGGGTTCACATATGTTTTCTTGCAACTGTATATTGTTTGGGGGTTCCGAGCAATTTTCTAGTAAGAAAATTATGATTTTTACAGGTAGGAGAGGAATGCTGGAATTTGCGCGGTATGGAAGGTCGCTTCTGCATATGTAAATGACGTTCAAACCACACATGTGAGTTATTGCCACAAATGTTAGAGCGAGAGCAATAATTCTAGAGCAAGACATCCTCTGAAACTCTAAACATGTAACCTGTAGAAAATTTTAAAGCATCGTCCATGGAGATTTTTAAGTACCAAAATTCCACGAGTGTGCGCAATTTTAAAGCGTGACATGTTAGGTATCTATTTACTGGTCGTAACATCATCTTTCACATTATACAAATATTGGACTAACGTTACTGTTTTTTTATTCATAAAAGTGTTTTTTTCAAAAAAAAATATTACGTTTGAAAAATTGCTGCACATATACCGTGTGACATAAAAAGTTGCAATGACCAGCATTTTATTATTATTTATATCTATATATATATATATATATACTGTATATGTATATATATATTGTTTGTGGGTTCCGAGCAATTTTCTAGTAAAAAAATTATGATTTTTACAGGTATGAGAGGAATGCTGGAATTAGCGCGGTATGGAAGTGGTTAAAGTGCATTTTTTCCCAAAAAAATTTGTGTTTGCAAAACTGCTTCTGCAGTATTTTGTGTGACATAAAAAATTGCAACGATTGCCATATTATTCTCTGGGGTCTCTGCTAAAACAATGTATAATACTTCGAGGTTAAGTCATTTGCTAGCAGAAAATACTGATTTAACCACTTAAGGACCAGCTGCCGTCATTTACGTCAGTACTTTGATGTGGAATACCCTTGTTATGGCAGCAGATGGCTGCCATAAACCCTGGTATCCTCTGAAATAGCGGGCGACTGGCTTTCAGATAAAAGTGGTCTCTGCGGCGGATTCACCGCAAGATCACTTTTATCGGCGGCGGGAGAGGTGCCTCCCCTCCCGCCGCGCTCCGGTCGTCTCTGCCGTTTGACGGAGCCATCGGTAGTGGCGAAGACGATCGGGTCCTCTCTCCTCTGAGACTGGATGCTGAGTGAGAGAATGATGGCCCCCACTCGGCTCCATAACATTAAATATCGGAATGCTCTTAAAAGGGAAATTCTTTTTTTTTCAAATTACATTTTTTTTTTTTTTTTTATTGCATTTACTTCTAAAATGTGAGATCTGAGGTCTTTTTGACCCCAGATCTCACATTAAAGAGGTCCTGTCATGCTTTTTTTTTTTATTACAAGGGATGTTTACATTCCTTGTAATAGGAATAAAAGTGGCCCAATTTTTTTTTTAAAGGACAGTGTAAAAATAAAATGTAAAATAAATAAGTAAAAAAAAAAAAAATTATCCACTTCAGCCCCGGAATGATTTCCCACTGTAGGACTAGAGCACTTTTTGTGATTCGGCACTGCGCTGTTTTAACTGACAATTGCGCGGTTGTGCGACGTTGTACCCAAACTAAATTGACGTCCTTTTTTCCCCACAAATAGAACATTCTTTTGGTGGTATTTGATCCCCTCTGTGTCACTTCTGATCACCGCTATAAACAAAAAAAGAGCGACAATTTTGAAAAAAAAAAAATATATAAAAAAACTAATTTATTCATCAGTTTTGGCTGATATATATTCTTCTACATATTTGTGGTAAAAAAAAAAAATCACGATCAGCATTTATTGACTGGTTTGCACAAAAGTTACAAACCGTGAGAATTAATTTATGGCGTGTTTACTTTTTTTTTTTTTTTACTAGTAATGGCGGCGATCTGTGATTTTTATCGGGACTGTGATATTGCAGCGGATATGTCGGACATTTTTGACACTTTTTTGGGACCAATGACATTTATACAGCAATAAGAAATGTAAATATCCACTGATTATTATTATTATACAGGATTTATGTAGTGTCAACAGTTTGTGCAGCGCTTTACAAAATGAAGGCAGACAGTACAGTTACATCACAATTTGGTACAAGAGGAATCAGAGGGCCCTGCTCATCAGAGCTTACAATCTAAGAGGGAGGGTCAATTGGTACAAAAGGTAATAGCTGTGGGGGATGAGCTGATGTAGAAAGTAAGACAGTGTATTAGAAGCAGGATAGGCTTCTTTAAAGGGAAAGGTTTTCAGGGATCATCTAAAGATGGACAGATTAGGAGACAGTCGGACAGATTGGGGTAGGGAGTTCCAAAGGATGGGAGAAGCTCTGGAGAAATCCTGGAGGCGAGCATGGGAGGAGGTGACAAGGGAGCTAGAGAGCAGGAGGTCTTGGGAGGACCGAAGAGGGCGGCTTGGTTGGTATTTTGAGACTAGGTTAGAAATGTAGCTGGGGGGCAGAGTTGCGGATGGCTTTGTAAATTATTGTTAGTACTTTGAATTTTATTTGTTTAGTGAATGGAAGCCAGTGAAGAGATTGGCAGAGAGGGGTGGAGGGCACTGAGCGGTTGGTAAGGTAGATAAGTCTTGCAGCAGCATTCATTATGGACTGAAGGGGGGATAATGTATGCAAAGGTAATCCAATGAGGAGAGAGTTGCAGTAGTCGAGGTGAGAGATAACCAGAGAGTGAATTAGAAGCTTGGTGGTGTCATCGGTTAAAAAGGGGCGTATTCTAGAGATGTTGTGGAGGCTAAGGCGGCATGATTTGGATTACTGTACAAATGTCATTAGCAGTGAAGGGGTTAACCTGCAGAGGGCGATCTAGGGGTTCATTGTGTTCACTAGGCGTGTTCTGTGAGGGGGCTGGGCTGCCAGGGGCATAAGAGATCTAACTGATCCCAGTGACAGGGATCAGTAGATCTCTTACATGCCGCTTGATAGAGCAGGGAATTGCCGTGTTTACTTTGGTGGTTCCCCGTTTTTCTTCTGTGCCAGGCAATCGCGGGTAGCCGGCGGACATCGCCCTACCCGCGGCCATACTGCTGGAGAGTGCGGTGGGCACGAGAGCGTGCCTCCACAGGAGCACTCCTGCTAGCCGCACACGAGCAAGCCACCTTTTATAAATGGTGATTTGCGGGATCGTGCCACTCTGCAGTGTCGTGTCAACATGGGAAGAAGAAGAAGAAGAAGAAGAAGAAGAAGAAGAAAAGAAGAAGAAGAAGAGAGGGAAGAGGACAGCGGAGAAGACCGGCAAAAGAGCAGAAGACGCCGCAGAGGAGAAGAAAAGACCCCTCAGATGCTGTGACGTCTCACCGTGCTAGGGCGTTTAGTGGTAAATATTTTCCACCGAACGAGCACACGCCGATCGTCCTCACGAGGACACCTCCGTGCGAGAGCACGGGTGGCGTGAGAGGTCGTCATACCGGCGCCCATCCCGCTACAGGCGGCCGATGGGCGCTAACGGACCGTGTCTTCTTTTTGCCCCTTGGTGGTTTCATTTGTGCCGTTAAGGGACGAGATAGTTCGCCGTACATTCTCTAGATGACTAGGGACAGTGACCCTAGTCAATCTAGAGAATACGGGGA
>BLSH010351732.1:1599603-1610271 GCA_018402905.1 Glandirana rugosa | reverse complement strand
CCTCCGCCTCGCACCAGGCAATATAAGCCTTCCAGGTACGGTGATAAATCTTGCGAGAGGTGCACTTGCGAGCTTTCAACAAGGTGGGGATCACGGAGTCGGCCACTCCCCTATCCCTCAGCACCTGGGACTCAATAGCCAAGCCGTCAAAGCCAGCGAGGGTAAAGCAGGGTGCAAGATGGGTCCTTGAGACAGGAGGTCGTCTCGCATCGGAAGCCGCCAGGGGGCGTCTGCCACCATTTGCACCACGTCGGCGTACCAAGTGCGCCGAGGCCAATCCGGGGCCACCAGAATGGTTGGAATTCCTTCCATCGCTATTCTGCGCACCAATCTCGGAAGCAGACGTATGGGAGGAAAAGCGTACAGGAGGCGATAACGGCTCCAGGGAGCCACCAGGGCATCCGTGGCCACTGCCAATGGATCCTTCGTCCTGGACACATAATTTCTCACCTTGTGATTGAACCTGGACGCCATGAGATCCACATCCGGTGTCCCCCACCTGTGGCTAATCTGACTGAACACCTCCGGGTGAAGGGACCACTCCCCCTGGTCCAGCTTCTGGCGACTGAGAAAGTCCGCCTGCCAGTTCTCCACACCTGGGATGTAAACCGCAGAAATCGCCGGAACATGGAGTTCCGCCCAATGCAGAATCAGGGCTGCCTCCGCAGCCGCCGCTGGGCTCCGAGTGCCGCCCTGATGATTCACATACGCCACCGCCGTGGCATTGTCCGACTGAATACGAATCGGGCGGCCTTGCAATCTCCTCGTCCAATGAGAAAGACACAGTCTGATTGCTCTCAGCTCCAGCACATTGATTGGTAGACAGGCCTCCTGGGCCGACCAACGACCCTGAGCCCCAACCCGTCAGACTGGCGTCCGTGGTGATCACCGTCCATTGAATGGGAAGGAACGACTTCCCTCGAGTGAGGGCCGAGTCCCGCAACCACCAAGTGAGGGACGCCCTTGTCTGAGGGCCCAGCCGGATCAGAAGATCCAAGGACCGGTGGGACTTGTCCCATTGAACCAGAATTGCTCGTTGGAGCAAACGAGTGTGACTCTGGGCAAAAGGTATCGCCTCGAACGACGAGACCATGAGCCCCAGCACCCTCATACAGAACCGCAAAGAAGACTGGCGGCGTGATAGTAGAGTGCGCACAGCCGACTGTAAGCTTTGTAGCTTTGTCAGAGGGAGAAATACCTTCACTTGGTTCGTGTCCAGAATGAGACCCAAGTACTCCAGACGGCAGGAAGGAGACACCGACGACTTCTGCAGGTTGAGTAACCATCCGAAGTCCCGCAATGAGACCATTGCGATGTTCACATTCTCCTCCAGGGCAGAGACAGAGTCCGCTCGCAGGAGCAGATCGTCCAGGTAAGCCACTATGGCAATGCCCCTCTGCCGCAGCAACACCAACACCGGGGCCAGTAACTTCGTGAACACCCGGGGCGCGGAGGTCAGACCGAAGGGAAGAGCTACAAATTGAAAGTGGCGATCCCCAACAGCTAACAGCAGGAATCGCTGATGTTGCGGACGGATGGGTACATGAAGGTACGCATCCTTTATGTCCAATGATGCCAGGAAGTCCCCTTGGTCCAGGGCGGCCACAACCGACCGAACGGACTCCATCCGGAATTTCCGTGCCCTGACAATTTTGTTTAGGGCCTTCAGATCCAGGATGGGCCGAAAACCGTCCCCCTTTTTGGGCACCACAAAGAGATTCGAGTAAAAGCCTCGAAACCTCTCCCCTTCGGGTGGGGGCGACCCATTAGGCTGAGGAAGACTTGCCTTCCGTCTTTCCTGGTTTGCGCTGCCACTGTCGGCGTCCAGCCCCTGCAGCAACCTTACTGGGACGGGTTCCCTTGCTTGTCGCGCCTAATGCACGAAAAGGCTTCCGCTGACCAGACGTAGAAGGCTCCTGTCTACGGCGAAATTCACGCCTGCGAGGCTCCGGGAGGAAAGTACTCTTGCCTCCCATGAAATCCTTAATGATTTCGTCAAGTCGTGAGCCAAATAGGCGCCCACCCTGGAAGGGAATATCAGCCAAACCTAGTTTGGAGGCGTGGTCACCCGACCAGGATCGCAGCCAAAGCCAGAGTTCTGCGAAGCCTAATGGCCGATATAGAAATTCTGGACAAGGGTAGAACGTCCACCGCCGCATCACAGAGGTAATTAATCCCCTAGAATAAAAACTCAGCCTTCTGCAGTGCCTCCATGAGGCGACCTTCAGTCAGGTCCGACTTAAGTTCCTTCATGCACTCCGAAAGGTACTGCGCTGCCATGGCCGCAGCCAAAGTAGGTCGCACCGCGGAGCCAGCATTCCAAAACAAGGACTTCAGAAGTGCCTCTGTTCTTCTATAAGCAGGATCCTTAAAGGAAGGAGTCCCTTCCATAAGAATGGTAGTCGCCTTAGTAAGGCGTGCAATAGGCGGATCCACCGCAGGAGATTCCCATTTCTTCAGGAAGCTCTCCTCAAAGGGATAGCGTTCAGAAAAACGTGCAGTCAGTGAGAGGGAACGGCGTGGTTGTTGCCATTCACGGTATAGGAAAATGGTCAAAAAATTCATTGTAAGGATAGGACTTGGGGGCCTTGGGGGGCCTAGAAGACCCGCACACATAGGCAGACCGCGATTCGCCTGTTTGATCCAACTGCAACTTGGTGCGAATGCCAGCGATAATGGTGGCTACCAGCACATTGTCCTGGTCAGTCACAGGCTCTTGGTCCTCAGTTCCCATGTCACCACCCGTTTCCTCATCAGACAGGTCCCCCGGGGTCCCTAAGACCCCTAAAGCCACCTCCGGCTCAGAATCTTCCCCCGATGACGGGGGGGGGAGGGGGCCGCTTCCTGGGGGCCCGCGGAGCGGCGTCCCCACGCGGAAGAAACTCAGCAAGGACATCCCGCAGCTGGGAGAGAAAAGCCCCTTGGTCAGACTGCGTGGCTGCTGAAGCCACCTCAGTAGGTTCAGCAGGGAGATCAGCCATAACAGGGATGGATGGATGGAATGAAGGGACGCCCCGCACACAGCCACACACCCACAGGATCCAGAGGACAGCACCCCACCACCACCAGCCCAGAGGGAGCCCAGCTATACTTGCTGTTTTGCTGCCTGATAGCGCCAATCGCTCAGAAGAACTGCCTCTGTCAGCCGCCATTTTCAGTGAGAAGAAGAAGCTGCAGCCACGTGTAGAATGCAGAGCATGCAGTGAAGATGGCCGCCAGGAAGCACTATGAGGGTGAGCACACCTCTCAGGCAACATGCAGTACCGATTATGGCCGCTCTGAGCGCCATAGACTGAAAATGTCCGCGGCTACGGCAAAATGGCGGAGGTCCGCCGCAAAATGGCGGCCGAAAGACCGCATGGCGATGCTGGACGAGAAGGCTGAACGAAGGTACAGCGCTGGGGAGGGGGGTGAGGGCGGGGGGTGGCAGGGGGCAAGATGAGAGGCTGATCCCCACCGGTGGCTACCCTGGACAGCTACAGGAGCAGTGAAAAAAATAGCATTTTTGGACGTCGGGCCCTCTTCACTCCCCATGTGGGGAGGAAGGCAGGGTGCTCACTTACCAGTCCGACGCCACGGTAGCCACCCGGATGCAGACTTTCCACCCTCGGTGGGGGGTACGCTGCAAGCCCAGGGTCACCCTGCCGAACGAATCGGGAAGGGGACCAATATGGGGGATCACGCCCCGGGCCACCCGCACGGAACGGGTAAGATGCGGCGGGTCCCTGTGTTGGGGCCGCCTTCGCATCATGTTGGCCAGGTCAGGGAAAGTACAGAGCACCAAGACTCTTGATGCCCCGACCGGCTTCTTGATAGCAGATCATCTTGATTGCAGAAAAAAGAAAAAAGAAAATAAAAAAGAAAATGGTCACAATAGGACCGCAGTTCCCTATAGGGAAGCCAGGTCAACTCCTTGCGAACTAGGCATTGAAACTGGAGAGCTCCTCTGTGAGGGGGGTTTTAATGTAGGAAAAGAGGACGGCCCCCAGGGGAGGGGCCAGCTGAATTCTTTTCCCTGCCTAGTTAACTCCTGGTAGGACGAACATAAAACCCCACAAAGTCATGAAGAGCTGCGTCTGTCAGTGAACGTAGGAGAAAAAACCTCTTCTGACCCGAAGAAGCAGGACCCTGCTTACGGCGGAACTCCCGCCGCCTGGGCTCCGGGGGAAAAATGCTCTTCCCTCTGGTGAAATCTTTAATGATTTCATCCAATTGTGCCCCAAAGAGCCGACTGCCCTGAAAGGGGAGATCCGTGAGGCCCTTCTTAGACGCGTGGTCACCCGACCAACAGCATAACCACAGCACCCGTCTGATAATGACTGCGAAAACAGACATCTTAGACAGCATGGGAAGCAGGTCCAAAGCTGTGTCACACAGGTACCGAAGACCCTGTATCAGATGGTCTGCTCGCTGTGACGCCTCAAGCGAGCTCCCACAGCTCAACTCATTGTGCAACTCAGTCGCACACTCGGTAAGGGATTGCGCCACCATGGCCAACACAAGGGCCAGTCTCATGGTCGACCCTGCCAACAAGAACAGTGCCTTGGATACTGCCTCCGTCCGCCTATCGGCCGGATCCTTAAAAGAGGGAGACCCCTCCAAGGGGATGGTCGTTGCCTTATTCAGGCGAGCCACCGGAGGGTCCACTGCGGGGGATGCCCACTTCTTCACAAAACTATCCTCAAAGGGATAGCGTACAGCGAAACGTTTGGGCAAGGAAAAGGAATTCTGCGGACGCTGCCATTCCTTATAGACCAGCTGGTCAAAGAATTGATCATAGGGATAAGCCCTAGGGGACCTAGGTGGCTTAAAAGACCCACAAACGTATGCAGTCTCCTGCGATTCCCCGGCTTGGTCCAGCCGCAAGGACACACGGATATTGGCGATCAGGGAGGCCACCAGCGCCCTCTCGCGCGCTACCGAGGCCCCCTGGTCTTCCTCGCCATCCGAGGGCTCCAGTTCACCATCTGAGAGCTCCACGAGGGTCCCCGTGACTACTGAGGCCCCTTCTGGTTCAGAATCCTCCCCCGATGAAGGAGGGGGGGTGGATGCTTTTTAGTCACCCCCTTAGCATGGCACGGCACCTCCCGGGGAAAAAAATCCCCCAGTACGGATCTTAGCTGATCCAGGGGAACTAGAGGCCCCAGCGCAGGTTGTGCTTCAACCGACTCCTCCTTGGAAGGACCTGCAGGTTCAGCCGCCATTGCGCCACCGGACACGGACACTGACAGGCCAAAAGGCCCCGACACCCCCACAATGCAGCCCCACCACTGCCCCACAGATCAACCGGGAGACACTCAGGATTGCACCCACCGCTACCAGCACCCCAGGGAGAGCCCAGCTATACTTACTGTGTATGATTGCCCCATAAGCGCTGCATCCCAGTAGGAGTACTTGCCGCCAGTCTGGAGCCTGCGCCGCCCTGTGCCATCCACGCTGTCCCAGAGTGAAAGAGGAAGAAGTGGCATCAGCTGCACGTTTTCATCCACAGGCACATCAAACATGGCTGCCGAGCGGTCACAAGAGGCCAAAGCCTGTTACACAGGCGCGACTATGACAAAATGGCCGCCGATCCGTCACTAGAGGCCAAAATAGCCCACAAAATTGCCGCGGCTATGGCAAAATGGTGGCGATCCGCCTCAAAATGGCGACGGATCGCCGCAAAATGGCGGCGGATCGCCGCATGGCGGCTTTAGAGCGCGGGGGAAGGGGGGTGTAGGAGGGGGCGATCCAAAGCAAAGACACCCACAGTGACCTGCAGCCCTAGGAACCCTCCACCGGCCGGCCTAGTCCGCTAAAAAAATGCCCAGCCCCCCTCCCCTCCGCACCCCTAGGGGGGGAGAGAGGGGGTCACTCACTAATCCGACGGGCATAGCGTGTAGCCACCTGGTTGCAGACCTTCCTCCCATCTGGCAGAGAGGGATGCTGCAGGCCAAGCGCTCCTGGACGTGAGCAGAGCCCGATCACTGGGCGCAAGTGGGGGTCACCCACTGGCCTCCCGCACGGAAAGGGTACGATGCGGCGGACCCCGCCAGGGCTAAGGGTAGCTCGCATCGGTCGGCCGCGCTGGGGAAAGTTCAGGATTTGGGATATCCTCTATGCCCCAGCCGGCTACTTGACAGCAGTCTTCTATCAGATAGCTTCCAAAGAAGAAACAATCTGTGGAACCACAGGTCCCAGGTCTAACTCCTTGCACTAGGCATAATAAAACTGATATGCTATACAGAGCAGGTTTGGTTATATGCTGGAGTGAGGACGGCCCCCTGGGAGGGATCAGCTTGCTTTCTTTCTATTTGCCTAGTCAACTCCTAGTAGGATGTGCATAAACCCACTTGTCAATGAAGGGCTGCGTCTGTCAGTGAACTCAGAGAAAATGACATGCCAATTGTGGCATGTCGGGGGGCAACCTTCCCTTAAAGCGGAAGTTCCACTAGAGTTGCCACCTCATCCCTTTAAAACCGAACACATATGAATTACACAGGTTCTGAGTCTGATTAAGGAGGTAATTAAACTCACTTGGTGCCTCATCTGCATTCAATTAACCTTAGAACCTGTGTAATTAATATGTGTTCGGGTTTAAAGGGATGAGGTGGCAACCCTAAGTTCCACTTTAAGGCACAAAAAGCCTGCTCTTCAAGTGGTTAAATGCACTATCGCTACAATACAGCATTAATTCTCGCAGAGTGTAAAGTCCCAACAACGTCCACCTTTATTACAGTTAAAACAGTTGAATAGAAGCTTCTTCAGTGTCAGTTGTGTCCTTTGCCCTGGGTGTGAGTGAACAGCTTCCACATGCTGGGAGAAGACAAGCCCTGGGCTGACTTCCGTGTTCTGTGTACACACAGGCTCCTCCCATCCCCACCCACCTATCCTGCGCGCTGGGGCGCCGCTGATCACCATAGAGACGGGAGCACGACTTCCTGTCACGTGAGTGCCCGGTGATCCAGCCGCCGCCTCTTGTACACCGAGAAAGTATGGAGAGCCGGGAGAGAGCAGTACACCGGGAGAAGGAGGAGGAGGAGGGGAGCGGAGCGGCCGCACAGCTGACGGAGAGGAGGAAGGAGGCGGAGGGCTGTCTGAAGACTCTGTCCTGCCATTCCTACTGGTTCGATCTATGGATCTTCTTGCTGTTTGATCTGGTGCTGTTCATCTTCATCTACCTGCTGCCCTCAGTGAGTACACGGCGCACCCATAGTCATCACATGATACTAGTATAGGGCATACACACTCCTGTGCTCTAGAGGTATGAGGAGCTCTGCCACCAAATACTATCCAGCCTGAAAGGCCTCACTCATGCTTCCCAACCCTCTGAAAAGCTATCTGTGATGCACCACTAAAGTATGTTACTTTTAAAGTGATTGTAAAGCTTTTTTTTGTTTTAAAGCGGAGTTTCTCCCAAAAGTGGAACTTCCGCTTTAAGCACTCCTCGCCCCCTTACATGCCACATTTGGCATGTCATTTTTTTTGGGCAGGGGAGTGGGTACCTGCTTTTCAGAGGGACTTCCTGTCCCTCTTCCTCCTTCCATCGCCTGGCCGCCGTGTCCCAGAAGATTGCCTGGCCACTAGGAATGCGCAGCGTGACTCGGGTGTGCTCAGCCGTGAAGCCGGACCCACACTAGGAATGGCGGGGCCGTCGGGAGGAGGGGGGAGACGAGTGAGGCTTCGGGCGCAGCCATCACTGGATCGCGAGAAAGGTGAGGGTGTGTTTATTAAAAGTCGGCAGTTACACTTTTTGTAGCTGCTGACTTTTAATAAACAAAAAAATGTGTGGAACTCCGCTTTAAATAACAAACATGTAATACTTACCTCCTCTGTGTAAGGGTTTTGCACAGAGTGGCCCTGATCCTCCTCTTCTGGGGTCGCGCTGCTGGCTCCTCCCCGCATCAAGTGCCCCCCACGGGGAAGCGTTGTCCCCGGGGACACCTGTGCGGGTGCACTCCTGAGTCCTGCTGCTGCGTCCATTGATACAGACAACAGGACTCAGCCCCACGTCATTGGATTTGATTGACAGCAGCGGAAGCCAATGGCTCCATTGCTATCAGTCTATCCATTGAGGACCGGAGACAGCAGCTGGGTTTCGTTCCTGTCTCTGGAAAGACTGGGTTGAGGTAAGAAAAAGGGGGGCTGCTACACTATTTTAAAGTACAACTAAGGCCCCTTTCACACTTGTGTGACACAGTTTTTACCGCGATTTGGGATCGGTCCGACTTTGTTGCAATTTTGGCACAATGAAAACATATTACAAAGTCAGGTGCGATTTGCATGCGACCTTGAGATTTTAACATTGAAGTCTATGGACCTCAAGTTGCATCAAAGTTGGACCAAAGTAATGCAGGGACTACTTTTAAGTTGTACAGATATGAACGGTACTCATTGGAAATCATGGGGAACTATTTGTCATGTGACTTTACAGTCCTTCGTCACAGGACAAGTCGCATAAGTGTGAAAGGGGCCTAAAGGCAACATACATATTTTAGTAAATCCTCTTATAAATACCTGAAAGTTACACATGGTAATAAACATAACTGAAATGATTATTTTCCTACCATATAGCTGCAATTGTGGTCTGTAATCCCCTATTCATTCCTTCTTTGCTGTATAATGTTAGTGATGAAGGGATGAGTTGAGCAGAGCTTAGATGTCATTTCCTTTCAGTGAAATAGCTTCTCTATCTCTCAGTTCTCCTGCCTTCTATGATGCTCAGTCTATTTTACACAACACACACCCATCTGCCAATCAATAGCTGGGTGTGTGCTATGTAAAACAGACACAAGTCAGTACAGGTTAGTTTGCACACAGATCTGTCTATTAATCTGTGTGCTTCTCCCTGCCTGATCTCCTCTGGTAATTTGTAAATCAACAAAACAAAATATAACCTAGGAGCTGGCTGTATAGATAGAGCAGTGGGTGGGCAAAGGTGGGACATAGGTGGGAGTAGGCGGGGCGTCACAGGCCATTCGTGAGCAGAGCCTAATCAGGACGTGTGTGTGTGTGTGTGTGTATAATAAAATGTCAATAGTAAAGCCGCGCTGGAAATATGTCCTCAAAAAACACAACTTGTCAGATGTTGTTCAAAACACCCCGTGCACAGCACACTTAAGTGAATCCACCACCGTAAAATGAGGGGGCTTACCAGACACCACTGGGAGCCCAGCTTAGGTTGTTATCAGGTTTCACTCACTCCTCCACTGAATACACATAGCATCAGCCTCGACCAGGTATAGGTTGAACCTCAGCAACCACTCACTCACAGCACGGCAGGTTAGCACATAAGCAGAAATCCCATATACGTTTCCGTGCACCAGGGGAAAGAAGGACTCAATATAGTGAAGTACAGTAACTATTTTATTTAAATAAAGATAAAGTATTGTACTCACATCGATAACTTAAAACACGCGTGTATAATAAAAGCCGGCAATCCTCAGCAACTGGTGACGTCAGCGCGCCCTCCCGACATACGTTTCGTCACAGATGACGTCGTCCGGGGATTACTTTGTGTATAATAAAATGCCTGAGATTTCCATGGACTACAAGAGCACCTCCCCCAGTAATGTCAGGACGTTTCTGCAGAGAGATAGACGCAAAACTAGACAAAGGACAAACCTGAGGCAATTTGAAAACCCAGGAAGTAAAGTTGTCACCTCACTAAAGGAAGTGCACATGAGAGCAGGGGACAAGGTAGATATCTCACCATCCTTACTGATTTTTGCAAAACAATCAGTGACCTGTTTAACAGACTGTATAGGTGCATAACATAGTGATTTCTTCATTGTGACCATAGTTCTACTTTAACTTTGCAAAACACAAACGTGTATTGCAGAGTGGTCACGGCACAGCCCTGTTCACTTGATTGGGCCACATTCAGGGCTGGCACTGATCGGGGGGGGTAATTTTTGGTGCAGCAGATTTACAGCCGAAGGGCCTAAAACAAGAAATGTAATAGTTTACAGCTTCAGGCTGGGCTCTCATAACTCCAGTTGTGGTTTCCAGCAGGGGGTCCGGTGCGTGTCTGTTCACCGTTTTCAGCTGCAATATTTTGCCTGAATTTGCACCTGAACCTGACCCAAAGACACACAGGACTCTTCTGCAATCCGGACCGCAGCCACCCCAAACCTGTGTGAGCTGGCTCCATCGAGAGCCGGTCACACTCGCATGTAATGCCAATTGTATGAAGAGAAACAAGCAATCATTTTGCATATGTGTGAACCCAGCCTCAGATGTGCTGGCTGGATTAATTTTTTCTTTTTCTCCTACGTTCACTGACAGACGCAGCTCTTCTTGACTTTGTGGGGTTTTATGTTCGTCTTACCAGGAGTTAACTAGGCAGGGAAAGAATTCAGCTGGCCCCTCCCCTGGGGGCCGTCCTCCTTTCCTACATTAAAACCCCCCCCTCACAGAGGACTCTCCAGTTTCAATGCCTAGTTTGCAAGGAGTTGACCTGGCTTCCCTATGGGAACTGCGGTCCTATTGTGACCATTTTTTCTTTTTTCTTTTTTCTGCAATCAAGATGATCTGCTATCAAGAAGCCGGTCAGGGCATCGAGGGTCTTTGTGCTCTGTACTTTCCCCGACCTGGCCAACATGATGCGAATCCTCTTTTTCTTTTTTAATTAGGTCGGTCGTGTAGACTCCGACCCAAGTGTGTATACGTTTTACTAACGAACAAAGA
>BLSH010351732.1:1502982-1515059 GCA_018402905.1 Glandirana rugosa | reverse complement strand
TATATGCATCACAGCTAAAGCAAATGAAGGATCGCTATAGGAGTTCCCAAAGGCTTAATGATCGTTCAGCTCCACTTCAGGCCATAAAAACTGTCAGAAAGCTTTAGAAACAACAATATTATATAGGGGTTGAATAATTGTGACATGGCGATCTTAACAAAATATACTGTTACACACAAATACTACATCATACATTTTCTGTGTTGATTTTATGTATCACTAAACTGAATAAGAAGCCATCCAAAGCAGAATCCTGCACTTTGAAAAGATTTTTATTTATAAATCCTTAAAACTCTTTAGGGGTTGAATATTTCTGATTGCAAGTGTATATATATATATATATTAATAACTCAATTTTGCTTTAAAGTCAATCCACAATGCACCACTCAGTAAAGCACTGTTCTTACAATAACCTGTAATTGTCTTGTGTTTAGAGGACAGCAGTGTCTAGAGAAGGTTCCAACAGTTAGTGTACATTAATCAATCATTCAATTAACTTGGTGTCCATGGGTCATATACATTAACTGTCACAGCCCCTTTGTGTCCTGATCTGTGCATTGGACTCACACGGTTGTACACTCTAGGATGTGCATGCGGATTTGTGCAGCTGGATGCCTATCATTGATCTGAACAGACTGCCAGCATGCGGCTGCATGGAACATCTGGGCATTCCATGCGGGTGAATATGGCCCATTGCACAGATGTACGGATGTAGGGATCAGTAGGCCCATGTGAATGAGGTCTAAAGTGTACATTAGGGAAACAAGCAAAAATTAAAAATATATTTTAAAAATAAAAAATATTATATATATATATATATATATATATATATATATATATATTTTTTTAGCGTAGTGTTGGGTTGTCAGCGCCCCGGATAAGGCAAGTAATTTGCACCCCCTTTAACCCTAACTTACAGCAGAGCAGCCAGTAAATAACTCCAACGCAACACCGTTACATCAAGGTTATAGGCTGGCCAGAAAGAGGGACACTATACAATCTGTTATGGGGGAAAGTCCTTATTATGCCTAATGCATCGTGATTGCAGCATGTAAAACACCTTCATCTGCTGCCTAATGGAGCTTAAGGGAGGCCATTGGTGGATGGCAAAAACATGTCTCTACTGCACATTTTTACCACCCAACTGCACATCTAAACGAAGCCTTAGTGACATTTTAAATAAAATACAAAAAAAAAAGGTGAAAAGTAATCCAGCGCTGCTGATGATCTGCTGCCGCTTTGCAGCCACTTCCTGCCTACATGTGTGTACCCCATGGTGACTTCATTGCTCTGGTGGGTTTCCGGTCACCATGAAATACTGGAGCCCAGCTGCACAAAGAGTGGTAATTGTTGCAGGTATACAGGGCTTTATCACAATTTTGTTGCTTAGAATATAGGTCATGTTTCTCACAGCATAACATCTTTCATATTATACAAAAAAAAAAAAAAATGGGCTAACTGTATTGTTTTTTTTAATTCATTAAAGTGTTTTTTTTTCCAAAAATATGTGTTCGCAAGACAGCTGTGCAAATACCATGTGACATAAAATATTGCAACAACTGCCATTTTATTCTCTAGGGTATCTGCTAAAAAATAATATATAATGTTTGGGGTTCTAAGTCATTTTCTAACAGAAAATACTGGATATTTACTTGTAAGCCACAAATGTGAGAAAAGGTTTAGTCTTTGAAAATGGTTAAACTTTCCTCATACAGCCCAGAGATAATTGCTTTGAAAGAAGGATAAGATACATTGTTGTTAGTTTTTTCTTCCCAACTATCAACAAATATTCTGGGCAGCCAGCCAAGTTTAAGGCTCCATGCACACTGTATCTGATAAACAACCGTTTTTGGTCCGTTTGGCATTTTTTTTTAATAGCCCAAAAACGCCACTTTGTGTTATCCTATGTGTCCATGCACAAACGGACGTTAATTGTCATTTATCAGCAGTGGCGTTTTTGGGCTGTTATCTGAACGCCCTGAGTTGGCGTTCAAAAGTCGTTCTTTTGACCACAAAAAAACACCGGACGCTCATAAACACCGGTAAACGGCTGTTTATCGGCGTCCGGCGTTTTTTGCAGTCAATGGAAGCTAATGAAGAATAAAAAAAAAAAAAAAACGCCCAAAAACGCAGACGCCGATAAACGCCGGTAAACGTTGCTTACAAAACACTGCAAAAGAACGTTTTGTAAGCAGCGTCTCCTGCCTGACGCCGAGAGAGCCCAGATAGCGTCCAGTGTGCATGGAGCCCAACAGCTGTTAGATTAAGCAGAGAACGGCTCTCGCTGAATCTGACACGCTGTTTTAACACAGTGAGAGAAGGAACGGCTGTCACTCGCCAGGGCGTGACTTCTAGTCGCCATGGCGACCTGGCGCCCAGGGATTGTCGAGGCCTGATAGAGAGAGAGATATATATATATATATATAGATATGTTTTACAAATCCTTTAACCCTTTTGCTGCCACCAATGCAAGCCATACATCAGCATCCAAGTGGTATACACATGAAAATGCTGACTTATGATCTGTGCTTGACTAGTTGCAGTGGAGTACAGAGCTGATATTAGAAGCCTAATAGACTCCCTAAAGAACCTGTTATCAGTAATAAAAGGGCTTGTCAGTCACCTAGGTGAAAGCAATAATGTTTAAATGATGAAAGATACACAGGCATAAAAAAAAAAAAAAACTAACTTGAAAGCCCATGGCTCCCTGTAAACGCACTTGAACACAAATGCGAGCATCAGATGCTTTTACTTATATACACATATTAGGTATAGTCAAGCACCCCAGAGTGAGTACAATGAATTTAAGGTCATCATTCACAGTTCCCTCCAAACTTATGACCTGTGAGGGCTTTTAGGCTAGGTTCACACTATTGTGAATTGGATGTGGCTTTTCCCAGCATCCAATTTGCATGACAGGAGATTGCGACTGGCTCTTTATGGAGCGGCTTGCACAGGAGTCATGTGCGTCTTTGGCTCCATTTCAGGGCCGAATTCATGCAAAAATGAGGCCCCGATTCGTCCCTGAAACAGAGAACAGGGATGCACCGGACCTCTGCTGCGAGCCGCTTCCAGCATCAATGTGAACCCAGCCTGTGGACATTCTGGGGTACCAAATTTAGGCACTGTTTCAATGCTTAACATGTTGGGTGTTTATTTACTTGACACAATCTAATTTTTTATATTTTTTCCAAAACTTTGGTTAATATATTGTGTTTAAAATTCACGCTCACCTATAATGAAAAAGATGTAAAACCTTCAAAGAGGCCCCCTTTGAAGAAGTCAACCCTTGATGTAACGCAGAGGGTGGAACTTAATGACAGGCAACTGACTAGAGTAGAGTGTGGTGTTCCCTTCACAGCACAACTCGTCTGGGCATCTGAGCGGCCACCTGAACACTGAGGAGCGGTGAGTTGCGGGAATCTATCTTGCTTTGTGTATTGCTATGTATTTAAAAACTTTTATGCAACCATTTCTCCCCAGTGTCACGTCATAGGATGTCGCAATCTTTGTGTGGGGAAATTGGAATGGTGCCGACAGCTATCGTTTTTTTTTTCCGCCGGCGATTCTGTGCACCGTACGAGCAATCATAGCGGCAGCTCAGCCACTTAATCATTCTTGCAGGCAGCGGGGGGCGGCACCCCCCCGCCGCTTCTCCGGGCCCGCCCGTGTCATCGGCAGCCCGGAGAACCCATCCATTGCTGGTGGTAGTTGACCATAGAGCTGACAGGTGACCAGATGGTCACCAGTCATCTCTAGGCGCCTTGGAGGTCCAGGCGCGACGTATGTAAACAATGCCCGGAGGCTCGGCTGGAAGGACCGAGACAGATCGTTTTTTTTTTCTGATCTCTGTCTTTCCAGCCTAGAGGAGAGGTGTGGGGTCTTATTGACCCCATATGTCTCTATAAAGAGTACCTGTCACGCACCATTCCTATTACAAGGGATGTTTACATTCCTTGTAATAGGAATAAACGTGATCAAAAATGTTTTTTTGAAAGAGACAGTGTAAAAATAAAAAAGAAAGTTTAAAAAAAAAAGAAAAAAAAAATTTAAAGTGCCCCCCCATCACTGTGAGCTTGCGCATGGAAGTGAACGTATACGCAAGTAAATGGTGTTCAAACCACACGTGAGGTATCGCCGTGAATGTTAGCAATAATTCTAGGCCTCCTCTGTAACTCTAAACATGTAACCTATTTTAAGCGTCGCCTATGGGGATTTTTTTTTAGTTGGTTTGGTGCCATTCCACGATTGTGTGCAATTTCAAAGCATGACATGTTAGGTATCTACTTATTCGGCATAACATCCTCTTTCACATTATGCAAAGAATTGGGCTAACTTTACGGTTTTCTTATTTTTTTAATACATTAAATTTTTTTTTCCAAAAAAACATGTTTGAAAAATGACGCAAATACCGTGTGAGATAAAAGGTTTGCCATTTGATTCCCTAGGGTCTTTGCTATAAAACACATATAATGTTAGGGGGTTCTGAGTAATGTTGTAGCAAAAAATTATGATTTTTACATGTATGAGCTAAGTGTCAGAATTGGCCTGGGAAGTAAGTGGTTAAAAATCCACAGGGTGGATTTGATTTAAATGACAAATTTAAATCACTATTAAAAAGGCTCGATTTACTCAGTTGTCACGACGGCTATTCCTGAGCGCTATGGAAGAGCTCATCCGATACCATATACAGGCTCATATCTTTTAACTATACAGGTAGATTCTATCAACCTGACGTGCTGTCATAACTGTGCCCTCTTAGACTACCTGTAAACAACACCCCGTTCCATAGCACCCTAACCTAATGTAATTAACCATTAATACGTGGTGACATGTTGTAAACATTGGATGTGAACCTCATTTGTATCACCCTTGTGTTGTGTATATCTTTGCCCTCTGAGTGTATACTACAATGTCTTTTACCTCTGTATGTTTTTTCAAATTTCAATAAAACTCTTTGAACAAGAAAAAGGCTTGATTTAAATGAACTTGATTTAAATCATAATTTTTAAAGAGCAACTGTCATCTCTGTTTCCGCAGAGGCTCCTCCTCTGACTGGCTGTTGACTCACCGACAGTCCCATTCACGTTAATGGGGCGGCCGGTGATGCGGCAGCAACACAACAAGGTGAGGGATGTGGTGGTAGGAGGCGAGTGGATGCCCGCTAACAGGCGCTGCCATGATGTATCTGAAATGACAGGTGCTTTTTAAATGTAAGGACTTAATCGTGCTGGTAGTTAGAATCTTTAATAATTGCAAACAAAATGAAGGTTTCCTATTTAAAATAAGCAGTCAGGTTAGTAAAACAGCGATATCGGAAACAATTCAATCATACAGTTTGTAGTGTACATAAATTTGTAAAACAATGGGATAAAGGAATATTCCTGAACTTTGTTTTATCTCATGGTTACTGTGAAATTGTGTGAATGCATCAATGCAGTGCATGTTATCTCAGCTTGCAGAGCTTGGGTTCATCGAATGAGTTACAAAAAATGTAAATATTGCAATGTACAGCCTCATGCTACATAACTAAGTTCCATTTCATGCTGAATACATTTTTTAATGTATCTTAAATAGAAAACGACCTTTAGATAGATTTTTACTCCAAAAGCATTTTTTTAAATACATTTGATAAAAAAAGAAAAAAAACCCACATCAGTTTGACAATACTGGTAGTTCCCTTTGGGATTAATAAAGTATTTTCATTTCAACACCAACATTTAGGCTGCATTCACACAGGGGCGACCCGACTTTGACGCGACTTTGCTAGGCAATTTCAGCGCGACTTTCAGCGCGACTTCCAGGGACTTGAGGCGACTTTACAACACGACTTTTTCCAGGCGACTTTGCCTTGACCAATCAGAAAAGGGAGGGAGGGGGTTGCCTAAAAATAAATTCTATTCTTTTCACTACAAAGTCGCTTTTATTTAGATGGGGGATCCGACTTGGAGGCGACTTCTATTCAATTCTATGGGCACAAGTCGGATAGAAGTCGCCTAGAAGTAGTACAGGAACTTTTTCTGAAGTCGTTCCGACTTCAGTAGTGTACATTAAGACGGCTCCCATTCATTTCAATGGGATTTCAGATGTCAAGCGACCTGGGGCGACTTGAGGCTACCCAAGTCGGAGCGACAGTCGCCCCTGTGTGAATGGTGCCTTAAGTGTGAATTTTAGCTATATTTCCTTGGATTTCAACAACAGGCAAACTTACCTCTTTTACTGAGGCATCATCAAACAAAACCCATCTGGCACTTTTTGTGTGATAAGCGAAGGCACAATAGTGTCGGCTCGTGTAGCAGATCATGCCCACAAGGTAAAGCCTACTTTCTTTTGCTTGTTCATCTGTCACTCTAAAAAATAACTAAGAAAAAAATAAGCAACATTACTAACTTGCCATATACTCCACTGAATTTGGTGTTGTTTTGTTACTAAAGGCTTGATGTACCCGATTTTGAGGCTAAACCCTAGCTACTTGTCATGCCCATGTCCAAAGAGACAGCATCAATGCAGCTTTAAAAACATGTTCTCGTTCACCTCCAAGTGCAGGAGCTGCAGAGCAATTCATGCTTGAATTTCCCAGCAGAAGCACTGATGTACTTTGAGCTGTTCTCTCAGAAGCTCAAATCCCCCCCTCCCAGAACACCTGCTTCTGTGTTTATAATAGAAATTAGAAGGTTGGATGACTGTTGAGTCACTGCTGGGAGGCGAGAGCAGAGCTACTGAGAGAATAGATATCAGTGCTCTTTTGTGAACTTTGAGATTAAGACCTCATACACACGGACCTTTTTTTGCAGCTTTCCATGTTATTCAATGGCCCCATAAAAAAGCCAACGCTTTTGAGCTGTAGATGGCGTCGGCATTAGTGAGCAGAAAGCAGAACCCACAGCCAGCGTGTTCCGAGCCTGTAACGTTATGGCGTTTTTGACGCCGAGCCGGCAATACGCTCACTAGCGCGCATTAACGCCCTAGCAACATTAACCTAACTAAAAACGCCGGCGCTTTCAGGTTAATAGAGGAATGTTTGTTTTTTTAAAAAAAAAACCCGCCTATTAACGCCTACACTCACTAACGCCGATGCAAAAGGCTGACAAAAATCACATTTTTGACGCCGACTTTTGCCTGACGTCGGGCCCGACGTTGAGCTTTTTTTTTACGTCAGTGTGTATGGGGCCTAAAGATTAAGGAAAGGCCAAAATATAAACCAAATTTTACATATTGCCCTCACATAAGGCGACGCGACAGCAAAGCTCTGGCTCTCACTCCTCTCTGTGCAACTGCTGTGTATGTCAGCAGGTAACATCATGGCTATGTGTAAATTCTGCCTGGTCAGTCTTTCACATTACAGAGGAGCCAGAACTTTGCAGTCAAGTTACCATATAGAAATCCAGTAGCAGTGCAGTCCCAGGATCAGTTCCACATGCCTCGCTAGCTTTACAGCCGCCCGATCCATTTTACAGGGCTGGGAAGGGGCCATGTCCCACCTCCAGCTGCCGTTCCTAGGCTCTCCCATCAGGGAGCCCGGGGATCCTTGCGAGGGGGTCAGGTCGGCCGAGAACAGAGGAGGAATGTCCCTCATCTCTGGCAAATGAAGCTGAAAATGATGTGTATTATGACACTGCCAGTTTTAGGTCTTTGTTTACTGGCTGTTACTAGGCAGTGGGGCAGCTGAGCATTAGTTTGATCGGCAGCCTTGCAGGGCAGAGGAAAGGTTGCCTGTCAGTACTGCCCAAACTATCACAAGGGGTGTTGTTCATCTCTTGTGATAGCAATAATGTTCAAAGGTGTAACAAAATACATTATATAAAATAAAGCATTTTCTAAAAAAAAGTGATCCCCTCCCACCGTGCTCACACGGAAATATAAACACGCATGTAGCTCTTGCATGCATATGTAAACAGTGATTGCACAACACGTGGGCTATTGCTATGAATGCCAGTGTGAGAGCAATAATTCTAGTGCCAGAACTTGTGTTTAACTCTAAACTAGTAACCTGTAAAGGCTTTTAAAGGGATCACGGTTTGTTAAGACATTTCGAAACTGGCCATAGCATGGCCAGATAGCCCTTATTTACACAAAAGTTTTTTTTGGTACAATGAAGCTCAAAGCTCCAAAAAAACTTAAATTCCATGCTTTTAAAGTGTGCCTGTTTAATTATGAGTGCTCAGGTGCCTGTAACTCAACGCCTGCAGCTCAAAGAGAGGAGTTACTATTGAGGCAGAATGTGGTGTTTTGATCCCAATAGATTTCAATGGGAGCACGTGAAAAGTCCCGAAAATGAACGTTTCTCAAGCCTAACAAACCATCTCCTCCTAGCAGACAGCTTTTCATTGGCTAAACGCTCAAGAAAATAGAAACAACGCATAGAAAAAGATGCTCCAAAATAGTCTGTAAACACTCTTGCTCTGGTGTGAATGCAGTCTTATACGTTAAAGCGGAGTTCCACCCAAATATGGAACTTCCGCTTTAAGCACTCCTCACCCCCTTACATGTCACATTTGGCATGTAATTTTTTTTTGGGGGGGGGGGGGAGTGTGTCCCCAGGTTTCAGAGGGACTTCCTGTCCCTCTTCCACCTTCCGCCTCGGGGCCGCCTAGGCGACTCCTCCTCTCCTCCTAGGCGGCCCCTCCCTCCTGGCAATCTTCTGGGACACGTCACAGGTCCCAGAAGATTGCCTGGCCACTGGCAACACGCAGCGCGACTCGCGCATGCGCAGTGCGTGCCCTGCCGTGAAGCCACGGCCGTTGCCCACACTTGCAATGCCGGCACCGCAGGGAGGAGGGGGGAGACGAGCGAGGCTTCGGGAACAGCCGTCGCTGGACCGGGAGACAGGTAAGTTTCTGTTTATTAAAAGTCAGCAGCTACACTTTTTGTAGCTGCTGACTTAACAAAAAAAAAAGCATGGAACTCCGCTTTAAAGATATAAAGACATACTTGGAAATTTTGCCCACAGCCAATTCATCAGTTCCTGATAGAGTAGGAAACGGTGCAAACTTTTGTCAATTTTTTTTTTTTTTTTTTAAATTTCCCTTCATTTCCTGTTCCAAAAGCAAAGCAGGGACCAGAAATCTTCTCTTAGGGCTCGTCCACACAAGCAGGCAAGTGGCAGTAAAGCTGTGGTTCGCCTGTAGCGGATCAGGGCTGTAAACATGATGAAGCTGCAATTTTCTTCACAGCAAAAAAATAAACCTATCGCATTTGGTGGGCAGTACGGCTGATGAATGCGACCTATTTCAGTGTACGGAGCTGCACCGCAACAAACCTACAACCGAGTGTAATGCTTGTGGCTGCAGCAATTATAGGGTTAAAACAGGCAGTGAAGAGGCACCATATCATCTCCTCACTGCTCTCTAAATGAGCTAGATGATTGGAGCCCCATTCTGGTGGTGTAGGCCTGTCAAAGAACGCTTAAAAAAAATAACTAAAAAATAAAAATAAAGAAGCTTTGGTGTAAGTGGCAGCACTTTTCTCTTCCCAGTGCGTTTCCTGCACCTGTTTGTTGGCGTTTGTTATTTCCAAAATGGCTGCAGCAGTGCAAATACACTGCATGGATGGCAGGAAGTGCTGTGGCCATGATGGGCAGTTTGCTTTGGCTTCTTCACCTTTTCCAAAATAGTGCTGGGAGCAGAGGTTCCGATCAGAGCATGCTGGGACGCGGATATCATCACAGTTAAAGCCTAGGTTCACACTGACAGCGGGAATGAAATGGTGCGATTTCAGCTGAACTCGCACCATTTCATTCCCGCATGTCAGTCCAGACTTCAGGTGCGATTTCAGAGACATATGTGCGGGTTGCTGCACAGATATCTATGGAAATCACACCTGAAAATTGCCAAAAGTAGTACAGAAACTACTTTTGGGTATCAGTGTGGCCGCAAATGCAGCGTCGCACTGGTTTGGACGTTGTCATTGCCGGCAATTGCCACCGATTTAGCATGCGATTTGACATATCAAATCTCACCAATGTGAACCAAGGTTTAAACACATTTAAGGCATATTTGTGCAACTCATGGCGGTATTCTCTTCTCATGCATGCTGGATGCTTTTTTGATCATTGCCTGCAGGTATTTCCCTTTTTATTGCATTCACCAGGGCTCTTCTTATCACCTCACTGGCTGTCAAACACCTTTGAAAAGTCTGCCTCTTTTTTAAATGGGTGGCAAGGGCCGCCGCACATACAAATGAGTCCTTACACTGTACCAGTGGAAGAGGTGTACTCATTGTAAGACTTACTCTCAACTTGTTTAGTAACTTGCATTAGTCCAGTGTTTGGTCCAGTGAAGATCATAGGAGAATAAAACTAGCTAAACTGAGCTTTTCTGCACCTTAAATAAAATTGTACAAGCAGCTTTTTGCCTGCTATTGACACTTTTGATCACCAGTACCCTACAGCAATAACCAAACAGACTATCTAGTGAGCTTGCAATTATCTAAACTCTGGTTAAGCAGGAAAAGTTGCACTTTACATGCAAGCACATGATAACCAGTGAGGGTGTGCGTAAACAAATGGCTCCTGTGAATGTTTGTGCAATGCTTAACATAAAATACATAGAGCACATGTTAAAAGGTTGATTTCCCTCTGCCTCAAACAATATAAACTTTTTTTATTCTTTAAAAGGAAAAGACAAGAGAGAAGGAAGAAGAAAAAAACAAAAATTACCCCCGGCAAGTAGAGCTGTGTAGCCAAATTCCGTACCACGTCCTCTGTCAAATCAGAGTTTTCAGAATCCCAAACAAGACCAATAGTTACTATCTCTGGACAGTTCATCAGCACTCGGCGGATTTTGATCTTTTGACCACAATTGCTCTATAAAAAATTAAATTAAATTAAAATCCAGTTTAGGTTTAATATTTCAGTAAAATCTTTAGCTTCAAATATATATTTCTGAATGTCTTGTAGGTAATGCTTTATGTAATTACATTCATTTTCCAGTGGACCACAAAAGAAATCTGAAGCACAGAATATGCTTTATGCGCATGAAGCATTTAGTTGGAGGTGTTTGATGCAATGATTGCTAGTAATCTGCACTTCAAAATAATGCTATTTTTAAAATGTGTAAATGCAGCGCAGCAGCACTAAGCACGCCTATGTAAAGGAAAGACCACAGTAAAAATGACATTAAACTGTTTACATGTTCGAAAACGCAATATTTGAATCAAAGATATGGCTCACAACTCAAATACACAATAGTTGAATATTAACCCTTAAGTTACTTACAGGGCATTTTCTAAAGTCATCTGCAGTATTTGCAGCCTGCAGTAGCTCTGCAAACATCTCTGGCTTCAGACGTTCATGTCGTTCCAGCATTCTGTCGACTTCATTACTAAATAAAATTAATAAAAAGAAGTTTAGGTGTTACAAAGGTTTCAGCACAGACATGTTCGCTCTAGAATACACACAACTGTCCAATAGCTTACTTCCACACAAATACAAGCTTCTCTAAGGAGAGAAGATCATTTGGGGAGGGTGGGGGGGGGGGGTCAATTTTCCTCAGTAATTTTATTTTGCATTGTCCATTTCAGGCTAGAAACAGGAAATTATTTCCCTATACAAAATTTATGTTGCATTTTTATTCTCAAAAAGAGCTTGCTACACATGAAAAACATGCAGTTGTGCTGCAATTTTAATGCCGCCATTAAGCTGCAAAAGCAGCTGACAGGAGTGTAATGCTTTGATGCATTGCGTGCACCACAACCACATACAGCAGTTATGGTGTGGTGATGTAGGTTTCTAGGAGTTAAAAAAGGCAGTGAAGAGGAAACACAAAACATTCTCAAACATGCTCTGAAGAGCGATCCACTGTAGAATGTAAACTAGCCCAAAGAGAAGAGTCAGGGCTAAGAAAAGGAAGGCAATTAAGCCACTCATTCTGCCTTTGCTCTCTTCTCCGATTGCCATGTGTACCTGTAGCCTTCCCCCAATCTTGTTCTCATTATTCACTTATGCAGTAATGTGCACTTTAAGCACCCAAATGTACACTAACTGTAAGGCTCCATGCACACTAGCGTTTCTTTAAGCTCCTAGAAGCTATAAGCATTTTCTTCTGCTCTAGAAGCTAAATAGTGTTAAAGAGGTTGTC
>BLSH010351732.1:1486372-1497363 GCA_018402905.1 Glandirana rugosa | reverse complement strand
CCCCCCCAAGAGTGTCCCTCACCATTCCCGACGGGCGCAGCGGGTGGCAGACCTTCCTCCCTTCAGGATGAGAGAACAGCACAGTCACTCAGACGTAAGTGGGGTTCACCCACTAGGCCCCCCCGCACGGAACGGGTATGATGCGGCGGACCCCACTAAAGCTAAGGGTAGCTCGCATCCGTCGGCCGTGCTGGGGAAATTTCAGGATTCGAGTTATCCTCTATGCCCCAGCCGGCTACTTGATAGCAGTCTTCATCAGATAGCTTGAGAAAAGCAAAAATAAGAAAAAAATGGAGAACCACAGATCCCATAAGGGAGCCAGGTCTAACTCCTTGCACTAGGCATAAAAAAAACTGATATGCTATGCAGAGCTGGAGGGGTTATATGCTGAGTGAGGACGGCCCCCTGGGAGGGGTCAGCTTGCTTTTTTTCTTTATGCCTAGTCCACTCCTAGTAGGATGTGCATAAACCCATGTCATGAATAGAGGCTGCGTCTGTCAATGAATGTAAGAGAAATTTTTGTAGTTTCTTGAAGCTGGCACAATAATGTTATCAGCATTTTTCAGGAATTTTTTTTTAGCTTCTAGTGTGCATGGAGCCTAAGGCCCCTTTCGCACTTATGCGACTTGTCCTGCGACTTAGAACTGCAAAGTTGCATGACAAGTCGTTCCCCGGTATTTCCAATGAGTACCGTTGATATCTGGCCGACTTCAAAGTAGTCCCTGCATTACTTTGATCAAACTTTGATGCAGCTTGAAGGTCCATAGACTTCAATGTTAAACCCCTAAAGTCGCATGCAAATCGCACCTGAATAATATAGATGCGGTTTCTGAAATCGCGGTAAAATCATGGCAAAAAAATGCGGCAAAATCGCGTCGCAGTGTGAAATGGGCCTTAAGAAATTCATTTTAATTTAGTAAAAATTGCATTCATTGTTATGCAGATGAAACAGGAATTTTCTTTTCACACAATTGGCTAACTGAAGTAAATCATCACACAATGTGTGTCAACATTTCAATTTCTTTAGCAAATCAGTCTCACGGTTTTACTATAATACAGTAATAGAAGAGCAGCAACATGACTGACATTTGGATAGATTTATGCATAAAGCATAAAATAGGCAACCATGAGTGAAACAGATATCCCAGGCTATAATATTATTAAAGATGAACTCCAAAGTGACATACTGTACACATATGAGGCTGTGATGTGACTGATGCCCCTTCAGAGAGCAAAGCCAAATCCCCAACCTCCCACCAGATCAGCAGCTCGATCGAGAAAACTGATCAGGAAAACACAATTACCAACTGAACTAGCACAACGCGAAATTGTATTTCTATCCCAAACTTGCATCAGGTTAAAACACCCAAAAACCTCTACATTCCTAAACTCCACATCCTAAATGTCTGTCACTTCTCCATTTTGAATAATATTCTACAAGATGACTGAGAATAAAGAAACAATCTTGAAAGAAAATGAAATAAGGCATTCATAAGGCTCCATACAATTATATCACATGTACTCATTTCTAGCAAGGTTAGAGCACATTAGCGAAGGCATGCAGTAGCTAAATTACAGAGAGATCACATAATCAGACATGCAGCAAAGTAGTTTTTGAAACATTGACAGTAAATGATTTGCACTCTGGAGGTCAGGATTTATAAGCTAACAGCTCTTTGTAGCTCTTACAGCAAATTGTGGAAGGCGCACAACGAGGCAGCGCAGCAGCTCAGTGAAAGAACATCTGCTTGTGTCTGGAACCCTGGGCCCAAATAACATGGTGCACTTTCAGACTGAGTCACAATTGAAAAAGGCAGCAATTTAAATAAAACATTAACATGCTAAAAACCTCCCACGCCTCTGTAACTGTGCATTATTTATCCGAAGATTGCAAAAAACTTTTCCTAACAAAAGCTTATAAAGCCCATGACTCACTTGAAATCAGAGTGTAGATTGGAGTAATTTCCTGCCACTCATGGCTGAAAGAGAAATGTTTTTGACTTTTTTTTTTAGTCTAACATTTTCATATTAATACTCTCTGCTTTTAAAAATCCTAGCATTTATAATGTGTTAGATTTCTAAAAGCTGGTAGTGATAAAGCTTCTCTTTTGGGTCCGTATTCACACATGTTCATGCCAAGGTGAAGATAAGGTTGCCAGTTCGGGCACTGGCCTTGTAGATATGAGGAATACCACCTTGTGGGTGAGAGCAAAGCCGGGCACGCACTGCGCATGTCGCACTGCACCTTGTGAATGGCCGGCATATCTTCTGGGACATGTGAAAAATGCAGGGGGGGGTGAACTTCCTTCCAGAGCCACGGCTCTAGGTGAGTAAGTGGAACCCTGTAAAAAACAGGGTCCCCGGTGCCCGACCAAGAAAATGGCATGGCAATTGTGGCATGTCAGGGGGTCACCTTCCTTTAAAGCGGAAGTTCCACTTTCAGGTGAAACTGCACTTTAAAGGAACGCAGTGCCGTATCACAAAAAATGGCCTGGTCAGGAAGGGGGCTAATCCTTCTGGGGCTGAAGTGGTTAAGGGTACTCCAAATAGCATCAATCAGAAATCAATAAAATTGTACATATTTAATAATCATTTCAATAAAATCATAAGACTAAAAGACAAGTGGCTGGTGCAAAATATTGGTATCATGTATATAATAGGCACAGTTTGAATTGGGGCTAGTTCGTTGTCATATTACTATATATACTGTAAGTGCACTAATCTCTGAGTAATTCATAACTGCACTATATTTGGAACTCAGGCTTCATATGCACGGGTGTACCTACCTATCCATACACCCGTACAAAAGAGCCGTCTTCGCCCGCATGGGATGAAAATGTATCTGTGCATCTGCGTGCATGCAATCCCATTCTGGTCTATGGGATGCAGTGGATGCATGGACACTGCTGCTGTTCCCAATTTGACAGCAATTCAAGTGCATGTCCCAGAATGCACAATGTGTTCAGTGAAACACCACCTGCATGGCTGTCAAGTTGGGACCAGTGTCTGTTCATACAGAACACTTGCACATCCCATGCAGGCAAAGGTGGCCTTCATGGACCCATGTGAATAAGGGCTTATATGCTGGAGATTGTTTGTAGTGCGCCCTCTATTTCTCCTGAGGAAGTGGACGGTTTATGCCCACAAAGCAAGTGGAGCGTTTTTCTTCATAATCCCATCAGTGTTCGACATCGGGAAAGTGGGACCCATGTGGCAACATGGACAATTGCATTCATCCTGGAGTGTGGTTATACATATAGAAGGGATGTATTAACAAAAAGGGCAAATCTGGAGCAACAAGGATCACTGTAATGTCCTCCATCTCTATTCTGTGTGGCAGGTGAGGAAGAAATTGTAGGGGAGGAAAGGGATAGAATTAGGATGTACTGATCACACAGAGCCACCAGAGTATCCACGGTTTCCACCAGAGCAGAGGTAGGCTACCTCGGCACAGAATTTCTGGTGAAACTACAAATCACTTCATACCTCTGCCATTGGGAGCCATGCCTGTGGCTGTCAGTCTTGCAAAGCCTCATGGGGCATGTAGCAGTAGCTCAAGTGCCAAGGTTGCCCACCCCTGCACTAGAGGATCCCTGTACCTACAGACAAATGAAAGCACAAATCTGGGATGGGAGAGTTTGAAGTTTCTCCTGAGCGGTGTCTAGGACTAGACCCAGATATGCCAAACGATGATTCTATTTCAGCAATGATTTCTTAAGGTTCATTATCCATCCAAACCCTTGTATTTTCTGGATAGTCAAGACCACATTGTCTGACAGAGCCTTGCCGACTGCTCCCTCAGCACAATGGGAATGCCACAAGAATGCATCAGGGCAAGCAACAGGGCCAACACCTTGGCAAATGTCCAAGATGCAAAGAAGACAAAATGGAAGGACCACAAACAGAACGTCATATCACACTATTAAAAACAAAAAAAGCTTTGGTTGGATAAGGCTTTAAAAAGGTTCTTTAAATTAAAAACAGCACGCCCCCCCCCCAAAAAAAAATAAAAATAATAATAATTGGTGCTAAAACACACACAGTTTTGGATACAGTAGAGAAAAGTTAGACCTGCTGACACATTTTTATTGCTGTTACCCTAATTGGAGACAGTCTTCCATTTGTACTGGTCATTATTGTCACCAAAAAAAAAAAAATTGTGTTGACCATACATACACTTCTGACATTTTGTCACACTGTCAGTGTGAATGTGCTGCAAAATTTCTTTGTAGATGGTATTTTTTATTTTTATCCCAACTATGTACAGGCAGGTAATGTTGCAAGAAAAACTTATCCTCAACAGCCCTATAAATTTAGCAAACCACCGTAATTGGCAAGTTTGGCAGGTATGGTACAACCCAACTACATCCACTTGGGAAACAGATAGCAATCCTTCAAGAAGTAGTTCTTGAAGGATTGCTGTCTTTGTTTCCCAACATGTATGGATTAATGTAGTCCTAGAAAGATTGCATCTCCCATTTCAGTGTTTTTATATCAGTGTGAATATCTCTGTGCACAAAAAGAGAACAATTAGCCATAACGCACCTGATTTTAGGTAGTGTAGTTTTAATACAAAATGTCTTTGCTCAAAATCTTCCCATATACGAGTATCTAATCTGATAGTTAATTCAATAATGCTTTCCTTTCCTGACTATGCCTCCATATCAGAAAAAAAAAGTGAACAATGCAAACTAAGTGATCAGGTGAGGAGCCAGAGCTTACCCTCCTTAGCTCTGGTTGGAATTTGCACATTAAAGCCCTTTAAGCTCCTTGGGTAAACCAAAAAGAGCTGAATGCACTAGATGTAAACTCCAAATTACAGAGCACAGGCAACAAAACAATTACACGGATGCTGAACTAAAATTTCCAAAGATTACTAAAAATAATCTCAATGTGAATTTCATCAGACACTGGAAATGTTCTTGGGGGTTCCTAAATTGACAATAGTAGCAAGGATAACTTGAGAGCAAACAGCAAGAGGAAAGCCTCAGGAGCCAGGAACGCTGATGGGGGGGCCCAAGAAGAGGAGGACCAGGGCTACTCTGATCTGTGGATAATCATTGCACAGAGCAGGAAAAGTATATCTTTTTTTTTTTTTCTTTTAAAATGACAAACAACTTTACAACTACTTTAATTAAAGCTGCAAAACAAACAAACCACACACACACACACACACACACACACACACACACACACACTTTTCCCTGCAAAATAATAGTATAATGTACTAGTATGCATAACATACTAGCACATTCTGAAATACTTACCTTAAAACTAAGCCCTCCAGCGGCACGCTGTCACTGCTGAGAGGGTTTCCATCTTCCCCCAGTCTTCCTTCCAGGTTCACAAACTCCGACTGTGTGAGTGGCTGTTGCTCTCAAGGTCCGGCATACAGCGCCAGAGTGCATGTGCTGGTGACGTCACCGGCTGCATCCAGGGTAAATATCTCCTAAAATTAGGAGATATTCATTTTACCTACAGGTAAGCCTTATTATAGACTTAGCTGTAGGTAAAAATCATAAAGCAGACTTTACTACTGCTTGAAACAAGCTGAGGATAGAAGCTGCTTGTTTGCCATGCTCTAGATTTCGGCAGCTCCCATTTTGCTAAATTGCTAAGACATACACTAAGGTTTTAATCAGGTAAAATCCGCAAAAGGTATAAATGTGCATTAATCCACACAAACATATGTACACTTTTAACTAAGAAAAAAAAAAAAAAGTATGTGACAGGAAAGCCTGCAATCTTACCAAAGTGCTGTTGTAGAAATGTAACGAACAAACTCTGTAAAAGGCAAGGGATCAGATGATGCTCCACAGCTACGACAAACACACTAAGAAAAAAAAAAAAATACATTTATAAAGGCAAGGTAATAAAGACAAGTGTGCGAGTCTTGAGGTGAAAAACGAGGTTCCTACCTGCTCATAAAGAGTCATTGCGAACTTCTGATGGGTTATACAAGACTTTGAAGTGCACATGTCACCCTCACTATTTGGCACTATATGGAAATGAATTCTTTGTAGAATGTTCTCCTGAAAGTTACAATAAAACACATTACATAAATGAGCCGAATTAGGAGGCTAGGAAAATAATTTTTATCATAATGTTCACATTGTTTCACACTTGTTCTGCTACAACAAACTGGGTTTTAGATCACTTGCTATAAACTACTAATACAAAAGTTGAGTGAGTACCAGTACTTGTAATAATGAAAATAAGTATATTAAATCTAGAACGCCGACAACTGTGGTTTATAATATCACTTAAATCACTAAAGTGAACTTCTCCGTTTCTACTACCTCTGCTCACTCAGTGAACGTGTCCGTAGTACCAACTTTATATGCTGTAACGGAGATGCAAAACGCCAATTACAAGTTCTATTTAAGGCTACATTTGCGCAAGCTATTTAGACTGATGTGAATTGTAGCGGCAGGAATCTTATGATTCCTGTTGTGGCTCTGAGCAGCTAGAAGCGTCACCAGCCCATTCGCAAAAAAAAAGCGGGGCTGTCCGCACAGAAAGTGATTACCACCGATAATCACTGGCTTTCAGAGAGCCTCAAATAGCTGCGGCAACCTGTAATTATAGTCAATGGGGTTTACGGCCCCACCTAGCCGCTTAAGAGTCGCAGCAGGAGTCAGAAGATACCTGCCGCTGCAATCTGTACCGGCCTAAATCGCCAGTGTGAATGTGGCCTTAATCCTTCCTGAACATGAACATCAAAACCCTTTTGACTTTTTTTCAGACAGAACTAAGCTATACCTCATCTCTTAGCATTCTACTACCAGAGCTTTTATTGGTCAGAGGCCCAACTACTGGATGGCTATGGTCTGTATCCAAAAGGTGAGGTATTATTTTGCTTCAGGTCAAATAAATTAAGGCCTTCTGTATGTGGATAGTAGGCTAGGGATCAGGAGGATGCCTCTGCACAGCAAAACTAGTTGGAGGGATTTAAAAGAAAGGGAAAAAAAAAAAAAAAAGGATAAAGTTTTTATTTTTTATTTTTATTATTATGCATACTAATACCTGCAAAGAATTATCCAAGTAAGAGAGAACCCAACCCATTGAGTTTAGTTTTCACCCAAGTTTTATAAAAAATTTGTGCAGTAGCATTGGACTATTTTAGGTGGGGCTCCGTTAGACCTAGTTTACACGGGGGGGGGGAGAGATATTAAAAATAGACGGTTACACTGCAGGTTTTTTTTTCCTTCCCCCCCTATTGTGGAATGCTTCACAAATTTGTGCAGAAGCCATTCTAATCTTTTCTAGATCGTTCAAATTTTAGTATGTGTACTGTCAAAGCAAGGACTTTAGGTGCAGTTTTACCGCCTTTCCCTGAACCACCCCCCGCCCTTAAGCTGTAAAAGCATCCAGACAGTGCTGTACATATGCCGGGGCTGTCTCCTTCAGTGGGCAGTATGTGGCCCATTCAAGTCAATGGAGTTGTATGGTACAACTGCCCTGCAACCACATGCAATGCACACAGGTAAGGAACAATACTGCAGGCCTTTTGGGGTTAAAGGATGCAGCGAGAAGACAACAGATCACCTCCCCGGAAGCCTGTCAACCTCCCTCTGAAAAGTGACCCACCACAGAGAGGGAGCAAGGGATGCGGAATGTGAAAGAGCCCTTTTACTCCAATTTTTGAGGGGTTATTTACAGTGTCAAAAAAAGTAATGATAATATTGGCAACAAAAAAGGTATCTGGCTAGCAAGGCAGTTAGCAGTACAAGATAAAATGTCACTTTTTAGTGGTGCACATAATGGAAATTTTGGTGCTGAAACAGAAAATGCACTAAGTCGAAAGTGAAACTGACAGTTTTTATTTATATTTTTATTATACAATTTTCATATGCAGCCTACCTGACAGAGGGCACTGATTGGTGATAAATGATTGGCACTGATAGGTGGCACTGACAGGTGGCCCTGATTGGCACTGTCAGGTGGCACTGATAGAGATGAGAAGATTCACATTGCACAGCTCATGCGGCTTGTAAGAGCCGCTCTGTGCATAAAATTGTCATGTATTTTCACTGAATGCAGAGAGAGCTGTCAGATCTTCACGCTGATGTCGGGGGTGGGCAGGACCAAACAGCTATCAAACACCCACCCAGCCCCTATCCCATTGGCTGGCATTTGAAAACTGTTCGGTCCCGCCCACATCCAACATCAGCGTGAAGATCTGACAGCTATCTCTCTCTGCATTCAGTGAAAATACACAACAATTTCATGCACAGAACGGCTCTTACAAGCAGCGTGATCTGTGCAATGTAAATCTTCTCATTTCCTGCATCCATTGCGGGGGTATGTGAAGCACACAGAAATTTCGGCCGCCAAAAATGGTTTTCCGTATCGGCCGAAATAAAAAAAAAGCGTCCGATACCGAAAACACAGGTTTTCGGGCGAAAATGTTGATAATTTTTGGCAGCCGAAATTTCTGTGTATCCCTACTTTTTTTTCCTGATTGATTACTTTTTCAAGTGGTACTCTGGAAATAAAGCAGTGAACAGTGCCATGCATACTTGAGCATGGCCAAAAGTCACAGAGGACCGCTCTGAACTTGCAACAAGGCAGTTAAATCAATACTAAGCCAATTCCCCATAAACCTCCTAAGTTTGTAATATACATTTTACAAAGCAGTAATTTGGTTACAAAAGCAGTCAAAAAAATGCAATAAAGAATGCCAAAGGACAAGTCTCTAAACACTACATGAGTGTACCAATAGCCACAATTACAGTTTACACTTTCACTGCTTGTAGATCATTGTTCAAGGATTAGTGTAACAGCAAATTAATCATAAAACTACTCACAAAACATTCTGCAGCATCATCCATGAGGCCAAGCTGAAATCGGTGCTCATCTTTAAAGCTTTCTGCAAGGGCAAGCCTCATAGCATCTGATGGGATGACTTTTTCCCGACTTGTTTGGAACTGTGCAAATAATGACTGCAGGCAAATCACCAATAATAGTTAACAGAATTTACTATGAAATCATTTTAAACACCAACAAAATCATCACCCAAAGAAATCTAGTTGATTTCTAAAAAAAATACCTATGTAATATCTTATGCAACAGTATTTTTGTGACTTCTAATACTGATTTGCTAGAACACAACCTTAAAGTGGTTGTCAATCTGTGACAACCACTTTAACCTACAGGTAAGCCTAGAATAGGGCTTCAGTACGGTTCAGGAGATATGCAGTGTTTTGCGCGGTGAAGAAGCGGCCTCCATGCCGTTTCTCCACTGACCCTGTGCCGTGATTGGCATGCGCGGGAGTGACGTCACGCAACTCCGGCCAGTCACAGCGCCGGAGTCGCGGCCCCGGAAGGAAGAGGGGCAGAAGATGGACGCAGCCTGGAGCGGGGACATCGCAGGCTTCATTTCAAGGTAAGTGGCACATAATGGGCTACTATGCAATGCATAGTAGTCCATTATGCTTCTACTTTACAGGGTTATATTGAGGAAGTAAACCCAATCTGGGTTTACTTCCTCTTTAACTTTGTGACCATGTGTGAAAGCAAATGTACCTAACTATACTGTTATGGTTTAACAGAGGATTAATATATATATTATATTTCTACCAGGATCCTCAAATTGTATACATTTTTACTACCGGATAAAATGAAGTGCACCTTTATAGGATATTTTAGCCCTTGGTGAATGCAAGGGACACTTTGCCACTAGAGTACCCCCAGGGACTAGGAGCACCAAACTCCAATTATACCTGAGAATCCCTGATGAAGAATCTTAAAAATAAATGACAACACTAAGAAAAATATGGCTTTATATAAAGAAGCACAAGAGTAACTTGATAAACCAACAGCAATGATATTTATTCCCTTATTTTTACATCACCACCTTGACAGTGTTAGTGATAATGCTGTCTTCATTTTTCTGGTGAAGGGATTGTGGATACCTTTAGATATTTTTGTATAGGTTTACCATTTCTCAATAAACACTTTCACTGCCCTCAGCCCTATGGTAACCATTAATAAGACATGCTTTATGTGGTTATTTGGTTACTGTTCTATAGGTAAGTGCACCAAGTTCTCTGCATTGAAGCCATACAAGGGGAGGTTACTGCCTTCTAACAAATTGAATACAAGAGTACATCATTTTTCTAAAAAAGTGTCAGTTACCTTTAAAGCACAAAAAATACAGGCTTCTCCTAAACAAACATGTCCAGTCAGTCCACGTAAACTGCGTCGAAATATATCCAGCTGCCATAAAACCTGCAGAATAAACAGATTTCAGATTGAGATGTGCAAAACAAAAATATGTCCGCAGGGAAGTTAAAACTTGACAGAGGAACATATTTAACAAAGGCAAGATCGCTGCTCATAGGTGTGTGTTGGAAGTGTCAGTTGCCTTTATATTAGAGCTTCATGATTAATCGTAAAAGAATTGTGATCTCGATTCACCCCCTCTCCGCCCCCCCCCTGCAATCTCCATCACGCATTACTGTGATTCTCAGTGCAGTCATAATGGAGACAGAGACACTAGAGAAAAAAAAAACTGTCAGCTCAGGAGGATATAAGAAGCTTCACACTGGGACACTTGGCTGCAATGGGTGATCTGGCTTGCGGGGCGACTCAACTGTTATAATAGAAGTCAATGCAAGTCGCCTGAAGTCTCCCCAGGAACCTTTTTCTAAGTTGGAGCGACTTGAGTTTCTTCTATCTGGGCAGCCTGCCAAGTCTGAGAACATTGATGATAAAAGAAGCAAAGAGATACTATGTTTCTACTTATCCCCTCCTGCAGATAACTGACGGAGGGTCGTAAAATCTCGGGCGATATCGGCAGTAAACCGTTACCACGCCTACCCTTCATCAATTTACCAATTTGACTCGATAAGATATGTGGCCTCAAGTAAGGAAACAATTCATCTTTGTATCATAGAGAAACGAAGAAAATAGTAGTTACAAGAGTCTGAACCGTCCGACGGGTCTATCTTCTTTGAGTTCAGCGAGGTTGAATCTTTTTCCAAGGA
>BLSH010351732.1:1442036-1469515 GCA_018402905.1 Glandirana rugosa | reverse complement strand
CACCGACACCTATGTGCACCCACCACCAGCAAAGCCGGATTCGCAAGGCTCTTTAGCCCGGATCCGGCTCCAATAAAGGAAGTCAGAGAGGGGCCCCCCAGCTCTTTGCCTTCCAGCCCCCCTCCTTCCTCCTACAGCCCCGTAGGCTCAGCCACCCTTGTGCCTCCTACCTGGGCTGCGCCGGCGTCACTGCCACCTTCTGCTGGGTCCATCGCTTCCTGCTGCATTGCGCCGTTGCGCTGTAGAAGGATCCAGGACTCCAGCACTGTGACCGGCTCTGTTTTACAGCAAACAGGCTGGTTCCGGCGTCCATGCTCCTCGCGGGACCCGGAACCGGAAGTGACGACCCGGAAGTCCCCGCCCTCCCCCCTGCGCTCCACAGGCCGGAACTCAAGGCCCTATGCCCGCCCCCCTCACAGTCTGCCCAGGATCTCCTCCAGCCCAGAAGCCAGGAGCCGCAGACATGTGCGGGGAGCGTTCAGTCCCTTTGGACTTACTTGGGGGGAGAAGCGCCGGTCTCAGCTTCCCTCTGTGCCTGACCGGGGGACCCATCATCCACTACTCCCAGGTGAGCAGTCTTAGAGCTCCCACACCCGCTTCCTCCTCCGTGGAGGAAACACAAAAAACTGAGGAGAGGAAGGGGAGGCGCCCTTTTAAAGACTTAATCCTTGTGTTTCCTGCCTTCGGAGGAGGAGCTCTATCTCTCTAGTGCTGTCCTGGACAGACGACTAGAGAAAGCAGACATTTTAAACATGGGAAGTAGGTCCAAAGCTGCGTCACACAGGTACCGAAGACCCTCTATCAGATGCTCTGCTCGCTGCGACGCCTCAAGCGACCTCCCACAGCTCAACTCGTTGTGCAACTCAGTCGCACATTCGGTAAGAGATTGCGCCGCCGTAGCAGACGCCAGAGCTGGTCTCATGGCTGACCCCGCCAACAAGAACAGTGCTTTGGACACCACCTCCGTCCGCCTATCGGCCGGATCCTTACAACAGGGAGACCCCTCCAAGGGGATGGTCGTTGCCTTATTCAGGCGAGCCACCGGAGGGTCCACTGCGGGGGACGCCCACCTCTTCACAAAATTATCCTCAAATGGGTAGCGTACAGCATAACGTTTTGGCAGGGCGAAGGAATTCCGCAGACATTGCCATTCCTTATAGACCAGTTGGTCAAAGAATTGATCATAAGGGTAAGCCCTAGGGGACCTAGGTGGCTTAAAAGACCCACAAATGTATGCAGTCTCCTGCCTGGTCCAGTCGCAAGGACGCACGAATATTAAATCGATCAGTGCGGCCACCAGAGCCTTCTCAAGCGCAGCCGAGGCCCCCTGGTCACCCTCGCCGTCCGGGAGCCCCAGCTCATCCTCCGAGAGCTCCACAGGGGTCCCCGTGACCACTGAGGCCACTTCCAGTTCAGATTCCTGCCCCGATGAAGGTGGAGGAGGTGGACGCTTTTTAGGCGTCCCCGTAGCACGGCCCGGCACCTCCCGGGGAAAAAATTCCCCAAATACCGATCTTAACTGGTCCAGGGACACCAGAGTCCCCAGCACAGGTTGTGCTTCCACTGGCTCCTTCTTGCAAGGACCCGCAGGTTCAGCCACCATTGCACCACCAGACACTGACAGGCAGAAAAGCCCTGACACCCCCACAATGCAGCCCCACCGCTGCCCCACAGATCAACCAGGGAGGAGACCCAGGAGCACTGCACCCACCGCTACCAGCAACCCAGGGAGAGCCCAGCTATACTTGCTGTTTGTTGCCTCTCAAGCGCCGAGTCCCAGTAGGAGTGCTTAGTGACAGCCAGTCAGAGAGCCTGCGCCGCCTGTGCTGTCCATGCTGTCCCAGAGTGAAAGAGGAAGCATCGGCTTAGCGCACGTTTTTCTTCCCAGGCACATAAAACATGGCCGCCGAGCGGCCACAAGAGGCCAAAGCCTGTATACTGGCTGCAACTACAGCAAAATGGCCACCGCTCGTCACTAGAGGCCAAAATCCCCAACAAAATGGCCGCGGCTATGGCAAAATGGCGGCGATCCGCCGCAAAATGGCGGTGGATTGCCGCATGGCGACTCTAAGGTACGAGATGCGGTGCAGGGGAGGGAGGACACCCAGGGGGGCCCTAAGCCCTAGAAGAAACCCTCCACCGGCCGGCCCAGACCACTAAAATTCGCCCAGCCCCCCCCCCTCCGCGCCCCTAGGGGGGAGAGAGGGGGGGGTCACTCACCAGTCCGACGGGCATAGTGGGTAGCCACCCAGTTGCAGACCTTCCTCCCACTGCCGGAGAGGGATCACCCACTGGCCACCCGCACGGAACGGGCACGATGCGGCGGACCCCGCCCAGGCTAAGGGTAGCTCACATCTGTTGGCCGTGCTGGGGAAAGTTCAGGATTATGAATATCCTCTATGCCCCAGCCGGCTTCTTGATAGCAGTCTTCATCAGATAGCTTGAGAAAAAGGAGTGAAAAAAATGGGAAACCCCAGATCCCATAAGGGAACCAGGTCTAACTCCTTGCACTAAGCATAAAAAAACTGATATGCTATACAGAGCAGGGGGGTTATATGCTGGAGTGAGGACGGCCCCCTGGGAGGGGTCAGCTTGCTTTCTATTTGCCTAGTCTACTCCTGGTAGGATGTGCATAAACCCACTTGTCAAATGAAGGGCTGCGTCTGTCAGTGAACGTAAGAGAAACATTTATTTTGGCATTAATCATCCTGCTCTACTATTTAAAAGTCACGTTAAAGGGCCCCATTCACATACAGTGCAGCGACTGGCATTTTTCTGCACTGGAAGAACGCTAATCAATGCTAAGGCACATAGAAAGCAGTTGTTTTCCCTGTGCCTCATTCACACTGCAACACAGTCAGAGGGGTGGTGCAGTGAGCTGCGATAAAATGCAGACATGCTGCATTTTATCACAATGCACAGTTAAGCCCCATACACGCGATGAAAATTTTGTAAGGGAATTTTCGTTCGCCGGCCGATCATCTGAAATTCTTACCGTTAGTATGCTCCTTTTGACAGCCGGTTTTGATTGTTCGGAAGACAAAAGCTGGTTGTGCAGACTAACATTTTTTCGTACAGCAACTCGTCTGATTTTCGTACAAAAAAAAAAAAATCGTACAATGACGACTACACATGCTCAGAAACTAAAAAATACATACAAAACTATTCAACACATTACATCACTTCTGACGATGAATTCAGTGGTATGAAAATTTTCGTATCGTTAGTACGCTTTTCACTTTCGACACGAGACAAGCATCCAACAAAAATGGACGTTCTGTCGTCTGTAATTTGCATCGTGTGTAAAGGCACTCCATGTCACTGCACAGCAGCACATCACACTGTGCTGCTGTGCGGTGACATGAATAAAGGTGCCACTCTGCACACTTCAAATAAAGTTGCCAAAAGAAGAAACTGACTGCAACACGCATCACACTGCCCCCTCACCACAGCCAAAACTGACAGCTGCCCGCTAACTAAACTGCTCTGGCCGAATGTACAGGCAGTGTGGGCCCTTATAGTGGTTGTAAAGGCACAACGCATTAAGGTAAAAAACCTTCTATGTGCAGCAGCCCCCCAAATACTTACCTGAGCCCATCTCAATCCAACGTTGTCCACGAGAGCCTTGCACTCCTGATTGGCCATTGGCTCCCACTGCTGTTAATCACAGCCAGTAAGCCAATCATGAGATGGAGGGGTGGGGGCATGGGACCCAAGAAGAGGAGGTTCTGGGCTGCTCTGTGCAAAACCGATGCACAGAGCAGGCAAGTATAATTAACAGGTGTTATTCAGGGAAAAAAAAAAAAAAAAAAAAGACTTAAATATCGCTTTAAGAGCCCTTTCACACTGGGCCGCCCGAGCGTCAGCGGTAAAGCACCACTACCTTAGCAGCGCTTTACCGATGTTATAACGGCTCTTTGACGCCACTAGTGGGGCGCTTTTAACCCCCCCAGAAGGGGTTAAATTCAACCGTTTAGCGCTGCTTTCAAATAGCTTTTATATCGCTTTAAAAACGGCGGCCATTCATTTCAATGGCAGGGGCAGTGGAGAAGCGGTGTATACACCGCTCCCGCACCGCCCCAAAGATGCTGCCTGTAGGAGTTTTGTTCCTGTCATGCAAGCGCACTGCCCCAGTGTGAAAGGACATACTGACTTTAATGAAGAGGCGGTTTTCAGGTGCTTTAGCATAGGCTATTTCCAGCGCTAAAGTGCCTGAAAACCGCCTCACTGTGAAAGGGCTCTAAAGGTAACCTTATACTCCAAGATCTTTATTATATTTTGAAGCTAGTTGCTGGAAGATGTATCTTATTGTATGGGCATGGCTTCCACATAACCCCAGAAGTGTTTACACAGAGTTCAGACACTCCTAGACCATGGGAAAGGCACAGTATAAAATGCTAGAGACAAGAGTGCTCCATTTAAAGGCCCAGTTCTTCTTTTGAATAAAATTAACTATGCAGTAAAGGGGCCCAAGTAAGTAAAAAAAAAAAAAAAAACACTGTGCAGCTTATAAAAGCTTTGCTTAAAATTTCATACAAGTAGGCCATGAGTGGCACCCCTAAAGCCTGGTTGAAAAACTCACTGTAAAACCGATCAACCCTGACCTATCAAGAAGCTAGGATACACCATGCTGAGAGCTCGTCCCACCATCACAGGAGCTCTCCTTTGTTCAAAACTCATGCATGTGCAGTGTGCTCTCCTGCCATCTGAAACAGCAGTGTGTCTGATTAGAGGATTAGCTAAATTTATAGACTTCTATAATAGAGTCAGTTTTCAGGAGCTGTATTCCAGTAAAATGTAATGGGACAGTGCTACCAACAGTCTGCTATTTAATGAGATACTGTCAATATGTCCATTCAGGACAAAAGAAGAGCGTCTCCACAAACATCCCCCCCCCCCCCCATGCTCATCTTGCCTGAACTTCCTCACTGCTCCTTCATTTCTCACACTTTGCAATGAACTCAAAAAACATCATGGACCAGCGGCAGCATTGATGTTACTCACGCAGTCATGTGACAACTCAGTCCTAGTAATTGGCTGCCAGGCCCAAGCACTGTCACAGGAGACTCATGACCTACCCCAGAATGTAACTGACCAATGAAGGAACAGCAGCATCCTGATGCAGTCTCCACATCTGAAATCACATTCACTATGCACACAGATGAACCTAGACGAAGAGTGCTGACCCCCTCTCCCAGTCTGCATTGTTTAAGAAATGAATAGACCCTAACATAGACAGACTCAGCCCTAGGCCTCATTTACACTGCTGCTGGTAAACAGATGTTTAGAGGCATTTGGGCATTTCGATCAGTTGCCCCTTAACTTTCCTCTATGTTATCTCATCAGCACATTTACATAGGGTCGTTTAGGGTCATTTCCAGGTAGTTGAGTTTAGAGGCTTTTTTGGAAAGCAAAAAAAAAAAAAAAAATGGGTTCAGACGCCAGTTCAGAGGCATTTGAAACGCCAAACAGCATGTAAACGTGCCTAAACGCGGTAACTCGCATCTAGGAGCGTTGCGTTTACATTTATTTTTCGAAAATGCGGCTAAACGCGACATGCAAAACAGATGCTTTAGACACCGGTTTCTAGCTGTCAAGAAAAAGCGTTCAGGGGAGGTTGAAACAGCGTTCCGTGTAAATGGAGCCTTAGGCTACTTGCATATAGATGAATAATGATTTTAATAAATAGCAGAATCAACTTTTGTTAAGGAGTACTGCTTGGACCTTGAAGCAGACATACCCGGAAATTGTATGTATGTTCGTGCAAATAAGAAAAAAAAATAAAAAGTATCACGGACAGTACTCAATTTTTTTTTTTTTTTGCAAGTGTACAAATACGGCTACAATTACCTCAAGCAATAAATAAATAAATACCTGGCTGGATTTGATTATTTGCTTTTAAAAAAGTTCTCAAACTCCTCATAAAACAAATGCAGAAGGGCATGTAACAAATGGTTTAAGGAAAACACTAAACACTTTCTACTTTAATCTCATAAAGGAAAAAGGAAATGTATTATGAAGTCAATAAGAGTTCAAAACCATTTCCTTCCTTGGCTGAAAGGTCCCTTAGTGCCTTTAATCAGCAATTCAGTTTCTGTGTGGAAAAGAAACATTTTTGTGCAAGACAACAAGGAACTTTTCAACACCTTAAAAAGTACAAAGGAAAAACCTACTACACACTTTCCAAGTAACAGAAGATCTGTCAATTCCAATATACCAAAAAGATCCATTTTTAGCTTTACATACGTCTTTGCTGATGCTGCCAGTAATACAATGCAAACAATTACAAATTGACATAGCTATCATAGAGCAAGAGATATCAGAAAAACGTTGATCCAACTTAGATCTTAACAGCTCCCCAATCTGCTTCACCTTTTCCCTCTATTCAGACAATCCAAGTTAAATCCCCCACCTTCCTGCATTTTGTTACACAGTTAGTGGATCTTAAAGATAATCTACATAGTAGATTTTAGGCCCCTTTCACACGAACGGACCGCTCGGATCCGTCTGTCAGTTTGTCTGACGGACCCGAGCGGGCCACCCATAGACCTCTATGGGCAGGCAGATGTCAGCAGAGATGTGTTCGCTGACGCCCGCCTGCCATCCGATCTGACATGATCCACTCAAAATAGACGTATGGGTGATACGTTCACGTATCCGTCTAGCAGATCGGATTGGATGAAAAGCAGACAGGCGAAAACATTATCCACTTCTCTTTGAAATCGTCCCTATGCACTAAGATCCAAGAGACAAACTTTAAGCTTCTGACCAGGTGGTATTATACCCCTGATAGACTTAACTCCTGTTTTCCTACAGCCACAGATCGCTGTTGGCGATGTCAGAAACACAGAGACAATCTTTTACATATCTTTTGGTCTTGCCCCCAACTAACAACCTATTGGTCGACGATACACTCGATAACGCAGAAATTCACGGAATATCAGGTTCCAAAAGATCCGGCCTTTTTCCTCCTCCATGTCTCGCAGATATCGCCCAAAAGATACAGTAGATCCATACTACGACACCTGGTGAACGGGGCCAAATCTTGTATCCCCCTCTTTTGGAAAAGACGGGACCCACCATCCATAGTCTGCTGGTTTAATAAGGTAGAGCAAATAAATAGGATGGAGGATCTGATCTTAACCTCTCAACACAAACGTGAGCAATACACTAAGACATGGGGTTTATGGAATTCATTCATCTTGTCCGAGGAGGGCAAAAATCTACTGAGTTCCGCGCCCTCGGGAGGGCTATAATATCTAATAAATAGATTTCTCCACAAACCACACTGCTGGACACCTTCGCTGTCTCGCATACTTCCCCCCCCCTTTTTTTTTTCCCCCCTTCTTTCCTTCCTCCTCTCTTCCCATCTTTTCTTTCTTCTTTTCCTGACCTCTATGCGTTTCTCTTACTATATAGAAAAAAGACAGGGACAGGGGTTGTATATTCCTTAATAGGCAGAGCCTCTGAGTGGATAGCCAGGGGCCCCCCAGAATGAAAGGAGGGGCCCAGGGCTAAGCTAGCTGTATGATATTGCCCAGATCGGTCTTTTTCAAGGTTATTGCAGGAATATGAAGAGTCTGGCTGTTTTGTTTATGTTCGCAATCCTGTAATCCCTATGGGAAACCTTTTATGTTCATGTATGTTAAATCGCTTGACATCTCATGTAATGTTATGCCCTTGTCAGTTGTCAATAAATATTGATATTTGAAAACAAAAAAAAGCAGACAGGCGGATCCGTTTCCATCCAATCTCCCCATAAAGAAGGAGCAGGGAGCTGACAGTTCCGTCCCTGCACAGCATGCAGAGACGGAGCCATTATCCGCAGGCTCAGCGGAGAGAAAGGGGCCTAAGTGACTAATTGTTAGTGAATAATCAGCAAGTAGACCGTTATAAGGCAGCTCTATGGCCTTATCACAGGAGAAGAGGTAGAAAACCTTGTGACTTTATAGCCACTTTAAAAAGAGGACCTGCCATGGAAACTGAAGGCCCCTGCTCCCTAAACACAAAGCCTTAGTTCAAGAAAAACAATGCGTCTTTGGCTTTATAGAAACTATAAAGGATTTGGGTCAAAATATTTATCTCATACACGCACTCTAGGTTTTAGAAATAAAGGCTCACTGAGACCTGCATTTTAGAAACCATAAACCCAAACGATTGAAGCATGTTTTTACCACTGTGCAGTGTGGCATTTACAGTGTTAAAACAGGTGGAGAAACAACTTGCCTTTTCACTGCCTGTCAAATGCCTCTGAAAAGTAGTCCCATCTCGATCAACTTTCGGAGGTACAGTAATAACAGCCACACATCTAAAATGTAGACTGAAGAATTACCAAAGCACAGCAGAGGCTCTTTGTCTTTTGTCCTCTGTCTGACAGACAGGCAGACTACTATAGCATGTCCCTCCTGGGTGCCTGGGACCATTATGGTGTCAGAGAAGAGTGGAGGGAGATGAACAAACATCCATCTGATGATGTCCCCTTTGAATAATAATGACACCACTTACCTGAAGCAAGCATGCTGATCAGGAATTCTGTCTCAGCTGTGATCTGCATGCTTTTCAAGATCAGTGACTCAAAGTATCAAAGCCGGAGAGGGAATTGGCATTCTCTGCAGCAACGCCACCCACTGAATTCTTCAAAAATATATTGGTCCCAGCAATAATAGGTTTTTCATGAACACTAATGCCCTCCAATGACCATAGATTCTATCCAGAACTAGTGGTGCACCGAATGGAAATTTTGGTGCTGAAACTGAAAATGTGCCGAAAGCAGAGATCCAAAACCAAGAATTACAGTTTAGGAATATTTATATTTTTAGATACAATTGTCATATGCAGCCTACCTGTGCCTGGGCACTGATAGGAGGCACCAATAGGTGGCATTGGTTGGCACTGATCGAGATGAGGAGTTTCAAATTCAGCAGATAGCAGGCTTGTAAGAGCCGCTCAGTGTGTAAAACGGTCATGTAATGTGCTCAAACTTCACTCCAGGTGCAACGTGGAAACCGTGCCAGACCCCCTTTGTGTCCCCACTCACCAAAAAGTATTGACCTACTGCTTTTCAGTCAGCGGTCATACAAGCTTAAATCAGTGGGGAGAGACTGGATTGGATCAGCAGGATGCCCGGACACCCGGAATAGACTCGATCTTCACAAATAGAATTGTCATCTGGGTAGCTCAAATAAACAGAGACATCCTCATGTGCAGACTGTATAAAATGCCACTTTATTGCACCAATAAAAGTCTACTTACAAGATAGCAGATTAAAAATCGCCTGGTATACGATAGAGTGTCAGCAACGGCGTGCATTCCACGATCTCCTACCACTGGAAGCGGAAGTGACGTAGACGGCTGTGGCAGACCGGAAATGACGTCAACGCGTTTCGCCCTCGTCACGTTGCTGACACTCTATTGTATACCATTTTTAATCTGCTATCCAATCCAATCCAGTCTCTCCCCACTGATTTAAGCTTGTATGACCACTGACTGAAAAGCAGTAGGTCAATACTTTTTGGTGAGTGGGGACACAAAGGGGGTCTGGCACGGTTTCCACCTTGCACCTGGAGTGAAGTTTGGGCACTTTATTGAGCACCTTTAAGCACAAGTCACTTTGAAGAATATTGGCGGATTTGTGTGTCATTATTTAATACCAACACTTTTTCTTATGGATTGATTTATATACCATTATTCAGCACCAGCACCATATCTATTGGTCTATGGACTGTTTGTGTGTGGATATCTTATTTTGACTTTATACCTATGTGCTTATTTATTCACCAGTGTTAATATTTACTTTAAGGGGTGGCGCTATCTAATATTGTTCCATTTCTAAAGCAGATTTCCATCTGAGGGGAGCAGCCCCCCAATACTCTTACTCGTTTGTGCTTTGATTGTTAACCTATGCGCACACAAATTTATTTATTTGTTTGTTTTCTGAGCATGATTACCCACTACTAGGGGAGGCACTGTTTATTTGTTCATATATGGTCATGTAATGCAGTGTTTTTCAACTCCAGTCCTCAAGGCACACCAACAGGTCATGTTTTCAGGATTTCCATGAGTTTGCACAGGTGATTTGATCAGTTTCACTGCCTTAATAATTACCACAGCTGTTTCATCTGAGGGAAATCCTGAAACCATGACCTGTTGGTGTGCCTTGAGGACTGGAGTTGAAAAAACACTGATGTAATGTATCTGCTTGCAGAGACCAGCTGTCAAAACTCGGCGGTGATGTCGGGGGTTGGCGGGACTGAACAGCTATCAAAACACCAGCCAATGATTAGGATGCTTAAGAAAGGGGCAGAGCCACATACACAAGGTGGCCCGCCCAGCCCCAATCCCATTGGCTGGTGATTGATAGCTGTTTGGTCCCAACAACCCCCAAGATCACCGCCAAGGTTTTGACAGCTGGTCTCTGCAAGCAGTTACAATACATGACAGTTTCATGCACTGAGTGGCTCTTGCAAGCCTCGCTATCTACTCAATGTGAAACCGTTTCACAGCCAGCACAGGCTATTTACGCTCTTGCATACAGCTACACAATGAGCGGCATTCGGGGTGGACCCCATCCCCTTTCCGCATTAGCTGTTTTTTTTTCTTTTGCCCGATACCAAAAACAGTTTTCGGACGATAATTTTTGGCGGCCGAAATTTCGGCTCTTCCCTATCCAAAACTATTTTTTTCGTGAACTAACCCTTTAACCAACCAACCATTTGGCATATGATGAATTTATACAAAAAAATAAATTTCTAGCATGACAGGTCATTGCTGCCATTGTTGCAATTATGTTACAAAATTTACTAGCATGTCTAGACAAAATGGAACTGGTGAGCATCAGCTGCAAACTGTGGAAGAAGCAGCACCACAGAATTCCTGTGCAGCTCTGTGTATATTTTCTGGAGGTCTTATGTTATAAAGACTCTTTTACATTTACTTTTTTTAAAACTGAACATTTTACACTTTGGAAAAATTTGCCAAACACACGAGTATGTAAAAAAAAAAAAAAAAAAAAACACTTGAGAAAATACACCACACACACACACACACACACACACACACACACACACACACACACACACACACACACACACTCTGCAATATATGTCAATGGGCTAAATGACAGCTGTGGTTCCCGGGTGCTGACGAGTGGATTTTACCCTATATGCCCATGTGCAAGAGACCCAAGGAACACCTGAATCCAGGTTCCTGTGCATTCTTGTGCAGTGCAATTTTGCAGCCTATTCACACAGGAGAATAGAAAAAGTAGCGCATGCACTACTTTTCAAAAACATTGCCACACGAACCGGTGCCCACAAACTGCATTTGGGGTACCGTTAAAATTAGACTAGCACCCACAGCAGACCGTAAAGGCAGTGCATTTTGAGTGGCGTTTGGGAAACACGCACATAACATACCTTTACCGCACTTCTTTCTGGTGTGAACTGGCCCTTAAACACAAAACAAAGCCCATTTCCTTCCTTTATCATCATGAGGTTTTAGCATGATGGGCCCGAATACTGAATACAACTTCTAGTTACCACCAGCACAGCAAATTAAGGGCCAGCTCACACCAGAACACAGTGCCGCAAAGGCGAATTACGTGCATGTTTCCCGTTCCATGCTCAAGATGCACAGCCTCTAATCTGCTGCAGGTGCCAAAGTAATTTTAAACTCACTGCAAACGCAGTGCATCTGCAGACACCTGATCGCATGGTACTGCAGTACCATGCGATTTGGTTTGGCATGTTTTTGAAAAATAGTGCATGCACTACTTTTTCTGCATTTTGATACAATTTGCAGCCCATTCAAATGAAAAAAAAATTATATCCCACAGGAACGTGCAGTGTTCCTGTGCGATTTAGATGTGAACAGGCCCCTAAGGGTATAGGAACAAACCAATCCTTAGGCCGGCCATACATAGTGCAAATTTCTTTCTTGCAACCACGGGTTGCAGGAAAGAAATTTGCACAATTCCCCCATCAATGACAGACTGACAGTGAAAGCAGTCCCCGCCGGGAGAAGACAGTGATTATAAAATCATAAGGGAATCCAGCAGGCGGGTTGCACTCAAGTTAATCAGTCGATCAACTTGGTACATTCAGGCTGCCCATTAATTTGGATCTAGGCTTGAACCAGCCAAGATTCGAACCATGTATTGCTGGCCTTATTCAGACCCATCATATTAAAAGTAACCTCAGTACAATCGTTTTAAACAATTCTGGCTTGTTGCTGAATCTAGAGGTCTAATCTGGACAGGACAAACTATGAGTCGGGTGGTACAAGCAAGTCCTTAACCACTTCAGCCCCGGAAGGATTTCACACTTTAGGACCAGAGCACTTTTTGCGATTCGGCACTGCGTCGCTTTAACTGACAATTGCGCGGTCGTGCGACGTTGTACCCAAACAAAATTTTCATCTTTTTTTCCCCACAAATAGAGCTTACTTTTGGTGGTATTTGATCACCTCTGCGTCATTTCTGATCGCCGCTATAAACAAAAGAGCGACAATTTTGCAAAAGAAACCAAATTTCTTACTTTTTGCTAAAATACAAATCCAAAAAAAAAAAAAATATATGTATAAAAAAAAACATATTTTTCCATCGGTTTTGGCTGATTTAGATTCTCTCATATTTTTGGTAAAAAAAAAAAATTGCAATCGGCGTAAATTGATTGGTTTGCGCAAAAGTTGCCGCGTTTACAGACGATGAGAATTAATTTCTGGGTTTTTTTTTTTCACTAGTAATGGTGGCGATCTGCGATTTTTAGCGGTACTGCGATATTGCAGCAGACATGTCGGACCATTTTGACACTTTTTTGGGACCATTGGCATTTATACAGCGATCAGTGCTATAAAAATGCACTGGTTACTGTGTAAATGTCATTGGCAGTGAAGGGGTTAACCTGCAGGGGGCGCTCTCAGGGTTGACTGTGTTCCCTGGGCGTGTTCTAACTGTGTGTGGGCTGCCCTGGCTGGAGAAACGGGATAATCACGGCTTCCCTATAGAGGAAGCCTGTGATCACCGATCACCACCCTTCCCCCTCTATGAGAACGGAGATCCGCGTTTATATACACGGACCTCAGTTCTCTCACTGCGGGGGGCCCATCGCGGGTAGCCGGCGGCAATCGAGTCCGCCGCACCTGCTCCGGACACAGTGAACGCGCCTCCGGCGGCGCGCATGCTTACAGATCTAGTTATTGCCGCCGCCGTCATATGGCGGCGGTTTGCGATAACGAGCCACTCTGTCACCGTCAGACTGCGGTCGGCAAGTGGTTAAAGCAGACCTTCAGTCATTTTTTTCAACTTTCCATCTATTAAATCTTCTGCCCTTGTCGTTTTAACTTTGGATAGTAAAACATTTTTTTTCTGCCAGTAAATACCTTATACAGCCCACTTCCTGTTTGTCTGGTCATTAGCCTAGGCTTATGACATCATGCACAGCTCTCGCTCTTACTCTCACTCTCGTGAGTTTGCGCCAGGAAGAGCAGGGGGGGGGGGGATGAGCCATAAGAGGGCCAATGACAGCTGCAGAGCTGGAAGTGTGCTTCTGTGTCTGTGTAAATCTAGGAAGTGAACGGGCACTGTGAACAGGAAGTGATGCAGCCAGACTTAGTGTAGCACAGGCCTCGACAAACCCTGGGCGCCAGGTCGCCATGACGACCAGACATCACGTCCTGGCAAGCGGCAGCCGATACGTCTCTCATCTCCGAGCTGTTCGCTGCCTAAGCTGACAGCTGTAAGAGAAAATAAAAAGTCTGGCCAGTCTGCCAAGTTCTTACAACATGATGATAAGTGGAAACACAAAAGATACAAACTATCTCTTGGCTCTTTTAGATCATAAGGAATATACTCCATTCTGTAGATGAGGGAAATTTAACCACTTCAAGACTAAACCTTTTCTGACATTTGTTGCTTACAAGTAAAAATCCAGTACAGTATTTTTTTGCTAGAAAAGGACTTAGAACCCCCAAACATTATTTATATATATATATATATATATATATATATATATATATATTTTTAGCAGAGACCCTAGAGAATAAAATGGCGGTTGTTGAACTTTTGTCAAACGGTATTTGCGCAGTGGTCTTTCAAACACAATTTAAAAAAAAAATAAAAATACACTTTATTGAAAAAAAAAAAAAAACAGTAAAGTTAGCCCATTTTTTTGTATAATGTGAAAGAGGATGTTACGCCGCGAGAATCGTGATCTTTATTCAGAGCAACAAAATTGTGATTCTCATTTTAGCCAGAATCGTGCCGTTCTACTGTGTGCTGTGAGGTGGAGGACACAGCTGGATATGCTTTAAAAGTCTATGACCTCTGATAAAGCCCTGTGTACCTTCAACAATTACCACTCTATGTGTAGCTGGGCTCCAGTATTTCATGGGGATCAGAAATCCACCAGAGCAATGAATAGTCACAGTGGGGGACACACATGTAGGCAGGAAGTGGTTGCAAAGAGGCAGCAGAGGATCAGCAGTACTGGAATACTTCTTTCATCTTTTTTTGTATTTTATTTAACCACTCCAGATCCGCGCTATTGCCGAAGTACGGCTCCAGCGTGGATCTGAAATGCCCGGACGACGTCCATGGACGTCGTCCCCGTGCACGCTCATCGCGCGCCCCCTGGCGGCAGCGGGGGTGCGCCGCACGCTGTGCGAGCGTGCCAGTGGCTCTGGCGGACTCGATGTCCGCCCGAGACCCGCCGATGTCTTTTAGCAGCCTCAGAACGGGCAACCGCCGATGTAAACACGGCGGTTCTCCGTTCTGTGACAGGGGACATAACAGATCTACTGATCCCTGTCACTGGGATCAGTTAGATCTGTTATGTCCCGGCCAGCCCTGCCCCCCCACAGTTAGAACACACCCAGGGAACATATTTAACCCCTTCACTGCCCCCTGCAGGTTAACCCCCTCACTGCCAATGACATTTACACAGTAATCAGTGGATATTTAAATTTCTGATCGCTGTATAAATGTCATTGGTCCCAAAAATGTGTAAAAAATGTCCATCATTTCAGCGGTAATATCGCAGTCCCGATAAAAAAAAAAAATCGCAGATCGCCGCCATTACTAGTAAAAAAAAAAAAAAAAAAAATAATAAAAACGCCATAAATCAATTCCCAGTTTGTAGAGGCGCTAACTTTTGCGCAAACCAATCAATATACGCCGATTGCGATTTTTTTTTTTACCAAAAATATGTAGAAGAATATATGTCGGCCAAAACTGATGAATAATTTTTTTTAATGGATTTGTACTTTAGCAAAAAGTAAAAAATATTGTTCTTTTTGCAAAATTGTCGCTCATTTTTTGTTTATAGCGGCGATCAGAAATGACGTAGGAGTGATCAAATACCACCAAAAGAAAGCTCTATTTGTGGGAAAAAAAGGACGCAAATTTTATTTGGGTACAACGTCGCACGACCGCGCAATTGTCATTCAAAATGCGACAGCGCTGAAAGCCAAAAATTGGTCTGGGCAGGAGGGGGGTTTAAGTGCCCAGTAAGGAAGGGGTTAAAGTGTCACTATGGCTTTGTTTAGATGTGAATTTGGGAGGTAAAAATGTGCAGTGGAGACATGTTTTTGCCACCCTTAAGCCGCATTAGGCAGCAGATGAAGGTGTTTAACTTGCCGCAGTCACAATGCATTTGGCATAACAAGGAGTTTCCCCCATAACAGGTTTTTAGTGTCACTCTTTCTGGCCAGTCTGTAACCCTGATGTAACGATGTTAAGTTGGAGTTATTGACTGGCTGCTCTGCTGTGAGTAATTTAGGGTTAGGGGCACAAATTACTTGCCTTACCCCGGATGCTGACAACCCAACATTACGCTAAAAAAAAAAAAAAAAATGGCTCCTAACTTTTTTAGCTGGCTCCTCGGTTCAAAGAAAAATTTGTCAAGCCCTGGTGTAGCATATTTGGCAAGTACAGAATCACAGTATATATAAAATAATATGCAAAGTGGTTGGTGGGAAGCTTCAGAATTGCAAAGATGTTTTTATTACAAATTATGTGAGCAGACAGCAGTTCCTCTTTAACGGCCTTTAGGTAATGATTTTATTTCAGCTGTGGTGAAAGCTCACATGGATTTTTAGCCATAACTATTCAGGGGAAACTACTTGCTCGACAGGATAAATTATGAATAAAAAAACGAAAAAAATGGATTATGCACGACATACAAATACCTATAAAAAAATGTTAAAAAGGCCTCATAGTTGTGCACAGAACCTTTGTTCTTTGATACAATACTTTAGAAACATTGTAATACAAAACTACTGGCAGATGCATAAACACCGTGAGATCACATGAAATGCACTGTATTTTTGTAATGATTAATAGATCCAACGTGCATCCATAAACATTGCTGCTTACACAAGTCCATGCAAAAAACTCGATTTGCACACTCCAAGTTAGGGAACACAAGCTGAACACCACAAATAACAGATAGCAGGACAAGACATATATTTAATGAATGCAGACATTTGGGGAGCTCTGCTATACACTGTATACACATGGACATAGATCTGACAGCGACTAGACATAACATGACACAAGGATATGCAGAACACGGGGGGCACCACTGACTAACATACTGCAGTGAAGCAAGAAGTACAACTATTGTCCTGTAGGATTTCACATCTCTAGCAGAGATTTAAAAAAAAAAAAAAGGCTAAAAAGTAAAACCTTTGACTGCTATGAACAACCGTGTTTTTTTTTTTTATCCAATTATCAAGATTCCTGACATAGGGCTCAATTTACAAAGTTTAAAGTATCTTCTTTGGCCATGTGACTGTAAATATCACTGGACTCATCTTAAAGAGGAAGTAAACTGCAAAGTAAAAGCATAATGGGCTAGTATGCATCGCATACTAGCCTATTATGTGGCACTTACCTGCAATTGACGCCCACACTGTCCCTTGAGCAGGCCGCGTCCATCTTCACCCCTCTTCCTTCCAGGGCCGTGGACTCCAGCTCTGTGACTGGCAGGAATCACGTGACGTCACTCCCACGCATACGTGCGGGAGCCGCCAGTCACGGCACGATCCCAGTGAAGAAATGGCACGTCGGGCTGTTTCTTCACTGCGCATGCGCCGATTATGTCGAAGCAACGGGCATACAGAGGGGTATACAGAGAATACCTCCTAAACTGTGCAAGTTTAGGAGATATTTTCGGTACCTACAGGTAAGCATTATTATAGGATTATCTGTAGGCTAAAGTGGTTGTAAATGGTTTACAACCACTTTAAAGCGTTTGTTAAAAAAAAAAAAAAAAAAAAAAAAAACTGAATTATGTTCCTATAAAGCATGTTATACACCAAAAGTGCTAGTGCTGTGTCATTTGGCCCATTGTATCATCTGGCTGACTCTTCCTTTCCCCTGCACGTCGACTCCAATGTATCATGGCTACAGAGCACTGACACCGGAGTCAGTACGTGCCTCCGTCATCTGCAGCCCTGCTCTCTGTCTCCTGTGCTCTTTCCCTCCTATCCCCCTCCCTTCTCTGAGTGTCTGCTCGTGTCAGCCCCACTCCTGCTGCTCTCATACTTAAAGCGGAGTTCCACACGTTTGTTTAATAAAAGTCAGCAGCTACAAAAAGTGTAGCTGCTGACTTTTAATAAACACACACTCACCTGTCTCGCGATCCAGCGATGGCTGCGCCCGAAGCCTCGCTCGTCTCCCCCCTCCTCCCAATGGCCCTGCCATTACTAGTGCGGGCCCCCTGCCCGGCTTCACGGCCGGGCACGCACTGCGCATGCGCGAGTCGCACTGCGCGTTCCTAGTAGCCAGGCAATCTTCTGGGACCTGTGATGTGTCCCAGAAGATTGCCGGGAGGGGCCGCCTAGGAGAGGAGTCGCCGCCTAGGTGACGGGAGGAGGAAGTGTGACAGGAAGTACCTGTCAAAACAAGGTACACCCCCCCCCCAAAAAAATTACATGCCAAATGTGCCATGTAAGGGGGTGAGGAGTGCTTAAAGCGTAAGTTCCACTTTTGGGTGGAACTCCGCTTTAACATGAAAAGCCTCCATCCCCTCTGTATCAGGACAAGAAGTACCCCTATGTCTGTGTTATATCATAAATCTGCTTATCTGTACAGATAACACACACTCTTCATGCAGGCATGTGACTCCTCGGCTCTGTCTCTCTTCCCCGGCTGATGTCAGCTACAGTGCTCACCCCCTCCCCCTGGAACTCTCAGCTGGCAGAGGAGAGAGAAGGAAACTGATAACAGGAATACAGTACAGATAAGCATACATATGTTATAACACAGACACATGGGAACTTTTTGTTATAATTTGGAGGGGACGGGAGCATTTTATACAAGTGGCTTAACAACCACTTTAATATAACTGTCACTTAAACAAAATAACTATCATTATCCTGGTGTGTTAGCTTTGTGAATTCTGCCTATGGTATAGTTAGGTACATGGATGTAGTCAACTACAGACACAAGAATGGAGATAATTACACAGCAGCCTTTCTTAAAGGGGAACTAAAGGGATCAATACTCATTTGACCAGTTCCTGTCCCTCGCCACTATCTTTCCCTTTGTGCCGGTCTTCGGCCATCTTCATTGGTCAGCGTGGAATGATGTCATTCCAACACAAAGACAATGCCGGCGCTGTAAGATAACCTGCACAGCTCAGTTGACATGACCAGAGAAGACAATGGTGTCACCCCCTTGCATGCACACGGGAGTCATGATCGCTGAATGGCGCTCTGTGCATTCAGGGCACACTCCGTGTTCCCTAAATGCAGATCTCGCTGCCGCCACACATCCACAGTGACATTGGCTGGAGCTGATGTAAATATCTGTTCAACGACACACAAGTTAAGAACTCTTAATGGTACTTACAAGTAAGACTTATTATAAGCTTAACTTTTAGATGCAAGTTTAAACTGGCAGTTTGCTACCACTTTAGCACTCTGTAATGGGTAAATCTGACTACCAGTGTAATGGAGACATGCCTTCCTCTGATCACCAATGTAAGGGGCATTTCCTCAATGAACAGTATTGTGAGGACACATTCTTCCCGCTGATCACCAATGTAGGGCTGGCCATAGATTGAAGGAAAGTAAATCGCTCAATTCCCCAACCAACACAGCCAGTGTTGGAGGAATCCCTCCTGCTGCACTATTGTTTTCTGACAGGAGGAGATTTCCCCACCATCAAAATACAATGATCACTGTTGGGGGCTATTGCAACCAGCAGTGATCATACAGAATAAAATAGGCTGGCTGGACTGATAGATCGACTTCAGTACAACCAGCCTGCCCACAGATGGATTGAAATTTGGCCAATTCCTGCTGGCTTTTGGGGCATTGTTCCTGCTAGTCGTCAATGGATTGATTCTAGCAAGGTTACCCCCCCCCCCCCCCCAGGGTATAAAGGTTTAGAAAGGCTGGACTATGCTATGTGCTGTAATTCTTGCATATTTTGTATTGCTAAATCCTGCCCATGCTAGCCAGAAAACTATGGGGAAACTATTCTGATTACTAAGAGCATGCAGTTCTTCTTTCAGAATCTTTTTCAAACACATGGCCCAGTGTGGATGTATTTCTGTAGTGTCACTGCTCTATGGTGACAACGTGGTAACCTTGTGTACTGTTATGGGGTGACGGCATGCATTGGCTGGGTCAATGTCATTTCATGTTGGTGTAAGATGGCTGCATTCAAATACCTACATACATTTAGGGAATTGACTAAGACTGGAGCAGCTGTGCATGACAATTGGCCTCTAGCTGTCATTTCTAAAATGTAACTGAAACTGAAGATAAAAGCTGATTGGTTTCCATGCACAGCTGCTCCAGATTTTGTCTGCCCCAGTTTTATTTCCTCAATCAACCAAGGTCCCTCTATGAGCTGGGGCTGATTTGAATTTGATTGACCACCTATCTCCTGGTGACTGCATGACACCAGTGATCGTTTTAGCGGTCTGTGAGGGTAGCATTCCTATCGCTGACCAACAATGTGAGGGGCATTTTCCTAAAGAGGAAATGCCCCTTACATTGGTGATCAGAGGAAGGCATGTCTCCATTACACTAGTAGTCAGATTTACTCATTACAGAGTGTTAAAGTGGTAGCAAACTGCAGGTTTAAACTTACACCTAAAAGTCAAGCTTATAATAAGTCTTACTTGTAAGTACCATTAAGAGTTCTTAACTTGTGTCGTTTAACAGATATTCACATCAGCTCCAGCCGATGATGTCACTGTGCATGTGCAGCAGCAGCGAGATCTGCATTTAGGGAACACGGAGTGTGCCTTGAATGCAGAGAGCGACATTCAGCGATCATGACTCCCGTGTGCATGCAAAGGGGTGACGCCATTGTGGCCCAGCCAAACAGCCAGAGGGCAGAACCCAGATGAAGACTGGGTGAACATAGAAGAGCTGGGAGTGGTGACAGCTCAGTGCCTGAGAGCTCTGTTTAAAAAAGTATGTTTGTCATAATGTAGGAAATGAGAAAACTGCTAAAATGGGACTTTTAAGTCACAACATGTTACAATGAAATAATAATTCTTTACTTAGAATCAGCACTCATAAAATGGTAATTGCCAATAGGTTACAGCAAATTTCTTCAAAAGTCGATTTACAACACAAACACAGAATAAAATAGTGACAGAGTGATGAAATATATTGGGACACTCTGATCTCTTTACGAATCCCCGTCACTATTTTGTCTTTGGATTGTAAATTGACTTTAGAAGAGATTTGATGTAACCTATTGGAGATTACCATTTTATGAGGGTTGATTCTAAACAAAGAATTATTTTATTGTAACATGTTGTGTCTCAAAAGACCCATTTTAGTAGTTTTTCTCATTTCCTGATGCAGCACTTGATTTCTTTCATCCAACTTGGATTAGTTAGTCATAATGTGTTAGTGTGCAGGGAATGGCATAAACCTGCAGGGGCCCATAACAACAAATAAAATTGGTAGAGTTTACTGCTGCTTTAAACCAATCACTGAATTAATGACGCTTACTTTACCAAGTGGCACTCTACCTGGAACCATGAAGGCACCACCGGGTACCCCAGATCAAGAAAACCCCAACAACTTGTGGAGGAACTCTGGAGGAGAAGGGCTGTCATGGGCATTGCTACGAGGGAAGAAGATAAATTTATAACCGATATGTATCTCCAGCTGTCATTAGATGAGGACCTGAACATATAATATAATTGGGCCATTTCTGGCAGCCTCCTAAGCTTCTGTACATTGTTTATTCTGCTGGCAGACATCACTGTGATCTCGTGTCTCCTGGTGCAAGGCTAGCGTTCCCACATTTGCACAGACACAGCAGCCACTGCTATACCTGTGGGAAATACGGAGAAAAAGCCCTTTCGATTTCTAAATTACACCAGCATGCACCATGCAGTTTCGTGCCCCCGAAAACATGCTGCATTTTCAGATTGGGTGGGGGGGGATTTGCCATTACAAATTAGTTACACTCCTGAGAGTCTGCTAAAGAGCAGCACACGCATGTGTTCCTGGATCCGCGTATGTAGACTTAAGCTCCCTGCACACAGGACGCTCCTAATAAGTCATTCTGGATGTCAGATTGCTGGCAGGAAACGCTGCTTCAGGAACGTGCTTTTAGCAGCATTTTTTTAAAAGCTTTCATGGGCATCAGCATTTATGAGTATTTTATAATTACACCAGCTTACATTCAGCTCCAAAAACACTGGACGCTGATAACAGCGCGTTTAGGGGCATTTTTCAGCTTTGAGCATTTTTTGTGGTCAGAAGAAGAACTGCTGTTGAAAGAGAGTTTAAGGCGTTCAGACAACAGCACATAAACTCCTCTGCTGCCAAACGTCAAAAAATGTCCATGTGTGAATGGACACATAGGAGAACAGTGGCTATCCCGAATGTAGCTCAGGGTGAATTCTCATTACCAAAAGCGGTAACCCCGAGCCGCACCGCAGGATCAGGGCAAAGTTACTTACCTTGTCCACAGGATCCAGCGATGTCCCTCTGCTGTGTCCTCCGGCAGAATCTTTGGCCTGATGCCTCTGGGTTCCGGGCTCCGTTCCCTGCGAGCATCGCATGGGGGGCCAAGCCCGGCGGCAAATTCAAAAAGTGAAACACACATACAGTACACTGTAATCTGTAAGATTACATTACTATATGAAATCATTCCACATCCCCTCGGTCCCTAGTGGTTTGCCCAGTGCCCTGCATGCACTTTTATATTATATGTGTCATTCTTTCTGCCTGGAAACTTGAGAATGTCCATGGCAACCAAAAAGTGTCCCTTTACATCAAAAGTGGGTTTTCATCAGCTAGAAAACAGCGATAGTAAATAAGAATCATTTGCAGAATTGAGTGATACCGATTTGTGAGGAAATTTATCATCAGACACTGAATCGACGACAGCGACAATTCTGCAACTGAGCAAATTTCAGTGTTTTTGACTTGATAACATTAAAAAATGTATCATATTATATTAATATTTTTATAATTATTTATGATGTATGATTTTGTGGTTTCAAACTTTATCATACCCGGGATGTCTACTAGACTCTTGTTTGGACAGATTTAAGTGAGTTATTCCTAAGAATTACAGGCCTACAATATAAAACGCCAAATTTCTATATGAAAAAATGTACCGCTTTGAGGATGCAAAAATCTGACAATCATACATACCGCAGGGAGGTTAAGGGCTGTTAAAAAAAACCCTCCTACACAGTAATCCATAGCAATCCAATTCATCCATAGCAACCAGACTCCTGCACAACATCCCGACTTGTCCATAGCAACCAGCCTCCTGTGTAGTAACCCATAGCAATCCAATTCATCCATACCAGCCTCCTGTGTAGCAACCCATAGCAATCCAATTCATCCATACCAACCAGTCTCCAGCAACCAGACTCATTTATAGCAACCAGTCTCTTGCAGAGTAATCCCATAGCGACCCGACTCCTGCACAGTAACCTGACTTGTCCATACCAAGCAGCCTCCTGTGTAGCAACCCATAGCAATCCAATTCATCCATACCAACCAGTCTCCTGTGTATTAACCCATAGCAACCAGACTCATCCATAGCAACCAGTCTCTTGCACAGTAATCCCATAGCGACCAGACTCCTGCACAGTAACCCATAGCGACCAGACTCCTGCACAGTAACCCATAGCGACCAGACTCCTGCACAGTAACCCATAGCGACCAGACTCCTGCACAGTAACCCATAGCAACCAGACTTCTGCACAGTAACCCATAGCAGGGAGTAAAGATGGCTGTCGCAGGGTGTATGGGGCGCTCACCTGCACGGCACTGTTGAGGAAGCAGCTGTTCTGTCCAGGCTCGTTGAAGAGGCCCTTAGTGGGAGCCAAGGAGAGGACGCTGCCCGGCTGGTAGACCTTGCCGAGGTTCCCCCCAGCCTGGCGGCGGAACAGCTTCACCCAGGCCATTGTCGTCCGTCCGCGCTGCTCCAAGGCACAGCAGGTGTATGGTGTGGTCACACGGGGTATGTCCGGGCTGTGTCCATCCTTCCCCCGTACACGTGCCGCCTGTCCCCGGCTCCGCTCACTACACTGCCAGCAGCACAGACGTGTGAGGAGAAGAGGCGGCGGGCGGGTGGTAGGAGGGGCCCGAGCCGCTCTCTCACTCCAGGAAAGCAAAGGAGGAGCTCCTCGGTGTTTAGTCTGCCTATAGCCGCTCACCGCTTCTCCGGCCGCTCGGCGTGTCCCTCAGACGCACGTAACACGTTCCACCAACCCCGTTGTTGTTTTTTTTGTGTTTCTTCTTTTCCGGGAGCTCACCTGTACGTGACGTGCTAGGGCGGGGGCTGTCCGTAAAGCCGCTGTCATTGGCCGTGCATGCAGGTAGTGGGCGGGGCCGGTGGTTGCGCGTGTTGTGTGTGGTCAGATTGGTTGGAGAGGTGTTGTGGGCGGGGCCATGCTGTGTGACCTCCTGCTCCAGAATCTATGGCTGAGTGTGTCCGCAGCAGGCTCATTACATAACAGCTCCCGACGTGTCACCGCTACTTGTTGTTTGCTTATTATTGCTTGTGGCTTTTGGGTAGCAAAGCAAAACATTGGCTTGTGTAGTGAGTAATTCCTGAGGTAATGAGATGGCTGTGGCAGCTGGGAGCCTTCCCTCATGGCCTGTCACCTGTTATTGGCAAGGCCACATTTACACCTAAGGGAAGGGGGGTAGAAAGGTGTGAAAAATACACCTTGGTCACAGCGCCCCTGCAGGCATTCTTCCTCACCTGATTCCTGGGCGCTATAGCTGAGCACAGAGGAATGTTTATACCAGCTGGAAGGCCAGCCAATGCCTCTCACTTTACTCTCATCATTAGAAGGGTGTGGGTCCTCAGACTTGCCCTGAAAGTCTTCGGGGGGCACACAGCCTTAGGGCCGGTTCACACTTACGCGGCGCGACTTGCCAGGGTGAAGCAAGTCGCCCCGCTCGAGGCGATCTCAACGCGGCTTGTGAGGAGACTTCTATCATAGACGTCAATGTAAGCTGCGCTGAGATTGCCCTGAAAATAGTGCAGGGACCATTTTTCTAAGGCGGAGCGAAGTGATTCGCTCCTATTAGAACGGTCCCATTGCACAGCATTGGGGCGAATTGTCAAGTCGCCTGACAATTCACCTAGATGTGAACGGGCCGCGAAGTCGCGCCACGTAAGTGTGAACCGGCCCTTAGGGTCCTGTCACATGGGGTCGACTCTGCCTGCAATCCACTTGCTCAGCGGGTGATCTGTCTGCTGATTCCTGCTGAGCAGGCGGGTGGCTGCTCCATGTCTGCTTCGTTTATTATTATTATTATACAGGACAGGGCTGTAGATAATTTTTTGTCCGGGGGGGGGGGTTCAGCAGCAGGTACGAAGTCCCAAGTGGTGAAGCGAGGAGAGGGGGTCCGGGAGTAGAACCAAGCAGCGCTGTGTGGGTCGATGGAGCGTGGCTCCGTCGACCCACACAGCACAGGAGCAAGCATGCACTGTGTGCCCTGTAGCAAGCAGGGTTGTCGTTAAGATTTCACTGACACCCACTGTAGATTGTAAGGGCTGTGTAATTTGAATGTGGTGCAGGATCAGGGCCACCTTTCATATTGATTGGACCCTGGGCAAACATTTTCTTCCCCCCCCTCCTCCATTCACATCATGACTGCTCACTGATTGGTTGCTGTAGGTTAAAGCACATCATTACCACTCACTGATTGGTTGCTGGAGGTTACAGCACATCATCTCACTGCCTGCACACCATGGACTGGGGAGGTGGGGGACTCACCAATAGACAGAAAACTCCTAGAACGTGTTATTAGCAATGAGCAGAGCACAAACACCTATGCAAGTAGGGACTGCAGTGTGTGTGAAAGAAGCCTTCATGGTGAAAGGTCTACTTTAAACCAGAACAGCTTGTTCTGACTCTCATACACTCCATTTGTTGTGTGGATGTATAGCTTGGTTTGAGACTGCATCCCAGTGATGGCCAACCAATGAGGTTTTCAGTGCCTCAACTGCAGCCCCTGACACACCAAAGGGTTGTGCATATCATTTACTGCCAGACATACTACGTGAGATGGTCAGAGACTGCAGGCGTACAAGAGATGGTCAGAGACTGCAGGCGTACTACAGGAGATGGTCAGAGACTGCAGACGTACTACAGGAGATGGTCAGAGATTGCAGACATAGTACAGGAGATGGTCAGAGACTGCAGACGTACTACAGGAGATGGTCAGAGATTGCAGACATAGTACAAGAGATGGTCAGAGACTGCAGACATAGTACAGGAGAGGGTCAGAGACTGCAGACATAGTACATGAGATGGTCAGAGACTGCAGACATAGTACAGGAGATGGTCAGAGACTGTAGGTGTACTACAGGAGATGGTCAGAGATTGCACGCATACAAGAGATAGTCAGGGACTGCACATGTACAAGAGAATGTCAGAGACAGCAGACGTACTACAAGAGATGGTCAGAAACCGCAGACATACTACAGGAAATTGTCAGAGATTGCAGACATAGTGCAGGAGATGGTCAGAGACTGTAGACATAGTACATGAGATGATCAGAGACTGCAGACATAGTACAGGAGAGGGTCAGAGACTGTAGGTGTACTACAGAGATGGTCAGAGACTGCAGGCTACTACAGGAGATGGTCAGAGACTGCAGACATACAAGAGAGGGTCAGAGACTGCAGGCATACTACAACAGATGGTCAGAGACTGCAGACTACTACAGGAGATGGTCAGGGACTGCAGGTGTACAAGAGATGGTCAGAGACTGCAGACATACTACAGGAGATGGTCAGAGACTGCAGGCATACAAGAGATTTTCAGAGACTGCAGGCGTACTACAGGAGATGGTCAGAGACTGCAGACATACTGCAGGAGATGGTCAGAGACTGCAGTTGTACTACAGGAGATGGTCAGAGACCATCCATGTACTGTCTTATCTCCTATCCCTGTACATTGTCTGCTGAACACTCACAATGGTCCTTCCTGATCACCATAACAGGTGCTGTCAGTGTCCCCCCACACCACACATGTCATTTACTTACTGTGTGACAGGTTCCAGACTTTCAGCATGGACTGTACCTCTCCTCCCCACTGATTACAGGTCTGGTTGTTAGAGGGTGGAGTGATTGGCTGTTAGGGGGATGTGGAGGTCACGTGATGGGAGGTCAGGCAGTGGTTGGTTGGGGATTGGAAGAGATGACGGAGCATCTTATTTTTACGGGCAGCGCAGGTGCAAGGGGCAGCTGCTTTGTGCCCCACAACAATGACTGCTTCTTTTGCCCCACGTTAAAGACAGCCTTGTTAGGGAGATGCGTTGCAGGTTTTCTGCACCACATCTTAGTGTGAACCAGGGCTTATTGTTGCCTTTTCAACACAATTAAAAAAGGGCCAGGGCACTAAGGGCAGCAAACAGTCCAGCCTGGCTCTGGCAGCAATGTTGTTGTGCCTGGCAAACCCTCAGCCCTTTGGCTCTGCAGTCAGCACCATAACATAGCTGACAGAGCCAGGCTGGACTGTCAGTGCCACCCAAGCAGTGGAAAATGGTAACCCACGACTTGGGTGATTAGTGAATAATTTTGCCAGTTGCCACAGACTCACTTACCTCAATGGCAGCACAGCAGTGGTGGTAAGTGGTCTGCGATGACCGTCTCTAAGGCAGTAAGCTAGCCGAAAAGGAAAGAGGGAGGCTCAGCTCCTTAGCAGCAGTACTGCCTCCTTGCATGTTCTCTGCTTCATTTTCCTCCAAGGTCCAAGGCGGGAAGTACAGAGTGTAGAGCCGCCCGCTCCATTGTGTCTATGATCTGTCCGCTGGGAACCCAACACAGCCTGGTCATAACAGCGTGATGTAAGTGCCTGTGACAGTGTGCCTTACACCCGACCTGCTACATCCACTTTGCCCGCAGTACTGACTGCTGTGCTCCGCTGTTTGTTGTTGCAGTGCTGGCGCCATGAGAGACGACAGGGCAGAGACACTTTTTATTTTTGGCAGGATGCTCTGGGGGGGGGGGGGGGGGG
>BLSH010351732.1:1412976-1427087 GCA_018402905.1 Glandirana rugosa | reverse complement strand
TCTGTATTGTTTGTCTCATCTACAGTACAGTACATATCCTTAAGCCTTCTCATGTGTGACTGTACAACCACCTCTTTGTTGCAGTTCTGTGTACACATAGGTGTACCAAAGTAAACTGTTGCTGTTGCAAGTATTCAAATAAAGTCACACATAAGAGGTGCTACATTCGGGTGGTGAACCACACAGCACAGTACCTAGGAGTCAACTAGAGCAGCATTTCTAAAAAAAAAAAAATTCAGTTGTTGAACTCTTTAAAAGTATGCAAAATATTGAGGCACCTTGGTATAATATGTAAAACATGTTTTACAAGTTACTTATCAGTGAAACTGAGCCTTGGATGATGCACATAACCGCCTTGATGAAATTAACTTCCCCTGTCCACAAACGAGGTCCCCATCATGTCATAGTCTCTCCATAACATTAGTTCCCCTATTTGTCAGAGTCTTCTCTATATATCAGTGCCCCCCCCCCCGTATATGAAAGCATCTTAATCACATCAACTCCCCCTATCATCGATTCATCACATCAGAGTCCCCCCCATCACAAAGCCCCCCAAATCACAGACCCCCCCATCACACAATCCACCTGTCATGGTGCGCCCCAATCACACAGTCCCCTTTTCACATCAAAGTCCAACTTTTTGGCCCCAGCTGCATGGCAGAGGGTGGCAGGTGGAGCAGTTCTGGAGGAGCTGGACACCCAACCTCTCCTGAATGCTGGGTGTGGCCCTGAATGGCACCTGCTCTGGATCAGCATCATGATTTGCCATGGCGTGGGACAGCTGGTTGGCCACCACTGCCGTAGCATGAATGACTCTGTATGTACTGCCCTAGAGCATCATTGTTGGTTGTTATGGTGCTGGTTGAGAAACACTTAGCTGGAGGATATAGGAAAGGCAGAGGACAATGAAGCTCAAGGATGGATTGTACAGGGTTCTGGTCACATCATAAAACAACATACTCTCATTATGTTACCAGGTATTGTAGCGTGCTGCAACATAGAAGCTTTGGTGTGTCACTCATAATAAATGAATCCGTCCTAAAGGTTTTGGGAAACAACAGTTTCATTTTAAAGCTCAACTCCAAGTATGATCATCATTGCAAACTTACATTTTTCCAGCTTGGTAAGTAAGTATGCATGTCCCATCCCCAAGGACTGCTGGGGAAGCTGGCAATCACCGTAGAAGTCGGCACTACTACAGTGATAGCTGTGATCTCCTGGGTCCTGTGCTAAGTGGCTGCCCCACTGCATACTGACCACAGGGAGTTGCTAGTTTGGCACTGCTGCCAATCACAGAATGCCAGTTTTTGCAATAAATACAAGGCATACTCTAATTGGATCAGGTGGACAGCCAGGGTGGTGACATTATCTTCATCATATCCAATCAGAGAATGCTTTGTATTTATTGAAAAAAAATACAAGAGGTTTTGTGATTGGCAGAGGTGCAAAGCATGCGATCCCTTGTAAACAGTATGCAGTGGGGAAGTCACTCGGCACAGGGTCTGGAAGATAGTGGCAATCACTGTAGTAACACTAACTGCTACAATGATTATCAGTTTTCACAGCGATCCATTAGGTGTGAAATATGCATACGTACCTTGGTTCAAGGTTGACCAAGGTAAATATACAATTAGGCCTCATACACACGGACGTTTTTTGACGCCGGCATTTTCTGGTGTTTTTTGCAGCTCTCCATGTTAGTCGATGGCCCCATAAAAACGTTGGCGTTTTTGAGCTGTAGATGGCGTCGGCGTTAGTGAGCTGAAAGTAGAACCCACGGCTATCGCGTTCTGAGGCTGTAACGTTTTGGCATTTTTTGACGCTGATGCCGCAAAACGCCAACAAACGCCAACTAACGCCAACTAATATTGTACTGGCGTTTTCCGGTGTTTTTTGACGCCAACATTTTTAGGTTGTAAAATAGCAGAGGGATGATTTTTTTTTAAAAACGCCTATTGACGCCGACGCTCACTAACGCTCACTAACGCCGATGCATAACGCCGAAAAATGCTGATTTTTTTTCCTTGACGCCGGGCCCGGCGTTTTGTTTATTTTGAAAGATACGCCCGTGTGTATGAGGCCTAAAGATTATACATGGAGTTCATTGTTAATGGCAGTCCCACCCACTGATTATACTTACCTTACTTTTGCTCCCCTGCCTATCTGTTCAACCATTTGGAGGAAAGAGAGGAAGTGTTGTTTGAGCTCCACATTACGTCTTGGAGTTTACACAAGGTGGTCTCTCTCCCCATTCTATGGTGACTGTGCAGCAATCACCAAGCACCCGCGCTGCCAATTGGTTGGAAGGGGAATGAGTCACCAGGTATTTATGCTTCCTGTGACTGAAAGGACAGTGAAGGAAAAGAAAGGTAAGTATAGGCCATTTTTTTTTAGGGGGGGTAGTTCCATTGAAGTGAACCTTTTGTTTTGCCCTGAATGGACAAAGCATGGGTTTGCTTTAAACCCTATCTCTGGCAAATAAAACATTATCCCTTGCAGTAGGGCTCAGTCCATACTGCATGGGTTAAATACTCATTTATTGTATGTCCAGGGGAACAATAAAAGGAGATATACTATCCAATCCTCTTCTCCTCTCTACAGCTAGACTGGTCCCTGCAGCTTCTGCAACCCCATACTTTAGCGGTCTAGAGTCCTGATGTCTTGAAGACCAGGGCAAGGTCCATAGCCCTGCTCTTGACATGAGGACGCTAAGAGACAATCATTGGGGAGTTCTACCTGCCGGGGAGTGGAGAATCAAGTAAGTAAATATGTTTCTCCTCTCCCCTAGACAAAATGAATTATTAACCCTTGCAGTGTGGGCACAGCCCAACTGAAATGGATATTTTTTTATCTGCCTGGCGTTGGGCTTTGAAGATTTGCACCATCTACATTTCTTTTTAGCACATTGTAAGTAAAAAACCTTTACTAACAAATAGAATTCTGTGCCCATTCATAAAGTCAGTGGGGATCTCATCTACATTTTTCTTACAAAGCACTTTCCAAATTGTAAACCACTTACAGTAACTACCTAGATGGGTAGTAAAGTAATCTTTCTATGTTATTTATGATAGTTCTGATGTATATTATCGATATACAAATGGTTGCTTCTAGGTTCCGGGTTTTGAATACGCTTCACAGTAGATTTAACAGGTGAAAAGCAGTTTTGACATGCTTTTGCATATTTTAAGTAGAGGAAGCAGGTCACATCTGAGGGCACATTCCACAGGCCCTGACCAATCCTGCTCCAAATAATACTTCCTTCTAGCTAGCTTGTTATATTAGGATAAGCTTTTACAATAATGACCCTGTCAGCTTAATTTCCCTAATGTTCCTGTAAGAATAAAATGAGAACTTTTGTACTTTTAAAGTTTCTAGATATGTATGTGTATCAACTCAAATTAAACAGTGTGTCAATGAATTGAAAAAATGTTTCACTGTATGGAGTTTATGTGTAGCAAAATGTTTTTTTTTTTTCGTTCAGGATGGTAATGGTAGCCCAACAGTGGACCGTTGTAGGGGGCCGAATCAATGTACTGAAATAAATTCTGCTCAATTAAATATCCCATGTACAGTCATGGCCAAAAATATTGGCACCCCTGCATTTCTGTCAGATAATGCACCACTGCGCCCAGAAAATTGTTACAATTACAAATGTTTAGGCATTCTCATTCTTATTTCTTTTGTTTGTATTGGTATGACACAAAAACGTGGAGAAACTAAAAACCAAATCTGACACATTCCATGCAAAACTCCAAAAACGGACTGGACAAAATTATAGGTAAATTGTAAGAAATAATTACATTCCAAGTTGTGATGCTCCTGTAATTCATCATTAAACTCACCTGTATCAATTAACAGGTGCTCATAATATAGAAATCCCACCAGCAACCAGTTAAAATGGTGAAAAATTTACTCAAACTTTCTGTTGTGTCTCTGTGTGCCATAAGGTGCATGGAGAAGAGAAAGAGCAGCTAAGAAACATCTGAGGGATTTTAATGTTCCTGTGTCCACTGTGCGCAACATTGTCAAGAAGTTTACAGCCCATGGCACTGTAACCAATCTCCCTGGACATGGACGAAAGAGAAAAATTGAGCAAAGATTGCAACAAAGGATTGTTTGAATGGTGGATAAAAAACCCATGATCAACTTCCAGACAAATTCAAGCTGACCTTCAGGCACAGGGTACAATTCTGTTAGCTTGCACTATACATTGCCATCTGAATGAAAAGGAACGCTATGGTAGGAAACCCAGGAGGATCCCACTGCTGACACAGAAACATAAATAAGCCAGATTGGAGTTTGCCAAAACGTACCTGAGGAAGCCAAAATCCTTTGGGAAAATGTGCGGTGGACAGGCGAAAAAAAAATGACAGCTTTTTGGTAAAGTCCATCTTTTTACTGTTTTTATAAAAGAAATTAGGCCTTTAAAGAAAAGAATACAATCCCTACAGTCAAACAAAGTGGAGGTTCACTGATGTTTTAGGGTTGCTTTGCTGCTTCAGGCACTGGCTGACTCCCTAAAATCCTATATTATTTTAGATCACTCCCGATACCAATACCTGTTAATTTTTTTACTCAAATTAACACTAGACTTACCAACTTAATATGGAAAAGTAAAAAAACTAGAATTGCTATGTCTATTATGACCACCTCTAAATCCAGAGGAGGAATGGATCTTCCAGATGTTCAACTATATTATTATGTGGTTATAATGGATCAAATGAAGCATTGGTTCACCCATGACAACACAAAACTGTGGTTGAACATAGAACGTGAAGCAGTTAGAGGTACAGACCTTGTTGCCTTAGCTTTAGCCCATCATTTATTACCAAAGGTTAAGATACCTAATTACCTCACAATTAAAGCCACTTCAATGGCGTGGAAATTTATTCTATCCTGAGTACACCCTAGTAACGAACCAAGTAAAATTCCGGTTCCTTTAAGAGTCATTGAATACTGTAAAATTAGTTTTAATGCCACTCCCTGGGTTAAGCAAGGGATAAATCTCTTTTCCAACCTTTGCCAAGATCTGAACGTCCAAACCATTAATGAAATTCAAAGGAAGACTCACATCCAAAACTTTAACCCTGAAAAACATATAGAATTACACAAAGTAATTTGGGAATTTTTAAGTTCTCTTTCTGGAAAACAAAAAAAAGGAATCTCTCTCTTATACAAACTATTATCTTCCTACCCCCAGAACGCGAGATCGGCAAATATGCTAAAATGGCAAATAGATTTGTCGCAAAGCTTTTCCTGGGAAGATTGGAAAAAAGCAATATTAATTAATTCATCTTCAACTTCATGCATAGAACATTGGGAAAACTCCCAAAAAATACTGAAACGTTGATATTTGATTCCCTATAGACTGCATAAAATCTTTGCATTCTCATCTCCTTTATGTTGGAGGTGTAACTCTCACATAGGCAATCTAACCCATACATTATGGTAGTTTATATGGATACACCTTAATAAAATGGGAATGGTTGGTGATATTAACTTCCTGTTTGTGGCACATTAGTATATGTGAGGGGGGAAACTTTTCAAGATGGGTGGTGACTATGGCGGCTATTTTGAAGTCGAACATTTTGAATCCAAATTTTGTTTTTTCAATAGGAAGAGGGTCATGTGACACATCAAACTTATTGGGAATTTCATATTATCTCCAGCTATGGCATTACTAGGAATTGGTCTGGACATATACACGGTAGATTACAGAACCATAGTAGCAAATATTCTTATAGCATCTAGAATTACTATAGCTAAACTATGGAAAACCACCACAACCCTAACTTATCAGGCGTACTAACAAGACTAAACACACATGCTCACTATGAGCTTATGTTAGCACATAAAAATGGTTCCATAAAGAAGTTCCGTAAAAATGGCAAGAGTGGTTAATCCATCCCAAGGCCTCAAACTTTTTGAGGAATATAAACTATTTCTAAATAAAACAAGCAACTATAGGTTTAATTATCATCCTATACTCCCTTTTCTCTTTTCCTTTGTCTCTCTTCTTCCTCCCTTCCACTTACTGACACAAATCTAGGAAGCTCTTGCTTACAGTTTGTTCCCCCTGGGGTAAGCAAGACCTTAAAACAGATTTATATTCTGACATTTCCTGTAAGGTACGTGTTTATAATGTTTACATGATGTGTGAAAATTCTTGTACGCGATGTTACGTTTTGTGGAAAACTCTAAAAATCTTAAATATTAAAAAAAAAAGAAAAGGACACAGTCCTGGTTACAATAACCATAACGATCAAATTCACAGAAAATGGTTCCTAACCCATACAAGAGTTTTTTTACGTCTATTTTTTATTTATGCTGGCTTTTCAAAATCACACGTGCAGTAATATACAATTTGGATAAAATGTTTAGTACAGCCTAATACTTTTGGTAGTAAAATTGTACATTACGTATAGAGATATAAATATCAGATGAAAAAGAGGGACAACTGAGGCTGCATGAGGGACTGAGGGTCTCAAAAACGGTCAGTCTTTCAAATTGAGGGAGAGTTGAGAGCTATGCAACTGTCATGTCACTGGTGTTCATTCCTCACTTTGCAGGCATTGTCAAATCACACAAAGACCCTCGCAGATACCTTGTGTGCATATGATACCTCAGCCCAGATGGACTTTTTTGCCAGGAGAGTGCCTACATGTTTTTCCGGGAGATAGGCCAAGTCACCAATAAAATATGTTTACAGACTGGGCCCTTTCCTTTATACCACATAACTTCTGTCAGCAGTCCCCTTTATCCAATATTCCCCACCTGCATACTCATAACTTGCCAAGAAAAGACAAGTCTAAGCACAAAAAGTATTTCAGTCACTCCAGGAACCTGATCTCTGAGCTGTTAACTGCTGCGGTATTGCCAGCTGCCATTCAGGGCAAGATAAGAAGCATGTAAGGGCTGTTGTAGTGAAATTGCTGTACAAATATTGATTTCTGAATTCAGGATCCAGCTACCACACTCACAGCTGCCAATAGCCAGGTTTTAGGCCTCGTTCACACCATGTGCACAAACGTCCGATTTTTACACAAAAAACAAATTGTTCTGTGTATGCCCTGTTCACACCACAGCACTGGTATCATGTGCAGAATTTTTCTACGCAGGAATCTGCAACATGTATGCAGTTTTCTGCGTGGAAAAAAAACCAATGTGACATGAACACTGTGGGGTGAACAGAGCACATGACTGACTCGCATAAAAACCGATGTCAATTCGCATAAAAACTCACTGAAACACGTTTGAAAACTGATGTGAAAATGATGTAAACTGAGGTCTCTGAAAGTGAAATCTGCACTTTTCCTATCAGTTTTTATGCACATATGGTATGGGACGAGCCCTAAAGCAGCCCATCAAACTGAACTCGGTTTGATCAGCTGCTTTAGAGGGCAGATGAGAGACCTGGGATCTAAAAGGCCTAGACCTAGTTAGGATAAGTGATAATAACATGTACCTCTTTCCACAGCTTCCTGGAATATGCATGTCACATATACTAGGAGGAACTGACTGCTAGAACCCGGAAGAGGTGGCTAGGAGTTCAATGACATTAGAGGGAAAGATGGTGACACGGGAACCAGTCTGAGGCACCTGAGAAGCAGATCACAGCAGGATAATGCTGGATTTTATGGGCAGGTAAGTATCAGAATTAAGGACAATCCTGGGCAACAGGTGAGAGAGAAGAAAAAATGGTGGCGGTGGCGGGAGGGGGTGGGGGCGGGATATGTCATGGGGGGACTGGTAATACTGAAGTTCCTCTTTAAAGTGATTGTAAACCTATAGCTTGTACTTGTACCTATAGGTAAGCCTATAATAAGGATTACCTATAGGTACTGTAAATATGTCTTGAACAGGGGAGGGCTGGGCCAGGGGGCAGGGTGGCAATTGCCCCCCAGGCCACCCCAACTTACATTCGAAATGGCTGGCGGCCGTTGCCCGCTGACAATATTTTCTTTTTGTGGAGGAAGTAGGGGTCAGGGGCACGGCCGCCAACTAACTGCAAGCAGAGGGGGTCGCCCAGGGCCGGCCTTACCATGGATGATTTCTATTATAGGAGCCGATCCAGGAGGCTGGACTTCGTATGACAGCGTCCACGCCAGGTAAGCAGGAGACCTCTTTCTGCATTGCAGGCTGCATTGGATGGGCACTGGTGAGGCTGCAGGGCACTGATGAGGCTGCATTGATGGGCACTGATCAGGCTGCATTGATGGGCACTGATGAAGCTGCACCTCCTTTGTTGCTATTAACATTAAATGATGTTACCACATTGTATCATATTTGTTTTGCTTCATAACATCAATATCTATTATAAAACCAGGTGGGCATGGATGGAGCTGATTCCGTGGATCAATGGGCCACTTTAGGCTTAAGGCCTAAGGCTGCCAGCTCTCCCCTGGTCCTGAACGTGCACCGTTTAAGAGATATTCACTATATATGCAGCTGATAATGTCATCTGTGCATGCCCTCTAAAGGAACGGCCACTTAGACTATTCCTTCAGAATCCTGTGCCGTAAATGATGGCTCCCCCACGTATGCACGGGAGTGATGTCATTGCGGCACCAGCCAGTCACACAGCCAGAATCCACGGACCCGGAAGTAAGACGGGTGAAGATGGAAGCGACCTCCAGAGATGAGATGCATACTAGCACATTATGCCTTTACCTTGCAGGCTAGAAGAAAAAAAAAAGCACCCAGCGGTGTACAACCACTTTAACTTGTCAACCCGATAACCTGACTCTCACATGACCCTAACACTTCATCCACACCCTAAAGTAAGTCTTAAATGTTATCTACCTACAACACTTAATGCCTCCCTCCAAAGCCTAACGCTAACCTTAACCCTAATATTTAAATTAAATCCTGATATCCCTGGTCCTACCATAATCCCTTAGCCCTGGTTCACACTGACTGCCGTAATGAAATGGTGCGAGTTCAGCTGAACTCGCACCATTTCATTCCTGCATGTCAGTCCCGATTTCAGAGGCATCTGTGCGGGCTTATGTAAATCGCACCTGTACATTGCAAAAAGTAGTACAAGAACTACTTTTTGAAATCGGAGAAGCGCTGATTAGGATGGTGCTATTGCCGATGTCAAATTGCATGCCAAATCGTGTCAATGTGAACCAGGGCTAAAACTACTCCCTAGCACTAAACAAGCACTTGTTGGTATACTCACTTCCTCTTGCACTTTGAACAGCTGTTTCTAATCCTTGCAGCTTGACGCTGAGAGTTCCGAAAAGTCCTGATATGAACTCTTGTATTTTGAATGCCATATATTAAACAATCACAATCCAGCCAGGCAATAAAACAATTCAGTAGGTGTTTGAAAATATTTTATTGCCACTGCACTGAGCTGTTTAGAAAGAAGGAAGTATAGCTAACAATACAAATTTAGATATATACAGAATACATATTCAGCCTGCAGAAACCTTAAACAGAACTGATAGATGAAGAACGTTCCCCTGAAGGTCATTGTATTCTGATGGCCAGCACCCTCAGAATACCCGAACCTTGATTGCATCTGGTTTGGTGCAGCTACTGCTTGGATGACAATTTCCCATCTATTTTCTTCAATAAAAGTTGAAAAGTCAACTTTTGTTGAGCTGGATAGTGATGAGGGGGCCACGCGCAACTCAAATTTCCTACCTGAATCATCTGAAATTAAAGTACTATATGGCAGTCTTAAATTGCTACCCTAAAAAAAAATGGATCCTGTTCCTTTAAAGCATGTTATACAGCACAGTGTTTGTGCTGTGTAATTTGGCCCTCTGTATAACCTAATAAACCTGGCTGATCCTGCCTAGTTCTGCCCTCCCCCTGTACAGTGACCATGGTTTATCATGGCTGCTGAGCCCTGACACCATGGTCAGTTTACGCGCCTCAGTCATCCGCAACTCTCCTCTCTGCTCACCCCCGTCCTCTCCCCCCACCCCTCCCCTCCCTGCTTGTCACCTCGTGTAAGTGCCTGCCCCTTCCCCTCCTGCTGCTGAAATTATTTTTAATGTGTCATATAATCCTCTATGTCTCGTTATGCTTATGTGCTCTCTAAGTTTTATAAAAAAAATGCCGTCTATACCTGATTTTACCCGCTTGACGCTCGCGTTACCGGCTGACTCTCTCCTCCCGACTGACGTCAGCGGAGGAATCTCGGCCCCTCCCACTCTAGCTGTCAGATCGAGAGAGGGGAGAGGCGGCTGGTCACTTGAGCACCAAGCGGCGCTCTGAAATCAGGGATAGACAACATTTTTTTTTTATAAAACGCAGAAACGGGACCACACAGCATTGGGAAACACACGGGATTATATAAAGATATGACAGTGGCTTGACAACCACTTTAAGGCTGTGATAGTAGAACGTAGAACCGAGCAAATTTCTTTCCTGCAACTACGGGTACATATAATTAAATAAGAGTTAATAATTAAATTAAATATCCAGGGCAGACAAACAGATGTGAACTCTTTAAAACACAAACATTGGAGAAAGCTGTATCAATAACGCTGATATAAATATTCCTGTTTTCTCTGGAACCAACATCTAGCCAGTTCATAAAGGGTATATTGACTTGTGTGCTGCACTTGCATGGATTTCAGCAACTGGTTAGGATGTGGGTTTAAATGACACTCCCAACATGACTCACCAGCAGCCAGATTGAAGCACATAGACACTCTAGCTGTTCAGTGTCACTGAGTGCATACTCTATTCTAAGCAGGCAATGTAAATATTCTGCTCACAGACTAATACAGACTAATACAGAGCTTACTACTAAATAATTTGCATTGCATTCATATTTTGTTTTACATGTCAAAAAATTAAAATTTTAGACTACTTTAAATGTTAACTCCAGATGCAGACAAACAAATTCTTAATTGAAAAAAGTTACCTCTTGGCAGGTGTATATTCTATTTTATTCTATTTACTTTACAATTTAAACATTTTTAGATGCTGGCCAATACAGCTATCTCTGTACTTTTGGCATAGCGGCTGAGGGCTGTATCTCTCATACAGGGAATCGGTCCTGTTGTTCAGCTGCACCATCCTCTCTCCTTGTCCATTAATAGAACACTTTGTATTCAGTAAACAAAATACAAGGCATTCTGTGAATGGATAAGATCTGCGTCTGTGAAATGATCCTTATCCACCACTCCTCCCCCCTTGTCCATTCACAGAAGGCCTTGTATTCTGTTCACAGTGTAGTGCTAACCCCAGAGGACCTGCTAAATTGTTTTGTGATTTCTGCACACCTGACGATAACATCTCGCCCACCCAGCACTTACTGACACACCTTAAGGTATTTCAAAAAAGGACAAGCATAGTCTAAAAAAAGAGAGGATTAGCAAGTGTATTTATGCAAACAATCAATAGAACAATAATGTTACTCTGAGAGATATGGTTAAATACCTGCAGTATTCTGTCTAGCAATAATTAACAAAACTAAACTGCATTTACCTAGCAACAGTGTATAAAGACAGTCCTAACTTGCTATGCTGGCCAGTGAATGACAAAAAAAAAACATTGGCTGGCAAAGTTGGGGCCCTTGAACAAAGCGCAACGGTTACCAGCAGACAACAGATTAACTTGCACAATGTCAGTCTCTAGCCAGACTGGGTCTCGGAGGACATGTGCTCTGAATCAATAATTGTCAAGCCCTCAGGCACCAATAGGAGTTTAGGAGTTGCTGTGATGTCTCTCTTTCAATCCAGCTGACACAGTCCCTCTTTTTTCTTCCTTACACGCGGTGGGAATGCTCTCTAGTTGAGTCTGATCACACACCCACCCAGGTAGAAGGTTCCCAGTCTCTGAGGCAAGGTCTTGCGTGATGAGCAGTTTCTTTGCTTCTCTCAGTTCCACTCAATTGTGGCCAGTTATAGCAGGCTTCCATTCAGTCAGCAGCTCTGTCTTTTTTCACACCTCTCCAACTTTAAGACTGTCCTGTTTCCTTTCTTCTCAGCAGCCTGCAGATCACACTTATCCTTGCTCTGTTGCATCAACTAATCACTGTCCTCCAGACCCAGCCAAGATGGCTGCCTCGTGCACTGGAGATACTCCATTGAAAAGAATGGAAAAGTGGTCTCCTTAAAGATAGTTTCTTCACTTCTGAATGAATGAATATTCAGTTTAACCCTGTCCACACTGCAGAAGGATAACACAGCAGCAGCAGAGGCAGAAGTTCTGCAGGAGTTGTAATTAAAGGGGTTGTAAAGTCTCATTGTTTTTCGCCTTAATGCATTCTATGCATTAAGGTGAAAAACCTTTTCTCAGTAGTGACCCTCCCGAGCCCCCCCTGAGCAAGTTTGTTCCATCGGCAGCTATGAGCAATCCGCTCCAGCCGGTGTCTCGGGTCCTCATTGGCTGGATTGATAGCAGGGGAGCCATTGGCTCCCGCTGCTGTCAATCAAGTCCAGTGATGAGGGGGGCCGGGGGCGGAGCCGAGCCCCACTATTTTTGTGAATACACGCAAACAGCAGGACACGGGAGCGCGCCGCACGTGTGACCCCAGGGAAGCTTTCCCTGATGGGTCACTTGATGTGGAGGAGGTCCCAGGAGCACCACTGGAGGACCCCAGAAGACGAGGTTTGGGGCCACTCTGTGCAAAACCACTGCACAGAGAAAGGTAAGTATGACATTTTTATTATTTTAAAGAAAAAAAATGAAGGTTTACAATTGCTTTAGTCTTCTAGGTTACAACAGAATACAAGGTGTTTTCTGTAAATGGACAAGGGGAACAGATGGGGTGGATGAACGACAGGATTTATTCCGCATATGACAGTTGAGCCTCAGCATCATAAGTATAGCATTAGCTATAGTCTCAGGCATATAAAAATATATGGATTGCAAAGAAAAAAAACAAGGGTCTTGCATAATTTTCAAACTACCCAGTTAACTTATTTTACAGTTAAGAATTTGTAAAAATGTCTGGTTTAAGATTTCTGCTTTAAGTTTTTCCTCTTCCAACAAATTCATATCCCACACTACTCTGCCTAATCAGTCATATTTCAGCAAAACCATGCCTATTTCTTGTTCCAGCACACCTCTCTGAGTTTCCAAGAAATGTGGTTGTCCAACCACTATTGCAACATGTGAATAAATATTTGGGATCTAACTAAAACTACAGTACATACTGTTTTAAATTGAGGAGCTGTTGATATCATAAAATGTAAGCAGCTAAAAGCCATCTTCACTTAGAACTGTAATTTTTTTTTTGCCATTGCCTGAAATAATTTGTGATTTTTTAAGGCTCCGATGATGAGGAATGAGGTTCATATTCACAGCAACTTTGGTTTTGCTGCAAATGCTGTTCGATGATTCTCAGTCCCAGTGAATCTTCTCCATATTTTTCAAGACAAAGTTTTAAAAAAAAACTGTAATGGTTTGCATGGGCATTAAACAATGACAGGCAAGCTTAGAAGGGCCAATATCGGGCTTTTGGATAGGCCAGCCCCCTCGTTATAGAAGTGGAGGGCTCAGAGAAGCCACAGTATTAATGTATTGAAGTTGCTGTAGGGAGAGGATAGGGCAAGATGGCCAGTTAGCAAACTGTGCTTTAGTTTTGAGAATTGTAGCCAGGGCCGTCTTTACCGCAAGCCAAAAGGGGCAGGTGCCCAGGGTCCAGTCATTGTTGGGGGCCCTGCACTGACTGCCCCTTGAGCCCAGCGTTGCCCTCCGGAGTTCAGCCACCTCTGGCGCTGGAGGCATGCAGGCTGCTCGCTACTGTCACTTTGTAAATACAGAAGCACTGCTTCTGTATTTACAAGCAACATCACTCCTCCCGGAGGTCGCGGTCTCCACCGACTTGAGGCCTCCCGTTGCGACCCGAGTTCCCCGTCAGTCACGTCCCGGGGGTTGTTACTGACCTGGGACCCGTGGACGGGGAAAACCGAACGCCATTTCTGCCGGGACCGATGTTAAGAGTTTTGATTTCGTGTCAAACGATTGACCGGTAGAACGGGATAGGAGAGGGATGTCGTTGAAGTTATGTAATTATGACACCGAAGAGACTCGGGAGGTGAAGATATTGCTCCCCCGACCGGATAGGTTTTCGGGCTATAACCGGGAAGATTCGAACGGACAGTAACAAATTACGGGTACGTTTGGTAATGTCAAAA
>BLSH010351732.1:1390185-1411494 GCA_018402905.1 Glandirana rugosa | reverse complement strand
TGCACCCACCTCACCCTACACTCTGCACTTACCTCACCCTGCACCCATCTCACACTGCACCCACCTCACCCTGCACTCTGCATCCACCTCACCCTGCACTCTGCACCCATCTCACCCTGCACCCACCACCCACCTCACCCTGCACTCTGCACCCATCTCACCCTGCACTCTTCACCCATCTCACCCTTGCACCCACCTCACCTCTGCACTCTGCACCTACCTCACCCTGCCTGTGCACCTACCTCACCCTACACTCTGCACCCACCTCACCCTACACTCTGCACCCACCTCACCCTGCACTCTGCACCCACCTCACCCTGCCTGTGCACCTACATCAACCTTGCACTGTGCATGTAGCTCACCCCTGCACTATGCACCTAGCTAACCCCTGCACTGTGCACCTAGTGCACCCCTGCACTGTGCACCTAGCGCACCCCTGCACTGTGCACCTAGCACACTCCTGCACTCTGGACCTAGCGCACCCCTGCACTCTGAACCTAGTGCACCCCTGCACTTTGGACCTAGCACACCCCTGTGCTGTGCACGTAGCGCAACTCTGCACATAGCACACCCCTGCACGTAGTGCACCCCTGAACCCTGCACTCTGTACATAGCGCACCCCTGGACCCTGCACTCTGTACGTAGCGCACCCCTCAACTCTGCAATCTGCATGTAGCTCAACCCTGTACTCTGCACATAGTGCCCTCCCAACTTTGCACTCTGCATGTAGCACACCCCCAACCTTCACTCTTTACATAGCGCACCCCTGCACTCTGTACCTAGTGTACCCTTGAACCCTGCATTCTGTACGTAGTGCACCCTTCAACTCTGCATGTAGCACACCTTTCAACTATGCACTCTTTATGTAGTGCACCCCTCAACCTTGCACTCTGTATATAGTGCACTCCTCAATGCTAGTGTAGTTTGGCCACACCCGCAATTTGATGCAGAGGTTATTATGTGCAGTAACCTCTAGCAATCAATCAGTAAGCAATATTGATGTGCAGTAACCTCTAGCAACCAATCAGGTAGCGCAAATGATGTGCTGTAACCTCTAGCAACTAATCAGTGAGTGATAATGATGTGCTGTAACCTCTGGCAGCCAATTGCAATCACTGCCTGAGCTGCTGCAGTAAACTCATTTTGAGTCTAGCTGGGGGGGGGCAAGAAAATGTTTGCCCAGGGTCCAATCAGTATTAAAGACGGCCCTGATTGTAGCTGTGGGGTCTTGTTTGTCTCACCTTTCCTTTTGGGTTCAGAGTTCTTCAATTTACCAAACTTTTCAGTGTGAGTGCCACATTGCATACCTTACAAATAATTGTGAGCTGAAAAATATGATTTTAGCTAACAGATTTACACTCTGCACACATTTGCTTTATTTGGGTGTTGAGTGACAAAACCCTCAAATATTATAAAGTGTATATTTAGGTAGAACTTTTTTGGATAGAGTGGGGAAGGATTGTAACTGTCAGGCTTTACTGCTGTTGGAAACTTGTTGAAGAGATCTCTCCATTTCATGTCTGGTACCAGGACAGGAAGTGAGTGGACATTTGCTGGCCATATATAGTTAGTTTTTTTTTTTTCGTTTAGCTCCAGATTCCTCCACACATATGAAGTGGATAGAGGAATCACATTGTATTATGACAACAGCACTCAAAATTTTGGGTATAGATACACTTTAGGTTTGAGAGCTAAATGCTATTTAAAGCTGAAGGGAAAAATATAATTTAATACAGTTCTGAATTACATAAAAGATCAATAAATGTATACTTACAACTGGCGAGTGCTTCAGTCTGTTTTGATATCAGGGCAGCCAGACTGTGCTGTTTGTCTAACACTGATATGAGCAGAAAACAGAGTGATGACCTTATCAGTGTGCTCCTGTTACTTTATTGTCCAGTAACAGGCTGGGGTAGGTGCTCGACAAACCAGCATTGGTAAATTGTAGTGTAGTCTGTAGGGAGGACACAGAGAAGGGAGAACCTGGCTATGCTCTATGATAAGAGTGTTTTGATTATATTTTACATTAGTGTAACCCTGGCCTGGATTTTCAGCCTTGCACACTGGTGCCAACTACAGAAGGAGCAGAAGCCATTTTGCTAGAGACTAGAGGCTGGACTTTATCCCCACCCACTAGCACAAGCAGGACAAGGAGATTACTCACTGGGGCGAGGGTAGGTGACCTTGAGGTTGAAGAACAGAGAGACCAGGGCTGCTGTGTAGTACCAAGAGAGAGCTACAGTGTACAGAGCTGGGGAGAGCTGCAGGGACAGAGCGGCAAAGTGACACAGGCTGCAGAGTTCCATTTAGGGAAAGCCTGGAGAAACTGAGTTCTGCAAGCAGAGGGGAGAACTCCCTAGATCCTGCATGGGACTTAGCAAAGTTTTGAGAGTGGAGCCCTTTAGGATGGTGAAACCTCTTAACTGACCTCCAGGGAACAGACTGCTGATCCAGCAACACCTACACAGCATCAGTGGTAAGAGGCCTTTTGGCTAACTGTGTTTGTGCTAATCTTGCTTGCTGGCTGCCTTGAGAATATGACCTGGATGCTTTAAGGAGTTTCCTTAGGGATTACAAAAATTTGAGTGTGATTGCTCCAATGAGAGTTATGGGCCCCACTGCCGACAGACTGTATATCAATACTTTCAATGGCCAATGGTGTCGGTAGGGACTGACCATTATAGGATAGGCCACCCCGGTATGGAAATTCTGCGTCACTGTGGTGATTTGCATTATTACTGTTGTTGCTGTTACACTGACTGATTTGCTCTCTTGAACAACATACTAAACCAAAAAGGTGCTGGCAACTTTTGGACTTGCAAGTATAGTAAGATGAAGGAAAAAAGGAAGGAAAACAATCTAGCGAGGCAGATCCCATACAGCGACACAGCAAGGCTTCCCTCAATAGGAACCCAACAGCAGCTCAAAGACAGTAGCCCAACCATAGAAATACAGAAAGAAGCACCAGCCAAAAACCTGGTAAAAGAGTCCAAAATAATTTTAATTGTTGGTATAAAAAAAAGTAATATAAAAAAAGCCAACCCACCCAACACAGGATAAAAACTTGGATGCACTTCACAGATCTATATTAGAACCAGTATTAAAGTGGAAGTCCAACCTAAACCTAAAATCCCTGTATCTATAGACCCCCATTCTAACATTAACATCTCTAGCCCTGTAAAGAAAAACTCACTATACATACCTTTTATGAAGCCACTTCGACCCGATCCAATTCGATCCCACATTGAGCTGTCAGCCACCGCTTCTGTGTGGAGGCGGATGCAGAGAACACAATCAACGATGGAAGCCCCATAGCACTTCTCATTAATTTCACAGATGTTGTCGGCCGTGTCCTGTGCAAAGCTTCCGCTGCTAGAGACCGGGTCGGATCGGGTTCAGAAAAGTTATGTACAGTGAGTTTTGCTTTACAGGGCTAGAGAGGTTAGTGCTAGAATGTGTGTGTGTGTGTGTGTGTGTGTGTGGGGGGGGGAGTTATAGATGCAGGGATTTTAGATTTAGGGTGGACTTCCACTTTAAGCTCTCTACATGGAGCAACAACTTGACAGCAGTTGCTAAGCAGTTTTCTCTCAGTCCATCCACATTTTATCCTGTGTTGAGCCCTGATGAAGGGGGAGTAGTGTTTCACCAGAAACATGTTGGATGTTTTTATATAACTTTTTTACAACAATTAAAATTATGTTGGACTCCTTTATCCCGTTTTGGTCTGGTACTCCTTTCTGAATTTCCATAGAAAGGTTCTCTTACTTAGGATAGTGTGTTCAAGCTGCGCCCTTCACAAGCAATTTAAGGTAGCAACTTTTTTTTGTGTGTGCTGTCAATTACGATGATATTCCATAGCATCTCAGTCTTACTGTGATAGGATCTGACACCATTATTCTTTTTGCAGGGCTTGCCCTGTCCCTAATAAAGTCCTTTGTATTTTTATTAATGTGTAACTGCATAGTTGAGCCCATTTGGGGGGTGGGTCATCACTGGAAAGTGCTGGAGAAATCAACAAATGAGCAGGGAGTTACTGTATTGCTACAGCTACATTAATTGTTTTATGTTGGATACTGTTGGATTAAATAGTCAGCTTGTTTTTATAAGCTCTTATGATTTCCAGTGCTAGATCTAAAATCTACCCATTGGAGTTCCCAGTTTTGCCTTATAAGTAGTCTCACTTCTCCAGTGGAATTGGTCAATTGGTCGGCATCTAAATGCTTAGTACTATTGAGTGGAAATAACATTTTGGTGATAACCTAAAGCCTCGTACATATGCTTGGATTTTTCAGACGACCGAATGTCCGTTTTTTTGTTGGATGCTTGTCTCATGGCAAAAGTGAAGAGGTTACTAACCATACGAAAATTTTTGTACGACCAAATTCAACGTCAGAAGTGACGTAATGTGTTGAATAGCTTTGTATGTATTTTTTAGTTTCTGAGCATGTGTAGTCTTGAGCATTTGATTTTTTTCGTACAAAAATCGTACTAATGATACAAAAATTGGACGTTGCCTTGACATACAAAAAAAATCTTCTAGTCTGCACATCCAGCTTTTGTCATCCAAAAAAATCTAACTCGGCTGTTGAAATAAGCATAGTAACGGTAAGAATTTCGGACGATCAGTCGTCATACGAAAATTCCCGTCCAAAATTTGCATCGTGTGTACAGGGCTTTAGGCTTGGTTCACACCTGTGCAGTTTGCTTTTGATCAGTTTCTGCAGTGCTTTCTGTGGATGCTTTTTTTTTGGCAATTTGTTGTTGGGTGGATTAAAAAAACGCAAATCGCTGGAAAATCACAGCAAAAACAGACTTCTGCAGCTTCTCCACTGAAGTTTATTGAACCAAAAATGCACAGTTTTGCTTTTAAAAAAGTCCCTGACCCTTTCCAAAAATGCAGCAACTGAAAAAAAGCATAGGCGTGAAGGTGTCCCATAGGAAACCATGTTACATGGATTGTAGTGCGTTTCTGCAAAAGGCATTAAAAAAGGCATAGGTGTGAACCGAGCCTATTCTGAGTTGCAGTGGATGTGAAATTATGTGGCCACATTTCTGAATATCTACCACAGCGCCGTTTGGCACTTATTTGTGGGATTACGCACATCAGAGAACTGCTTCTTGATGACAATACTGTGTGTTATATTTGGTTAAAAAGAAAGTAAGAATGTTAAATTAAACCTCAATAATAACAGGTTGTGATTTAATAATAGTTTTAATCGTCTAACTAGTTCACATATGTTTTTTCCTATTCAGACTGAGTCATCTGATTCCAAAATTGGAAATGTAGCTGGTCCAGATGTTCTTGGAAATATCTTTTAATTTTCCATTTAGAAAATCTGGCTTAGTGTATCTATACAAACATAAAATGAACGTTTGTATTAAAGTATATGTCTTTAGAGTGAATTATTCAAATGTTAATATTGATTCCAAGCTGAAATGTAATATGTTATCTTATTTTGTAAAGAAAATAGAAGACCTTTTTATCGTAGACATTAATGCCTCCTTAGAATGATTTTATTGTTGAAATCTTTTAACGTTTTTATGGTTTCATGTTCTTAAAAATGAATAATAAATTCAGCCAATATCCTACTGTATGAGACAATAACAAAGGTTTAGGACATAATGCTTGAACTCTCTGAAATTGGCTCCTGGATTTTATTATGCAAACCACACTGCCATTTATTCCAGCTGTTGCAGGTAGTAAACCTCCCGTAGAACAAAAAGTCTGTGTTGGACTTGTCCTGCTGATAATTTCACAGGAATGCCACACAGGAATGCAGACCCTTTACATCAAAAGCAAAATATTAACAATGCCTACAATATGTGGATGTATAAAAACCAGACATTAATTAGCTGTGAATATAATGTATACTTTCCGGCAGCAATGACAGATTCAATTTATTAAAGAGGACCTGTACCGTGGAAGCCAACAAAAGGCAAGCAGAGATAAAAGTAGGAAGCATCAAGATAATTCCAAAATACAAAGAATCCACAGAATGAAGCAAATAGAAGTAGGGAGATACTTTCACTGAAGGTCTTTAGGTACAGCTTGCTGTCCAACAAGGAGAACAATGAGCAGAAAATTACTTCACCAAATACCACTCCAGGTTTCATGAGATAGACATACAGATATACTCTACTAAAAACTTCTACACGCATGTAGGTAATGTATATACAGAATAAAATGTTATAATCTTTAGACTACTTGTTCTATCAATTAAATTGTAGAAAATGTTCTTAAAAATAATTAAAATGTAGCCTACATTGGCCAAACAAGTTTTATGTTTTATTCTCTAAAAATTAAAATGTATTTGATTGGTCATTGTGGGCAATGTTTCACTTTATTCTCTTCGGTTTTCTTTGAAACAGCCCCCAAGCTAGACTTTTCTAGGAATAAATTTGGATGATTTAAGTACATGCTCCTTTATGCAGTGGTATTTTCCCAGTTTACAATCTACAATCAATGCATCTACTTCATAGGCTTTGGCTCAGTAATTTAGGGGTGAATATATTTTTATTGTAAAAAAAGAACACAAAACATTACTGGACAAATGGAAGGCTTGCATAGCCTTAAGTAGTATAGCATATAGATGAATTACCAGGGCGGTAACATAATTGACAACAAGCCACTTATATAGCAATCAAAACAACTGAAGCCATGAGACCAAAAGGAAAAGGGCAATTCCAATGACTGGCACATATGAGTAGATACTACCAATGCACAGGCTATGAAATATAAATGCTGAAAATCAAGTTAGAGCCTCACAGTGTCCTTAAATATATAGACCAAAAGAACATAGTAAAGGAAAGCTACTAGGAGATATACGAAAAAGAAAAGGATAATAAGAGTAAGTAAGAGAGACAGGAGAAAGAAGGAAAGGAGAAAGGGGAGTCCATATAAGAGCAGGATATTGCAGCAGGAAAATCCAGAAAAAAACAAAAAAAAGGAAACACGTATTGCAGAGGACAGAAATCTCCAAACATGTGGAAGGGAGATAAATGGGAAGGGCTACAACCTATATTTTAAGGCATTGGAGTTAGAGTAGAGAATCCTCTACTTAGGAGAGGTGTCAGTATCAAGTAATTCTTCCATTCTGATTATATCATTAACATTTCACCAAAGGAGGGGTAACAGTAGACTTCCGGTATTGGGAAATTAATTGTCTGCCAGCTGGGAGCAAGTGCTGTAAGAACTGGGACTTTTGCTTAGTGACCTGTCAAGGAAGTACAGAGAGCAGTGCTATGTGTGGGGTCAGTGAAAAGGAATCACTATAAATATCATTACCTATTGCAAAAATAGATTGCTAACAGGGACGTATTTTGTCACAGTCAAACCATATATGTAAATAATACCTCCCTCTTGCGACCCGACATCTCCAACAAGTGTCCAGCAAAGATGGCTTTGTGCCATTCCTCGGGGGTGAGTTTGGTGCCCAGGTCCCCGTTTCAAGCAGACATAAAGGGTATGATATACAGCAATTCAAGGTGGGAAATTGTAGAAGTTTAGATATAACATGTCTGGGTGTTTCTGAGAAAAAGGTCTGTTAAAATAAGTAGTCACCTGGTGAGAGGTGAGCCAATCAAGGCTAATGATAGCGGGAATAAGAGCTCAGCAATTTAAAATAGTATTAAATACTCACTGTAAAAATGCATTTTTTTTCTTTATCTTCACAAAACTATTTAATGTTGTAAGTTTTATAGTGCCATATATTGCCAAAAACACACTTTTTATTTGTCTTCTTTTGCTTGTTCCCTTCTTGCATAGCTTCCCTGAATATCTGGGCAGGGAGAGCAAACTGCTCAAGTGATCGAGGGAAACTGTAGTCCTTGCTGGGAGCACACATGCAAGGATGGCTCCAAGGAGACCCTTCAAGAAAGCAGAGCCCACCTTGAACATAACTTTTGCTGAATAATTTTGCTTCATAGGCAAGCACTAACAAAGAGGGCAACTATGATAGAAGCACGGTATATGATGTATGTTGCAATATATGTTTTTTGTCAATGAGTATTTAATAAACATGTAATATGTATATAAGTGTAGCTCCCTCTAATTTTAGATAGGTGCTAGGTGTTAGGATTTTGTTAGGGGAGGTAAATTTAGTCAGGCCTGATTAAAAGTAGGGCCTGATTGTTTTGATCCTAAGCAGGGGAGTGGCCTAGGGAGGGGTTGGTGACTGACAGGCAGTGACATCTTTTGGTTACTTCTCTTTGCTTCTAGAGGGTTCTAGAAGAAAGGGTGGGGAAGAGAGGTAGAGCTGCCTGGGGTGACCAATCCCCAACTTGGATTGGCAGGAGTGCAGGCCTCCTTAAATACCTGGGGTCAGCCCAGCCAGGGGGGAGAGTTCGGATGGAAGAACTGGGAGATCGAGCATTAGTTGCAGAGACCTTCGAGGGAGCCCCCAGTCTGGGGGGGGGGGCCTTGGTTCTGGAGGCTCGGGAGGGGAAAGGACCCTTCAGTACATCCCATGGGGAGTCCCGACCAGGGAGCAGGAGAGAGCAACGGAGTGCTGCTGCCAGGCAAGTCTCCAGGAAGGATCCACCAAGTCTTGGTGAGTGACACACACCCAGGGAAGCTGGAAGAGGCATACCGGAGCAGATTGGGGAGAAGATAGAGAGACAGTCTGAGAAGGGTGCAAGAGCCAGTTGGGACTGTGGTGTAACTGGGCAGTGGAGTTGGGTTGCTGCAGCCAGGAGGGTTGGTAGAGCCTGAAGAAGGGACTGAATGGGAGCAGTAGTCCACCAAGCCTAGCTAGTACACTTTGTACTTTTTTCTACACCAGAGGGGTTCATGACCCTTTGCCTGTAACGGGCGGTCCACCAAGGCCTAGCCAGAGCCAGAGGCAGGCCTTACCACGTGCTAACTAAGCCTGAGAAGTGTTGTGCTGGAGAGAGGAAGAAAGGTTAACTGCAAGCAAGACTGTGCTGGAGGAGTAAAGAAGTGTATAAACCGGAGTGTATATAGATGGTCCCGTTGAATAATTGTCTGATCTGCTGGGCATCCCATAAGCACCCTATACCCCATTCAAGTTAAATCCCCTAATAAAAAAAACAAAAAACAAAAGTACCAGCCTGTCTTCCTGACTTCCTGAATTCACCTATTTACAGGATCCTGCCAGTCGTTACCCCTAGCAATCGCAGTGGACTGAGCCAGTGAATTGGAGAGGATTGAACTTGGGGAGGGATTTGTGTGCTTTGCTTGCTCTACAGTGCCATTCTACAAGTGCTGTTGTCCATAGTAAATATTGGGAGCCGTTGCCAATTGCTGCTCCTGCTTACCCAGTTGCTCCAACCGGCACTGGGATGGACACACCAAACTCTGCAATTCAGTAACTTTGTAACATGTGCTGTCATTTGTGGAAACCATGGCGGGCGATCGCGCCCATGGATTACAAATATGTCCAGCACTCTGCAAAGGCTGGACATTTCACACTGGACTACAAATACGCTCAGCACTCTGCAAATGCTGGGCAATACAAGCGTGTGCTTCAAACTCCTGCTTTGTTTCCTGTGGTTCAGGGTGATCGGCGTGAGCCCGCGGCTGCCTGCGGGCGGGACTGTGCTAAAAGTGTTCCCTTCAGGAAGACAGGGGTTACTAAATTTACTGTTGCCACTGGCAACCACCGGGGAAGTCAGCAGCCATTTACCTACCGTTGCTCGAGCACAGTCGGTGCTGGGCAACATGCCTGGGCAAGTCCTGCTAGTCATAATATGCCTGCAAACGTCAGTTCTTCTCACAAGGGGTTACATCAGCATGTCTCAGGAGGGGTCTGCTTTTCAGTCCAACTAGCGCCAGCCTGTCTGGAAGCGAGGGGACGGTGCCACGCCCTAGAAAAGACCCAGCGTCTCCTGCTAGCATTAAACACCATGAGGCAAGAGAAGATGACAGAGGGTGGTTGTATGCTCCCTACTCTGACATGAAGGCCAGAATTGCCAGAGAGGACAATGGTGGACACTGGTGTCCGATTGGAGCACTGCAGGGGTTTCACCCTAGGGACAGTCGATGGAATGAAGTGGCTCTGTCTGGAGTGTCCTGACTGCCAGGTGCCAACTGCGGAAGTGAGTGCGTGGGTTCGGTGTGGCCATTGCGGCGAACCGCTGCTACAGTGAGCACCTTTCCAGCAGGAACCGCGTTATAGTGTGGACCTGCTCACAGGACTTTGCCATCTCCAACCATCCGAAAGGCCAAAGCGGGCTTGAAGTCATCCCCAAAAGGCGGAGTGAAGTTGCAGCCTAGCGACTCCCCCACAAAGAGTGAGGACATAGGAAGCGAGGAGGCTGGCGTGGCTCACGGCCTGGTCAGGGACTCAGCGACTGTAAGCACTGCCATGCAGGAGCTAGAGGTCCATGAAATGCTGGCTGAATCCATGCCCATAGCTATCCCTGTTCAGCCGGAGTTAGTGTTGGAGGGTGCGCCCTCCGGTGAGCCGGACGGGGAATGCGAGGGCAGGGCCACTGACTGGGGGTCGCCCAGACTGCTGGCTGAATTTGGGTCCACAGAACATCTTGTGGAGTGGTTATCCCCTGAGGACAGTTCAGATGAGAAGTGGGAAAGTGATTGAGGACAGTGTGACAGGTGAACCACTACTTCCAGTAACCCCTACGGGGGCATGGCTACATAAGCAGAGTCCAGCCTACAGTCTCCAGTGAAAGAAGGCTACTCAGATATCTTTTCTTTCTTTGTTTTTTGTGCTTTGCTGTTATCAGGCTTTAAAAAGAAAAATGACCCATTCCAGGTCCTTCTCTATGTGTACAGTATGTGCCAGATATCCCTCTATTCAAGGCATTTTATGAGAGGAGAAACAGAAGCAAGTTATATTTCCAAATGTATTTATTCTAACCCTACTCCACCTAAAGAAACGTGGGTGGAGTATGCTTTTATATACAGTATATATAATAGGTTCAATATCCATTCACTAGATTTCAAATGTGGTGCGTGTTCCAGGAGTACAAACAAAGAGTAAGCGCCCTAAGTCAATAATTCTAATTCAAACACATTATTGTTTTCTCCTTTCTCACAGCATTAAGTAAAACCTCATTACTTACTACAGTACAGTCTAGGATTGAGAGCCTAAGATGTGTTTGCGCTGTATGTCAAAAAAGGGGTTAACGCAGTACCAGATATGAAAAGAGACACTGGAAAAAGAGCCAGCTCTGAACTGGCATCAACTAGAAGCAGTCAAGAATGCTGAGTTTAAAGTACAAAAATAGGTTCCCGTATGACGGTCTAAACAAGTACTGAATACAGTTACTATGTGATATACAAGCCTCGAAAAGCAAACAAAATCTTTCTTTACTTTCCTTGACTGAGCCAAATGCTCCTTTATTTGTATCTCACATGCTCCCCCTCACAGACACTGCAGCACACAGTGGGAGGGTTTCAGCAACAGAGGCAGTGCTACCAGCATAGGTGTGTGCAGCCTATTGCATTAGGGTGTGCACCCCAAAGCTCAAACACACATTAACAGTATATTTATATACATACATACACACTCTTATGGCCGAGCCGGTTCAGTGAAAGAGAAGTACGGTAGCTCTTCAATAATGGTGGAACTGGTCAAAGGGAGATATTTCCCATCTCTCCACCGGCACAAAGAGCAGTAATGCTAATGTGCTTGGGGTGATTAGGGTGTTCCCAGGCATACCTGGCACACCCCCTGTGCACGCCTATGGCTACCAGTTCAGAAAGCAGTGGGAAGGACTAGATGTGGCCAGGTGCATCCAATCAGATGCAGACACTGTTTTGGTATTTTGGCAGCTTGAGGGACTGGTTTATGAAATACAATAGCCACAGCAGGAGATTTGTCCATCCAAGGGCTGAACTAAAAAAAATCTATGTGTGTGTATGGCCAGCTTTAGGTTCAGGCTAGACATTGGGCCGTGTCTGAAGGTAACTAACATATTATACTTACCTTCCTGAGATCCGCTTTTACGCGTTGAAATAATATAATGTTTTCCCCATGTGTTTACCAAATGAAATACATTTTTTTGTGTTTTTTTGCCAATATCTTCTTATTTGCTTGTCCTTTTTTTGCATTTCTTGCCTAGGCATGAATAACTACACTGACTGCAGAGTCCTTGGATATAAACACCTTATAAATCCCACAAGTCTTCAGACAACCCCAAGGACGTTGGATACGCATGCACCCAAGCGATTGACCAGGTTTATCAAATTGTTTACACGTTGCCATAGTATCAGTAATGTGTAAGCAATTGGATGTTCAGGATTTGAAGCGCACCCAGTGCTCTACCCACAGAGTCCAATTGTTTTACCATTTGCCAGTACTCTAGACACCTGTAAACAATTTGGTAGAGTGCTGGGTATTGTTGTGTGTGTTGGATTGGCGGCACCTATACGCACTCCATGCTGTACCCCTGGAATCTCATAGTTTACATATTGCTGACACTGTAGCAACATTTAAACAATATGATTTGGCTAGAGCACTGGGTGTGCATGCTTTTAGAAAACAAGGGATCAAAGGAGTGATGGAAAAACAGGAAAGATTCCCTTAATGAAGATGGCAGCTTGGGAAAAAGGACACTCAGACACTTGGCCAGGATTCAAGGTAACATTAGCCTGCATAGAAAGGTGAGTATGTTTTTTAGGGTAACATATAATAACATTTTTATTTATGCCTTTTTTTTTTACATTTTTTTAGATTTGGATGACGTTTTTTTTTTGCATTTGTAACACTTTTTTTTTAAGAGAATATGTGTGCGCAGCATGAGCACATGCACTACTTCCAGGCTTATAACTGGAATTTGATAATATTTATTCTTCTTGAATACATGACTGTTTCCTGTCTTTCAATTCAAACATAACATTTTTCCCTGACAAGGAAATGCATTGAGGATACTTGTTTCATAGAAATTGTTCTTATAAATAAACTAAATTGATTTTATTATTATTTTTAAGCAGTGCTTATATTATAGAAATAGCTGACTTGAGGACCTGTCTGAAGTATGTACATTGCAAGTTATACATTTGTTAAAAATCATTACATTTCAAATAATGCTTGTGGCACTGAACTATTTTTCTACATTAGTTTCCCTTCATATCCTGCACACCAGGACACAGTGATAAAGGAAAGGCCAGGTCAGTGAACCAATCAGGGTGTTGGGAGATTGCTACACAAGAGAGTCATTGCACTCGGCCCTTATTCATGATATAGCACCCCCCACACAGTGCACGACTGTGAGTACTACAGTAAGCACAGTATATTATAACTAAAAGGCCAACAACACGCTGCAATAAAAATCCATGCACTCATTTGAAAAAGTTGGCAAAAAGCACAAAAGACAATGCTTTCTTTTGCAAAAATGATTCCTCTCTCCATAAAATATCAAACATTTAGGGGTTTGTTTAGAAAAATAATCACATTCATTCTGTGTGGCTGGTGGAAAAACACAAATGTTATTTGGCTATTTCCTATACTATTCAAATATTTTTCTTTGATTTAAAATGCAAAATACTACATTTGGCCACTAGATGGTATCAGAGGTAAAAGTGCTCACTGAATGCAGATATGCACAAAGTTGGGGGGAAGAGGGACTCAAAAAAGATGATAGAGAAACTAAAGTATCTAAAACTAATGCAAGTAAAGCCTCGTACACACGGGATGACGACCGTTGTATGCGATATCGATCGTTGGTATGTGCGATTAGAACAGTCGAACATACGACGGTCGTACAAGGGAGTTGTATGAGCAGACTAGAAAACTTGGTCGTACCAACAAGCGCTCATACGACCGTTGTATCGTGTGTACAGAGAAGTTGGTACAACAAGTTTTATTGTGCAAAGCACGCATGCTCAGAAGTCAGGAACGGCCGGATGCTAATTACATGCACCTGAATGTTCTTCTGTGGTCGTACGATCATGTAGTGCAGTCAGTAGTTACATTATGCAACATACGATTTGCGACGATCGTACGTACAATCGTCGTCCCGTGTGTACGAGGCTTAAGTTTCTGGAATCTAACTGTAACCTTAGGTCCAGTTCGCACAGGGGCGACTTGCGATCCAACTTGATTCGCCTCAAGTCGCCCCAGGTCGATTGACACAAGAAATCCCATTTAAGTGAATGGGAGCTCTCTTAATGTACACTACTGAAGTCGCTCCGACTTCAAGGTGACTTCAGAAGGGATTCCTGTACTACTTGGAGGTGACTTCTATCCGACTTGTGCCCATAAAATTCAATGGAAGTTGCCTCCAAGTCGGATCCCCCATCTAAACATAAGTGACTTCACAGTGAAAAGAATAGAATTTATTTTAGGGCAACCCCCTCCCTCCCTTCTCTGATTGGCCACAGCAAAGTCAAGTCGCCTGGCATGAAGTTGTGTTGTAAGTCGCCTCAAGTCGCGCTATAAGTTCCCCAAAGTTGCGCTGAAGTTGCTTTCAAATCGCCTAGCAAAGTCGACCCGCAAATCGGATGGCCCCTGTGTGAACCGGCCCTAAGAGAGAGCAAGGTAAAAAATAATCTGCGCTTGTACAGAATGCTAGAAGTCTGGTTAATAAAATGGAATAACTAGAACTTTGAAATCCTGAGAAAGTTTTTCCCCTTTGTGGAAATATCAGTAACCTGGCTTGACAGCTCACATGACTGGCTTTCTACTATTCAAGGGTACAGTCTATTTCAGGGGGGACAGAAAAGGTAGAAGAGGGGGAAGGGTGTGCTTGTATGTCAAGAACGATCTGATAGTGAATATGATGGACGACATTGGTAACTGGATTAGAGATGGGCTAGAGCTCCGAAAGGATGAAACAAACAGTAAATGAATTATGAGTGTATGCAATAGGCCCCCCAATGTTAAGGAGGAGGAGGAGACCCATCTCCTTTCACAGTTAGAAATGACAGGGAGGCAGGGTGATGTTATAATCATGGTATCACTATCCTGATATTGATTGGACAGATGGAACTGAAATAAGGCTCAACATTTCTTGAATGCAATGCAGGACAATTTCATGAGTTAAATGATGGAAGCCCCAACTAGAAATAGTGCTTTGCTGGACCTACTAATTACAAACAACAAAGAGCTAATTGCAGATGTGGAAATAAGGGGTCATTTAGGAAATAATGATCACACAGTAGTTACGTTTGCCACAAATTATAGGAAATGGAGACATGAGGGACAGATAAGAACACTAAATTTCAACAGAGCCATCTTTACTAAGCTGCACTCCATACTACATAATATGGAGAGGGATCACATTCTTGCAACAAAGAGCACTGAAGAAAAGTGAGAGTGCTTTAAGGGTATGTTCAAGTGTTAGTTCACCTTTACAAAAAAATCAATGAGAGGAAACTGTCCTTTAAAAAAAAATAAAGTTGAAGGGTCACAATCAGCATTCCAAAACTTCAGAGAATGCAATAAGAAATGCAAGAGTGCAATTGGGGAAGCTAAAATAGATTATGGGAGGTGCATTACTAAGGAGAATAAAAAAAAATCCCCACATATTTTTCAAATATAATAATGGTAAGAAGGCTAGATCAGAACATATTGGCCCCATAAAAATGAAGTTGGTCACAAGTGACAGGGAGAAGGCAACTGTATTAATTACAGTAAGGTCCATAAATATTGGGACATCAACACAATTCTAATCTTTTTGGCTCTATACACCACCACAATGGATTTGAAATGAAACGAACAAGATGTGCTTTAACTGCAGACTTTCAGCTTTAACTTGAGGGTATTTACATCCAAATCAGGTGAACGGTGTAGGAATTACAACAGTTTGTATATGTGCCTCCCACTTTTTACCAAACATAATGGGACAGATTAACAATCATAAATCAAACTTTCACTTTTTAATACTTGGTTGCAAATCCTTTGCAGTCAATTACAGCCTGAAGTCTGGAACGCATAGACATCACCAGACGCTGGGTTTCATCCCTGGTGATGCTCTGCCAGGCCTCTACTGCAACTGTCTTCAGTTCCTGCTTGTTCTTGGGCCATTTTCCCTTCAGTTTTGTCTTCAGCAAGTGAAATGCATGCTCAATCGGATTCAGGTCAGGTGATTGACTTGGCCATTGCATAAAATTCCACTTCTTTCCCTTAAAAAACTCTTTGCTTGCTTTCGCAGTATGCTTGGGGTCATTGTCCATCTGCTAAGTGAAGCGCCATCCAATGAGTTCTGAAGCATTTGGCTGAATATGAGCAGATAATATTGCCCGAAACACTTCAGAATTCATCCTGCTCCTTTGGTCAGCAGTGACATCATCAATAAATACAAGAGAACCAGTTCCATTGGCAGCCATACATGCCCACGCCATGACACTACCACCACCATGCTTCACTGATGACGTGGTATGCTTTGGATCATGAGCAGTTCCTTTCCTTCTCCATACTCTTCTCTTCCCATCACTCTGGTACAAGTTGATCTTGGTCTCATCTTTCCATAGTATGTTGTTCCAGAACTGTGAAGGCTTTTTTAGATGTTGTTTGGCAAACTCTTATCTGGCCTTCCTGTTTTTGAGGCTCACCAATGGTTTACATCTTGTGGTGAGCCCTCTGTATTCACTCTGGTGAAGTCTTCTCTTGATTGTTGACTTTAACACACATACACCTACCTCCTGGAGAGTGTTCTTGATCTGGCCAACTGTTGCGAAGGGTATTTTCTTCACCAGGAAAATAATTCTTCGGTCATCCACCACAGTTGTTTTCCATGGTCTTCTGTGTCTTTTGGTGTTGCTGAGCTCACAGGTGCGTTCTTTCTTTTTAAGGATGTTCCAAACAGTTGATTTGGCCAACCTAATGTTTTTTCTATCTCTCTATCTGATGGGATGTTTTGTTTTTTCAGCCTTATGATAGCTTGCTTCACTGATAGTGACAGCTCTTTGGATCTCATATTGAGAGTTGGCAGTAACAGATTCCAAATGCAAATAGCACACTTGAAATGAACTCTGGACCTTTTATCTGCTCCTTGTAAATGGGATAATGAGGGAATAACACACACCTGGCCATGGAACAGCTGAGCAGCCAATTATCCAATTACTTTTGGTCCCTTAAAAAGTGGGAGGCACATATACAAACTGTTGTAATTCCTACACCGTTCACCTGATTTGGATGTAAATACCCTCAAATTAAAGCTGAAAGTCTGCAGTTAAAGCACATCTTGTTCGTTTCATTTCAAATCCATTGTGGTGGTGTATAGAGCCAAAAAGATTAGAATTGTGTCATTGTCCCAATATTTATGGACTTGACTGTATATTCTTCTCCTCTGTTTATACAAACGAAAAGGAGAGCTATAATAAACAAGACAGTAATGTTAATAACATTATATTGAATGTACCCTTGTGGCTTGTGGTTTATCTGCCTAAAGCGGTATGCATGCAGCCTATACATGGGGAAGCAAATACAGTGACTGAATGAACACAGTCGCATGTCAAAGGGACTCTGATGGAAGGTGGGGGGGGGGGGTGAATTCTGCTGTAAGAGGGGACTTTAATAGGGATTGTGATGTAAGGGTCTCTGATGGGGATCGTGATGTAAGGTGGACTCTAACTTAAGGTAGATTCTAAGGAAACGGGAAGGGGTTTGGGAAATTGGAACTTTAATGAAGCCATGATATGGTAGGGTACTTGGTAATGTATATAACTGGGTTGGGACTTTATATGACACAAGGCAGATTCTGATGTGAGGGGGACTCTGATAGGAAACCTGATGTAAGGGGAGACTCTGATGGGGACCATAATGCAAGAGAAGACTCTGATGGGGAGCCTGATGCAAGGAGGCACTCTGATGAGGACTCTGATGTAAGAGAGGACTCTGATGTAAGAGGGACTTTGATAGGGCTCTGATGTAAGGGGCCCTGATGGGAACTCAGATGTAAGGTGGACTCTAATGTAAGGTTAACTCTGATGTAAGGGTGATGCTGATGTAAAGAGGACTAAAAGTAAAACGTATTAAAGCAGTTGTAAACCGCTTGGCATTTTTTCTTCTTTTTTTCCTGCAAGGTAATGTCATAATGTGCTAGTATGCATCGCATACTAGCACATTATGTTAAATTTACCTTAAAACGAAGCTCTTCCAGCACAGAGATGCTGCAGGCGCTCTCATCTTCACCCATCTTGCTTCCAGGTTCACGGGCTCCAGCTCTGTGACTGGCTGGAGCCGCGATGACATCACTCCCGTGCATGCACGTGGGTGCTGCCGTTCACGCCACAAGGTTATGAAGGAATGGCATGGGTGGCAATTCCTTCAGAGCGCATGCACCGGTGATGTCACTGATTGCATGTACAGTAAATATCTCCAAAAGGTGCCCGTTTAGGAGATATTTACACTACCCATAGGTAAGCCTTATTCTAGGCTTGCCTATAGGTAAAAGCAAGAGGTAGAAGTTTACTTCCACTTTAATTCATTGAAATTTGATTAGTCCATTTTTTACTGATTTTTTTTTCGTCAGTGAAATATACTGTACGATATGAGCCTGGAACTGAAAAGTTTGCAGACCCCCGTTCTGTAGTATATTATTCCTCCTTTCTGTTTAGTCCTTATATTATTATTTGTTATTTGTACTCTAACAATATACTAAGCTCTCTTCCTTCTTTCACAGAAACTAGAATTCTATCTAAGAATGTGCAATCAATCCTTGAAAGCTTTGTAAAGGGACATTCACATTGATTAAGCCTGGGTGTTAGTGCAGTCAATAAAATCCTTCTGTACTGAAGGGGTGGGGCACTAACAACCAAAGTACATTGTGTTCCCCTTCCTTATTATCCCAACCCTGGACTAACTCCCAGGAACTAAGCCGTGCATTACTTCTTCGTCATCATCGCCATCATTTACAAAATGAAGAAACACAGGAAAACAACTCTTTTAGCTACTGCTATGTGACATTCCATTGTTATATCACACGTTTAGCCACTATGCATTCCTCAAAGTCACAATGAACCTGGTATTGTTCTGTAATATTCTAACAAGGCTTGTTGTTATTACCGCCTCTGTACACTCCCTGTATTTAGTCTTACTGACATTGGTGTAAAATCGGCATAACTTTGTTTTAATAACCTGCCTAACATGAAAGTCCATCAACAGAAAAACATGACCTTTGTGTTTGTTATAGCAAACGATTGCCAGAGAACATTTTTCTGTGGCTGCTGAAGCCAGACTCTGGCAGTCATGTGATACACTTAGAATATGATAAGAAAATAAAGTGTAGGGAAATATACTTCCAGTAACGTTATAAGGTTTGTTTTTTTGGGAGGTGCAGATTCAGTACTGATCCCTGCAAAGATCAGAGATCTGATTGGCTGGGAGTTGCCTAAAGCTGGATACACACTAAACAATTTTCTTTAGCTTTTTTCCTTTAGACTTACCAAAACCATATAATATGAGGTCAAACCTTAAAGGCCCGTACACACGGTATAATTATCGGCCAACAACGGTCGTCCAACAGCCTGTTGGCCGATAATCCGACCGTTAGTACGCACCATTCGACAGCCGTCTTCCAATTATTGTCCAACAGAAGTTGGCTGACAAGACTAGAAAACTTTTGTTGGCCAACAAGGTGTTGGCCGCTTGTTGGCTCGTGTGTACAGAAGTTGGGCCAACAAAAGTTGGAAGTGCAAACACGCATGCTCGGAATCCAGGAAGTGTTTGGTTGTGTAAACCTGCGTTCCTAATTCACAAATCACATTCACCTGAACTTTTTCTTTATATGCTCGTAACACGTCACTACGTTCGGCTTTGTTGGCTGATAACTTGACTACCGTCAGTACGCTAGACAAAACCGCTGAAAGCCAATTTGGACAAAAGTTGGACGTTTGGTTGTCCAACAATCTGCGTGTGTGCACGAGGCTTAAGGATTTCATTTTGTATGCAATAAGGCAGGCCCTTGCACTGCATGGTTTTAGGAAATCTAAAGAAAATCAGACAACAAAAGTTATATAGTGTGTATGGGGTCTTACCATACAATACCACATATCTTCTCTATATAGGCAAGGGGGTATCAGCCTGTCCTCTTACCATGTCTATTTCAAATGCTTTTATTCATTCAGTCTTCTACATATAAAAAGGAAAGACTGTGTCCTACTTACTGGAAGAATTTACAGCAGGATGGAAAGTCTTATAGTATGACAAGTGCTTCCGATTGCCTGTATGCTCAGCTTTGCAGACAGACAAATATTTCACATCCCATCCCACAAACACCTCCTCTCATTTGACTGGCTGTCTACTGATTTTATTTAATAATTCAGATTATGTTGCTAACCAAATTATTTCAAGCCATTCTTTTGATTCCTATGTTGCGCCAACACAACAGATGCCTATTAAACCAACCAAAAAGTTGAACAATGGAACTGTAGCTATGTAACAACATCTCTTGTGATAGCATGAACCATGAAATGTTCTCTTTACGGTCCTCTTTATTCTCCTCTGGCCTCTCACAGAGAGAGAGGAAGAATGTCAGTTCCTCTCTCTCTGTGCAGTGTATAGGATGCCGCCGGTTGGAGCAGTCCCGGGCTCCCCGATCGGACGGGAGAGCCCAAGAAAGGGGATGGAGGGAGGGGAGACCCCCTTCCTCCGCCTGTAAAAGTTATCCAGAGCCTGTATAGCCATTCATTTTACTTTTACTAAAAAGAGAATCACCTTATGTAAAAAACATTACCAGGATTATAGCTGTAACCTCAACCATGATCCCAGTATAACCACCTCAATATGAGGCCATATATACTATATATTGTATGTACGGCTGTATAGTGGTGGTTAAAAGTACAAATGTAACCATGTGCTCCCTTGAGAGTGGCTGGTAATAGTGGTTCACCTGATAGCTGACCCAGGGCCGGCCCTACCATGGGACCGACTGGGACCATGGGTCCCAGGCGGCACTTTAAGAGAAGCGGCACTTTAAGAGGAGCGGCAGTGCACATTGCTCCCATCCGTCCAAGAAGACTGTGGCGACAGACTGGCGAAACTTCCGCCCGTTCCTCTCCTCTCCCCTCGGAACGGCGCCGATTATCACATTGTGAGGGGGGGCGCTCCTGCCATGGCAATGGCAGAGCGCACACTGCCATGCCCGCACAGCGGTCTATCCGTCCATCCTCTGCGCGGCTCCCCCCATTGCATTCTGAAGGCATGGGAAAGTCAGCTGACCAGCTGACAGCAAATAGTGTGAATGGGGAGGAGCTGCCAGCTGCAATGGAGACCTTGTGCTTGAAGATGGATCGCTTGAGGCACTGATGCTAAGAGTAAGTGAGTGCTGGTGCCACTGATCCATCTCCATGCCTACCCTCGTTACACGTGACGGCGAGGAGAATTTCACGGCGAAGAGAATTTCACGGCGGACCCTGGGTACCAGGGTCAGCCAGGGTACCAT
>BLSH010351732.1:1349149-1372004 GCA_018402905.1 Glandirana rugosa | reverse complement strand
CGGGAGGCTTTGGGTCTCCCTGTCAGAACACAATAGAACAGCGGGGATGCTCGCTGTACTAACACTGGATTGTTAGTACGGCGGCTCCGTCCGGAGCTGTTCGTTTCTTTTCATTCAACCCTGGGTTGAACAAACAAAAACAATTGGTGTGTACTAGGCTTTAGAGTGCACCAGCTGATTATGATGAACCAGTCCCTCCAATTCAGAATTGGTCTGCAAAGGATATTGTGACGCAAACAGCTATTTCTTTTTGAGCAACACAAGGTAGGAATCTGCTACAAAGTTTGTTAAAATGCTTGCAATGTACATTGATTGCCCAGAAGGGATTGTTTTCTTCTCACCAAGCTCGGAATTAATGTTTATACACACCAGTGTGCTACAGCAAACGTAGTTACACATGCATATACTTGTGAATGGAACCTTCACTAAATGGCAACAATGTAAATGGGTCCCAAAGTTGTCAATCTCCTGATACTTAAGATACATATCACTATGAACTGAGCAAAATTTCAACGAAACAATGTAAACAGTTATTCCTAGTTTATGTGAAGTATGCTGGACTTCTCCATGTATGGTATTAAAATCTAGCACAGAATCAGGAAGTTGCAGTGTGATGTTCCTTTGAATCATTATACTACTAAATAGTACCCTTTCTGGTTTAAAGGGCTAAATATAGAAGAATAGCTAGGAAAAAGTGACTAATTTTAATTTCTAGCAGAATTAAATGATACGATTAGGCATGTTATTTAGCCATAAGGGGTACTCCCAGTCTTTGAATAGACCTTTGTAATGAGATGGCACTACAGAAAGTCTCTCACCCCAGCAGAACATGCAAAGCAGCTTTGGAAGACAGTAAATAAGAATACTGAAGTGTCAAAATATACTATATTACTACCACAATGACATCTGGTTGATGGAGGGAAGGTGCATTCCATTTTATGTGTCTATGCTCATTTTAGAAAAAAGAGGGTTATGATCTGGCACTACCACTATGACAGGCCTCCATCCCTAAATTACATACATACATGGGGAGAAAGCGGTCGTTGGGACTTTAAATGAGGCAAGTCATAAAAAAGTTACATCACATCACAATTCATAAATGAAATAAAAAAGTTCATTTATTGTACACAGTAGGACATTCATATCATAAAAGTCATAAAAATCATGAAAAGCTGACAATACAAAAATACATATTGTATGAGTACATGATCTCATAAGCATATATGGGTACACATCATCTGAGGACTATGTCTTTCAAGATGTACAGGCATACACAATACTCTACGCGTTTCGAGGATCCGTCCTCTTGTCAGGAGTATCAAATCATAAGTGTCTATAAGTATTAATAGTACAAAAATATATTATTTCCTAGTATAAAACCAAGGAAAAAAAATCTAGGGTGGAGGAAAGTATAAAAAAGACTGATTCTTACATGTCAGCTTTCAGATATGCTCAATAGATATCCATGGGATGGGAGGAGTCCAATACAACGTCCACCCTGGGGTTGAGATAGGGACACTGGACCCAGACACGGGACAACAGCGGATCGGCCAACCAGGGAATGTAAGGGAATAAATGGAAAGCATCTCTAGACCACACCATGCTGGAAGGAAATTGAATATAAGTGTCAAAGAGTACTGACGTATAGTCGATGAAATAACAAGGTAGAAACGTAGTCAAGGAACTGACTAGAGGTGGGTAGGAGTGAGAAGGGATTGATCGAAAAGAAAGGTGGAGGAGTGAAAGAGTGATGATACAGGTATCCGAGCCCCATACTGACCAATGGAGTAAGTGCAAGAATGCCAAAGTAAATGAATGAACAAAATTGTGATATAGACTTACATGGTTAGTGTTAGGAGGGCTCAAGGAAACATGCGGCAAGGTGACCCAGTGAAGGAGTGAGAAGCTGGCCGCTCCAAGCTGTTATACTCGTGGGGGTGGGAGTGTCCCCACCAGCGTCATGCTCCGCAACCAATGGGCACTGGAGGGAAGGCGGAGCCCCACTCCAGCATGGATGTCGGAGGTGAGCTCACGCCCACCCAGCCCCAGGCGTCGAATGGAAAACCACACAACCCTCCCATCCTGCGGCGTCAAGATGACACCACAGGGCGGGCGTGTGTGTATGACGCCGATGCACGGGAAGACCCCCTCCAATCCAATTTCATCGACTATACGTCAGTACTCTTTGACACTTATATTCAATTTCCTTCCAGCATGGTGTGGTCTAGAGGTGCTTTCCATTTATTCCCTTACATTCCCTGGTTGGCCACTCCGCTGTTGTCCCGGGTCTGGGTCCAGCGTCCCTATCTCAACCCCCGGGGTGGACGTTGTATTGGACTCCTCCCATCTCATAGATTGGGCGATTCTGAAAGCTGACATGTAAGAATCAGTCTTTTTTATACTTTCCTCCACCTTAGATTTTTTTCCTTGGTTTTATACTAGGAATTAATATATTTTTGTACTATTTATATTTATAGACACTTATGATATGATACTCCTGACGAGAGGACGGATCCTCGAAACGCGTAGAGTATTGTGTATGCCTGTACATATTGAAAGACATAGTCCTCAGATGATGTGTACCCATATATGCTTATGAGATCATGTACTCATACAATATGTATTTTTGTATTGTCAGCTTTTCATGATTTTTATGACTTTTATGATATGAATGTCCTACTGTGTACAATAAATGAACTTTTTATTTAATTTATGAATTGTCATGTGATGTAACTTTTTTATGACTTGCCTCATTTAAAGTCCCAACGACCGCTTTCTCCCCATGTATGTATGCTCATTTTACAAAAAAATAAATTAATAAAAATTCAAGGTTTTTCTGTTATCTGATGAAAAGTAAGACATATAAGAAAATTCAGATGGTTGAAGGGCCTTGCCTACATATAAGGACTTTAAAGTGTGTTGTTCAATATAAAAGTAAAAATGTAGGTGATACCTTTCATGTGGCTAACTGAATATTTTTTAACGTGCAAGATTTAAAAAACACTTAGCTTTCTTCTTCAGGGATGGTTTTCATGTACTTGTGCTTTGTACTGCTACATTTGTTATTCAATGGGAAGGGAATTCACATCTTGGCAGGTGGCTCCTTGTGTGCAAGTGAGCTCTGAATATTTTATTTCCACAAAGGAGTTTAACATTTCTAAGTGTAGTTTCACCAATTCACAAACATAAGGACCTATCTACCTGCCTGCAGTTTCTGGGCAACTCCAGAGGTCAAGGGAAGGTATATGCAGGGCTTCTGTAAGAAATAATGGGGCCCTGTACAGCCTTCCTGTACCTGTGTTTTTTTACTTCTTGCATGGTTTTGTAACCCTGAGTAGTGACTGTGGCTCCTCTTAAGTTTACTATATTTTGTATATATGTCTTTAGTTCTTCTTAACAGTTTCTGACTTTAACCCTAACTTGTCCCATTAATATAATTTTGTCTTCTTGTCCGTTTGCCTTTCTCCCAGTGTATGAATGATTCTTGGTTTTCCTTTCTGATCCTGTATCATGCCTATTTGTGTCTTAAAACTTTGAATTGTACATCTGTTTAGCAGTCTGTAAACTGACACTAAGGTAAACCATTAGTGCGTACAGCCAAAACCTTATCCATTTGAGGTGTTCCTGATGATGACCATCACTCCTTAACCACTTGACCACTGGGCACTTAAACCCCCTTCCTAACCAGAACAATTTTCAGCTTTCAGCGCTATCACACTTTGAATGACAGTTACTCAGTCATGCAACACTGTACCCATATGAAATTTGCATCCTTTTTTTCACACAAATAGAGCTTTATTTTGGTGGTATTTAATCATCGCTGGGTTTTTTATTTTCTGCGCTATAATTAAAAAAAGACCGAGAATTTTGTAAAACAAAATTTATTTTTCTTCATTTCTGTTATAAAATTTTGCAAATAAGTAATTTTTCTTCATACATTTTGGCCAAAATTTATACTGCTACATATCTTTGGTAAAAAAAAAAACAAATTAGTGTACATTATTTGGGCTTTGTGAAGGTTATAGAGTCTACAAGCTATGGGTGAGCATGGCTGGGTGAGGATGGCTGGATGAGTGAGTATGGATGGGTGAGGATGGGTGGCTGAGCATGGATGGATGGGTGGCTGAGCATGGATGGGGTGAGAATGGGTGGGTGAGCTTGGATGGGGTGAGGGTGGCTGGGTGAGCTTGGATGGGGTGAGGGTGGCTGGGTGGGTGGTGGATGGATGGTGGGTGGTGGATGGATGGTGGGGGTTGCTGTCACTAAGCAGCGCTGTGGGCATTACACATCGCCCACAGTGCTGCAGCACGCCCTCTCTCCCCCCTCTCTCCTCTCACACTGCACCGATCGGTGCGGAGAGGAGAGAGAAGATCCGACACTTCCGCCGGCTTGTTTACATGACGGCGCGCTCACGTGGTAAAAGGCCGCTCACAGCGGCCATTCACCGCGATCCGTGATGAATAACACAACCGCCCTGTGGATGTCTTTTGTCTTTTGGAAGTGGTTAAAGTTGATCTCTAAATCAACATATTATATACTCTGATTCCTCAACTCTTTTCGAGCTCCTTGCTGCTCTGTCACCGACTGCAACTGTGCAGACATACATACTTTGCTTCATTCAGCCTCTCTGACTCCTGGAGAAGGATGAAATTCCTCATGACTCCCTATGAAGATACCTGCTGTCTCTAGGGTGGAGCCCCGAACTGTTTTTATAAAGGCTGTGAACATCTGCACACTTAGCCTGCTGGTTTCTGACAAGCCCCGGACCCTGGGTTGGAAAGTCCTTCCCTCCCAAAGCACTCTGAAGTCTCCGAGCTCCAGATCCTGATACGGAAATTATAAAACCTGGAGAAAGATGAAAAACCACCTTTCCCGCTCATAAGTGACATTCTGGAGCCCCTCAAACTGTATTCTTGAGAACCCTGTGTTGTTTTCACCTACATTTTCACAGTGGCAGGGCCCCACATTGTCACAAGACATATATGTTAACTACTTTACTAGGCAAAGGAATTGTAGCTTTAATTCTTGTGATACTCAAACATGCAATAGTCAGGAACATCGCTATGTTACGTGAAAAGTGTTTATCGCTACCAGGTAAGCTTTACTGCCTTCTGTACCAGCTTACCTGCTCCTTGGATGTGGTTGATGACACTGATTCAATTTTCAGCCTGGAGGCGGAGAGGGGACACAATTGCATTGCTAACCTTGGAAATTAGTGTATTACTTTCCTGACTGTACAGTGTGGCAGAAGAGTAAAATTAAGCCGTAAGACAGAAAACACCACTCAGTGGACCAAATTCATATTTCACCTCCAAGTGTCAGAGCTATGAGGTTAGCAACCATATTCAATTGCCAGCTTTCTTTAAGGTAGTGTGGACACTTCAGTGCTAAATATTTATTATATTTATCATTCCTAGATAAATCATATGTACCACTTGGAAAAACTGTGCCCCACAGATGGGCACATGTGTGCAGGCTCTTGGTCTTGTCTCATCATACAGGCCCATGTGGGCAGGCTCTTGGTAGCAATATGGTCTTGTCCCCACATACAGACATATGTGTGCAGGCTCTTTGCAGAGGTGCGGTCTTTTCTCAACATACAGAACGTGTGCAGGCTCTTGGTATGTGGTCGTTTTCCCACATACAAAAATTTGTGTGCAGACTCCAGCTAGCAATGTGGTCTTGTCCCAACATACAGGCATATGTGGGCAGACTTTTTGTACTCATATGGTAGCACCTCTTGTCCCCTGGGCAAATGAGTAGGATCCCTAGGTGGCTCATTTGGGCTAACATTTCAAACCTCAGGGTGGAATCCTTGACTCTTGGAGGGGTTAATAGAATGCTAGTCACTTTAGAGAGTCCCTTTAGAAAGTCAGTTTAGAGAGTTTCAGAGAGCTCCACACAGGTAGCCATCTTTCTGCTCCACTCCTTCTAGATGTACCCTCCTTTGCATGAATTGCATGGGCCCAGACTCAGGCCCCTCGTTCAGCAAAACCCCCCCCCAGGTCTGGAAGGCACAGATTTCCAGAGCCACCTCCTCTCCTGGCAGGAACAGAGAGGGCAAGGACAAAAGACCCATCTCCAAGGTCAACCCTGATACTTATATCTTTCCCCAGCATGCTTCATTGGCAATAACCCTCCTAGTGATTTACAGAAACAATAAAAATCAGAGCTCAGGATGACTACAGCCTAGCTTCCCACTAAACTTGGGCTAAGGACACTTCAATCTTAAAGCGGAGTTCCACCCAAAATTGAAACTTCCGCTTTAAGTGCTGGTGACCCCCAGACATACCACAATTGGCATGTCTTTTTTTTTGGGGGGGGCGGGTACCTAGTTTTCGGTACCCAGCACCGAGCGGAAGTTTACCTCTCCCCCTCCCTTCCTGCAATCTTCTAGGACACATCACAGGTCCCAGAAGATTGCCGGGCCATTCAGATCATGCAGCGTGGCTCACGCCCGTCTGTGAGGACACAGCCAGGCACCCACACTTGCAATGCCGGCGCCGCGGAGAGGAGGAGGAGAGGAGTGAGGCTTCAGGCGTACGCATCGCTGAACCATGGGACAGATGAGTGGCTGCTTATTAAAAGTCAGCAGCTACACTTTTTATAGCTGCTGACTTTTAAATGGGTGGAACTCCGTTTTAAGCAGGGTCCCTATGCTAGCATGTGTACAAACTTTTGGTAGAAATGTGTTCTTATCCCCAGATACAGAAGCAAGTGTCCAAGCTCTTGGAAGTGGATGTTAGATGGATTAAAGTATAACTAAAAGCAAAACTTTGTTTTTAGTTTTGGATACAGTGGAGAGAAATTTGAACACGTCTCAGTTTTTATTGCTGAGATTTACCCTCTCTAATGGTCCTGTTTAGCATTATCAACAAAAGCGAATGTAAAAGAAAATCCCACATTTTGGGTTGTCCCCCAGAACAGGAATAGTGGGGAAATATTGCAACAGAGACACCAGTTCTGCTGACCCTGATGACACTCACTTCCTGTTTTGGCTAAGGGACAGGAAGTGATGGGAAATCTCCCCAATGGGGCGCAGATGGCAACAAATGAACCTTACAGGGATTATTACCCTCCCTTAATCTATCCAAAACGAAAAAAAAAGTTTTACCTTTAGTTCTACTTTAAGAGCTACAGATATATGAGTATTTTCTTGGGTTTTTAGACAGACTTCATGATATGGGTCACATATTTCTCCAATTGACACACCCTCCTGTTATGTAATTAAATATATTAAATCAACAATGAATAGGTGGTTCAGGTCAGACATCTGTCTGACATCAACAACAGGAAAAAAAAAACATAATAAAATAGTTAGGATTATTTGTGGATTTTCTGTCTACAGCACAAATAATATATTTTGAACTAATATATATTTGTTCAAAAATGTCTGAGGGAATGTTTGCTTGAATCACTATTAATCATCTCTACAGAGCATAAATAGAACAAGGCTCATTTAAAATGGAATTATGAATCACAGAAAAGAATGAGGAAGTAACAGTTATTGGTATATATTTACATGTGTAATGTAATGTCTTCCATTCTCAAGCACATGTATTATGTCATAAAAGGTAAACTCCACTCTCCAAATGGCTAAATTCACTGCCATTTGAAATTCACTTTGCAAACTGGAATAAACATAGGTGAATAGTCTTATTTTCCAAGGGATTCATAAATCTTTGTAAATTTCTATTTCCAGACAGTTTTGCTATTCATACACCTCTTACAGACAGCACAGCCAGGAGTGTGACAACTCCGGAGTTGATTCAGAGATGTAACCTTCCACCAGCTGGCTGCAGAATGGACAATGAAGTAGGAGCAAACCAAGTCACCAGTTCTGCTCACTCTGCTCCCTCCTCCTGTTAGCATGTATCAACCGTTTACAGCATTCATGTAGTCATATTATCAAGTTTGTTGTGTTACTATTGTTTATAGAACCATTTTATTTGTACTGGATATTAACATTTACAATTTTCGGATTTATACATTGTTTTAGCTAAATAACATTATACTTCATTTTTAATTTAACATGCCATACATTATTCTTTTTTAATTTTATTTAAAAAGAAACTATGTACATTAATCCAAAACAACCAATCAAAATATTTTTTTCTTCTGGCTGATTAAGCAAATCATCCAAACAGTATCCTGGTTGGATGATGCACATTGCTGTTTGCTGCAGAGTTATGAAAATTTGCCCAGTTGTAGTAAGCTTTAGGCAAGTTAATATTTAGGAAACTTAGCATTTCTTTTAAAGGTCTCCTTAAAGGGTACCTGTGCTTTGCCCATTAAAAGACAAATCAACAGGCTTGTTTTAATCCCCTAATTAGACATGAGCTCAGGCACCCACTGAACTCATCTTTATCTGAACTTCCACTTTGCACTATTTTCTAGTCCAATCAGATGTGGGCCAGATCATAGCGCAACGTGGAAATTCAGATAGAAATGAGTTTGGAAGATGCCTGAGCTCAACTCAAATCCCCATTAGCATAAATGTATCTATACTTCACTCCCTTGCTGTGTCCTTTACTCAGAGCCAAAGCAAATACCCCACACTTCCAGGTATGAAGGAGCAAGTAACTCACTCCAGGTGATGCCACTAGGCCAACTAGGGCTGCCACAAAGGAAGTCCATAGTTTTGTGTCTCCAGCCTTTTTGTTTTGCTGTTCATAGCAAACATTCATCTTCCAACTATCAGGTTCAGGTTTGGAAATAAACTGATTGATATGGGCAATAAAAAATGTACTATTTGCACACGGTTTATACATCAGGTCCTCTGTAATGAGTAGTAACACAATTACCAACAAGGCAGTTCAGTCAAGCAGCCACTATGGGTTTTTTGATAGATTAGGGAATCACACCCCATGCCCATAGCCACAAGCCCCCTCTAAGCCTTGTGAGTCAGCCTGTAAACTACTGGAAAATGGATGGTCCTTCTTCCTATCAATTTATACAAATAGGAAGTGTGAATATAATAGCGTAACTGAAATCCATGGGGTCCTGATAACATTTAACCTGAAGTACTTTCTTATCCTATACAAAAAAAACGTTCTCCAATTTAGCCTCCTAAGTGCTAATATTTAATAAACGCCCAACTCCAGGAATTTGTATAATGTGCAGACATGCTAAGAGTTAAGGCCAACAATGTGTATGCCACCTCTTGGACTCTTTTATCTACACCAGAGAGCTTTATGATACACTCTGGGGCTGTGAGAAAAGAGACCCCTTGTTTTCACACACAGCTGCTCTGACCTCCCCACTGCTGCCCATTCACAGAAGCCTTTGTATTTTGTGAATGAGTTCACATAATACGAAGCGCTTGGTGATTGGGTAGGTGGAAAAGGCTGAAAGAGGTAACAACAGAAGGTCCAGTGTTGGAGCTCTGGAATTATAGCGTTAGCTAACCTTCTGGAGCTCCATAAAATTGTGAGACATAAATTAAAGACATAATCCAGGAGGTGGCATGCATCTCGTTGGACTTAACTCCTTGTCTTTCCTCAACATGGCACAAGAGAAGCAGCTTCACCATCATGGAATCTGGTTCCACATGGTAGTTCAAAAAAGTTTCACCTTTTGTGTTACTCCAAAGAAACATCAGTGTTGCTGTATGTGCACTTCTGATTTGATTCTGCCAGTTGTAAGCTATAGATCAGACGCTACATCCTACAGCAGAAACTATGGATTAAATACAGAGGTAAGAAGGAGAGAAAAAATATCCTAAAAGCAGGCTCTCCAACTGGGAATCTGACTACTAGGGCCTGCACACAAAATGGTCTCCATTGTAATCACAATGGTAACCCATACAGTACTCAAAGCTAGCTATGCCTTTGTTTCTTGGCAACAATCCCTGCCATTTTTTCATAACAATCATTTTGCCAGTATGGACATTAAAGAAATACAACATAGATGCAGAAGCAGGGCACAGTGTGGCGGTCACAAGGCCAACGGGAACCTAATCTCATGCCTTCCCTAAACAGTTCCACCTAGGTAATGCTCAGGAATATTACTGCCTGGACTAAGGTCCAAGTCTTACATTGCAATTAAAATAAATGCTCAGTACACTGAAAAACAGAAAACTGGGAAACAACTAACTAATATTCTAAATGTCATTTAAATACATTTTTATACAATTTGCTTTCTAACTAGAGTTTCTGGATAAAAATATTTTTATTCACAGATCATCAGACTCTGGAACTTCAGGGTTGAAGAGGATGTCAGTGGACACTATAATATGGGGATGTTGAGATGTCCATCCTTGAGGTGCTCTATTAAACGATTTCCTTGAATTGATGGGGTTTGGTATCATATCAAATGTGAAGTCATTCATAGGTGGCATGTCAAATTCTGGCATCTTGAATGTAATCATCTTGGATGCTTTTTCAAACCCACCAAAGGGAGTAGCGGCCCTAAAGTATAAAGAAAAAAATAGCAGCAAATCCATTAATATGTCTCGACCAATGATAAGGAATTTAAAAGTATTAGTTACAGTTGCATAGTTAAAGACTAATTATCCAAAACTGATATTTCCAACAGGTGCTGATGAGTAGATTCACTCTATGGCCTCTTATATTTTTTGTGGATACCAGAACCCCCAAACCTTATATATATTTTTTTAGCAGAGACCTTAAAGAATAAAATGGCGATATTTTATGTCACATGGTATTTGCGCAGCGGTCTTTCAAATGCAATTTTTTTTCGAAAATTGTACACACTCGTGGAATGGTGACAAACTAGGGTACTTAAAAATCTCCATAGGCGATGCTTCAAAAATGTCTACAGGTTTCCAGTTTAGAGGTACAGAGGAGGTCTGGTGCTGGAATTATTGCTCTCGCTCTAATGATACTTCACATGCGTGGTTTGAACACCGTTAACATTTGCGGACGCGACTTACATATGTATTTGCTACTGTGTATGAGCATGGAGGGACGGGGCTCTTTAATTTTTTTTTCCCTTATTTACTTTTTTATTTATGGATTTTTACACTGTCCCTTTAAAAAAAAAATTCAGATCATTTTTATTGCTGTCACAAGGAATGTAAATATCCCTTGTGACAGTAATAGTCCGTGACAGGTACTCTTTATGGAGGGATCTGGGGTCTATAAGACCCCAAATCCCTCCTTTGCACTTAAAAGCATTCAAAATGCCAAGTTTGGCAGTTTTGAATGCTGTAATATTTTAAAAATTTGGCGCCTTTAAGTCTTCAGTAAACCGCAAGTGATATCAGGACAACGCTTCCAGGGTACTAGATCCGAGACCCGATCAAAGCCAACTCCAGCTTCGCTCAGGTCTCCGGCCAGCCAGCGGACGTGCCGGCTGGTTGCTCGGGCCTCCCGGTGGGACGGGAGAGCCCAGGCGAGCCGCATAAGGCAGCTTGAGGGGGGTGGGGATGTTGCCTTCAGCTCCTTGGGATAACAGCCGAACGACTGTTAGCTATGGTTGAGTTCCTGCACCTATTCTCTGAGAAAAAAGCACTGGATAGCAATATTGTCATATTTGCTAATTATACAATGATATGCATGGTAGTAAAAAAAATCTGTAGGATAGTAACAAGCAACAGAAGGTTTATTACAAAATAACACCATGGACAGTGAAGTGGGAAATAAAATATAAAGCTGAACTCCAATAAGCTTGAAACATTTTTGCACTAGGGCTGCAACCGCACTGCAAGGGTTAACTTTTCCTTTAGGTCTAGTGGGCATGGAAAGTACATTTACTTACCTGAATCTCCACTCCTGCAGGCTCGTCTGCACTGTTAGACTGCTCCCTGCAGCCTCTTCTCCCCTATGCTCCACTGGCCTAAGGTCCTGACATCATAAAGAATGATGTCGGGACCATAGCCCTGCATTGGACGTGAGGATTTTGAGGAACCGTCTACCACCAGAGCATGGGGGAGCGCCGTCTGCAGGGAGATCAGAGGTTTGGATAAGTAAAAGTGCTTTAACTGTCTCCCTAGACTAAACAATAAGTTAACCCCAGCCCAGGGAGAATTTTCAAGTCATGTGTAAAGTAAAATATAGAATAATAGCAGTACTACTTATACAGTATATTAAATGGTTTGTAGTTGGGAAAACAAAGGTGGAGAAGAGATAGGTAATATTGGTTATTATCAAGCTAAGCAATGCCACTCAATGCCAAGTGGCAGCTGCACAAGCAGATACAATCTTGGAATGTCACATCTAGAATATAAAGTCCATTTTTTGGCACTACATTGTAAAAGGACATGGAGTGGTCATTGGCATGTGAATTTTATTAGAGTTAAAGATTTTTTAAATATTATGTTCTGTTTAGAGAAAAAAACATCTTAGAGGTGACCTAAGCAACATGTTCAAATATATCCCTGGTCAGTAGAAAGATTTGCCAATTCATATTTTAACCCATGAACTGTACAAAGAACTAGGGAACAGTTGCTCATGGAAGAAAGAAGGATTTTTTCCCATCAGTTTTGAAAGGGATTCTTTATGGTAAGTACTACTTAAGCTGGTGAATGATTTACACAATGAAGTAGTCATGATAAATACAAAGATGTAATTTTAAAAAAGAGTGAATAATTTTCTTGCAAAAAATAAAATTCCAAGGTGTGATTTTTAAAGGCCAAGAAGGAAATATTGGAATTCAGGGAATTTAGCACATTACATCCAAAAACCACTCTCATGCGCTCAAATGGTGAACTTAGAGGTGTACAGTGTAGGACTTTTTCCTCAGTGCCAGCGGCCTCGCTGCCACCTCAGGACGAAGGGTATCCATCAATATTATGGACTGCAAAACAAGAGAAGAGCGCACCGACCTAGCACATTCCCACAATAAATTTTATTTATTTACTAGTTTGGCTCTTATGAAGAAGGTTCGCCCTTGAAAAGCATGAGCCACCACGGATGCCTCCTGGTCTTTACACACTATTGGTAGATTATAGCATTGGTCCCACTTGCTATGATATGCGTACATATGTTATGCATTTGTGAGCATAACAATTGTTTTGTTTTATTCTCAAATAATGTGCTAGGTCGATGCGCCCTTCTTTTGTTGTTGTTTTGCAATTTAGCACACTACCCTTAGGGGGTCATCAAAAATGAGTTCTGCTCTTGTATGGCAAAATTGCCAATAATGGCCTTCCTATGAACTGGAGAAGCAAGAATTGAAATGATGAGCCTGATGTCTTTTTTCAGCCTTATTACCTAAGTACGCATAGTATCTATATTTATGTAAGCATGTTGGCAATTGCTATGACACAAAAGAAACAGGAATAGCGTTAACAAAAACTTTGGCTAGGGATGTCCCTGGAGAATGCTACAAGGGTAACATGGCACTGCTGCTAATGACACCTGCCCTCTGTTAGATCCTCCATAGGAATACATGACAAATCAAGCATAGATCAAGTGACACTTGGGTTAAAGCCAGACAAGCTTGCCATAACTGTAGCAGGTGTATGGCAAGATCATCCCCTTAAATTCTGGTATCCACTCCAGACAGGATAATTTGTTTTGGCTGGTTATTATGGTCCGCCAAGTGTACTGCAACTATCGACAGCAAAGCAGCTGAAGGATGTACAGAAGCATGGAATGGAATAGTTCCTATAATCACTCATCAACTGTTACTCTGAACAAAGTCATATTTCCTATGCTCTTACACTTTTATACAAGTCATATTTCCATGACAGAAGCCCGCCAGAAAAACTACAAATGCTTTTCATGGCTCCATCCTGTCTTCTTACTAGGATGGAGCAGCCATTAGGATGAGCACCCCCTAGTGCCACAGGAGGAAGCATCATCCTCTTACCTCTTTTTCCTGTTGGTTGGATGAGCTCAGGAAACAGAGAGAGCATTGTGTATGTGCAGCCTTTGGGAAAAGAACGGTGCTCCCACATGTGACACTAGGAGGCACTTGCTCACACAGATGCTCTGTCCTAGTAAGAAGACAGGATTGAGCCATGAAAAGCATTTGCAGTTTTTCCATCAGGTTTCTGTCAATGCGAAAATGGCCTACAAGTATGTTATGTCATCGAGAGGCATAGTTTTAAATATTTGATTGGCTTGGGGTGATGCTATTGTGCATAGTGACTGCATAGAGACAGGGGCATGGCACAGGCAACATGGCTCTTTCCTGAGTGGCTCTGTCACGAGTGGTGTGCAGTTTCACTGCTGCAGTTATTTATTCTGACCATGTCTTCTCTGCTTTTTTACAGGTAAATTTCTATGCATATGTACACTCTACTTTGCTGGACTATCTAACTACTGCTGCTTTCATGTTTTTTGGTAAATTTCTATCCATATGTACACTCTACTTTGCTGGACTATCTAACTACTGCTGCTTTCATGTTTTTTGGTAAATTTCTATCCATATGTACACTCTACTTTGCTGGACTATCTCACTACTTCTGCTTTCATATTTTTTGGTAATATACTCTGCTGCCATATCTTTAAACTTCTATATGTAATGCTAGCTCCGTAACAAATACTCTGTAATAGCAACATAACTAGTGATTGATTATCAGCCCCTTTCGACCTGAGTGACCAAGAGAGTCAATTAGCATTTACGACCCAAGCCTGTGTCTTTGGCTGGTCTCGCTTTAGCCATCTCTCCTCCCATATTCATGTGTCTTAAATCAGACCATATTATTAACAACTGAGAACTGCATACCCACTCTCCTTATAAATGTAAAGCGGCCTATGGGGAAGGCACAGACAGGGGCATGGCACAGACAACATGGCTCTGTCACGAGTAGTATGCAGTTTTACTTCCTGCCGTTTAATGAAAGCAGGATAACTAAAGCTGGATGAAGATACAACACTGCCCCATTCTGGAAAGACGGCAAGTAAACCAGCATTTGACATTGAATTTATTTTAGGTCAGATTCCCACGCTCTCTCCACTAACATGCTCCTTCAACTCTTCCTTCTCACATCAGTGTCTTCTATCCTTAAATTATCCTTCCTCTACCCCTCGCCACTACCCCACAGAATATACATATCACCCGCACTTCTACCCTCTCCCAACTACTCCACCCATTACCTTTTGCAATTGCTGAACCAGCATGCTGACCTAAACACCAGGAAAGTTAGACATGTGCGCTCATATACATCCCACTCCCATCTTACCTTCCTCACCCTCCTCCTTCTCCTTGTCTCAGGTGACATTTCTCCAAATCCCGATCCTCCATTTTCCAACTGCAAACCACATATCTGGCACCCCTCCACCTCTGGCAACAACTGCAATCCGCTCAATTCAATTTCTATCCCCCTGCTACCTCAAGCCCCCCCCCCCCCCCCAATCTCATGCGTCCTTTGGAACGTCCACTCCATCTGTAATAAGCTCACATCTGTGCATGACCTTTTCCTCTCTCATGGATTTAACATACTCACCATAACTGAAACCTGGCTTCAGATTTTTGACACAGCCTCTCCTACTGCCCTCTCTCTTGGTGGCCTGCACTGGACTAACTCCCCCAGACCCAGTGGATGGAAAGGAGGTGGAGTTGGATTCCTTCTATCCCCACAATGCACTTTTCAAGTCCTTCCTATCCTTCCCTCTCTATCCCTCTCTTCTTTCAAGATGCACTGTATTAATCTGTTTTCTCCCATTTCTCTGAGGATTGCAGCAATTTATCGGCCCCCTGGACCAGTATCATGCTTTTTTGATGACTTTGCTGCCTGACTACCCTACTTTTTCTCCTCTGAAATACCCACAATCATTCTTGGTGACTTCAACATTCCTGTCAATGTTGACAGTCCAGCTACAGCTCAACTTAACACCATCTTTTGACCTAACCCAATGGACACACAATTCCACTCACTCCAGTGGTAATACCTTTGACCTTGTATTCTCCCATCTCTGCACTCCTGGCAACCTCACCAACACCCCATTTCCTCTCTCTGATCACAACCTCATCAGTTTCACTGTATTCTTGCCTCCAACCACCCATCCCTCCAAGCAGCAAATGATCACATGTATGAACCTCCGCCACTTTAACCCTTCTCTTCTCTATTCTGCTACTGACCACCTATATGACAAAATATCTCCCCTGTCCTGTCCTGACCTGGCCACCTCTGTCTACAACAGTTCACTCTCATCATCACTGGATGCACTTGCTCCTCTAACTACACGCAGAATCAGGCCCCGACCATTAGAACCATGGCAAACTGACAACACCAGAAATCTCAAGAGACATTGCCGTGCTCTTGAGCGACTGTGGCATAAAACCAAATGCCTGCAGGACTTCACCCTATATAAATCTGCCCTTCTAAAATACAATTCCTGCCTCCATGCTGCCAAACAAGCCTACTTTGTCTCTCTTATTAATACCTTGTCATCCAGTCCACGTCGGCTCCTCTCAACCTTTAACTCTCTGCTTCTTCCCCCACCCCCTCTACCCACTAACTCACTCACTGCCCAAGAAATCGCAAATCACTTCAAAGACAAGATTGATGCAATATATGAGGACCTTTGAACTGGCTACTACTGAAGAGATTACAGAACTTTTTTCAGATGTCCACCTAACCAACTGTCCCCTAGATCCTGTTCCCTCACAACTACTACAGTCACCCTATTATTGTATCCTATGCTCCCTCACTCACATCTTCAATCTCTCCCTCTCTAGTGGCACCTTCTCCTCCTCCCATACTTAAAAAGCCCTCACTGGACCCCACCAACCTGAACAACTTAAGGCCCATCTCATTGCTCCCATTCACCTCTAAACTTCTAGAATGCTTAGTCTACAACCCTCTTAGCTCTTACCTCAGTGAAATTAACCTTGTTGACCCCCTACAGTCTGGCTTTTGCTTGCAACATTCCACAGAAACTGCCTTACTAAACCTCACTAACGATTTACTAAGTGCTAAAACCAATGGCCACTACTCCATACTCCTACAGCTTGACCTCTCTGCGACCTTTGATACTGTCCACCACCCACTCCTTCTCAATAAACTCTGTTCCCTTGGCCACCAAGATTTTGCTCTATCCTGGTTCTCCTCCTACCTATCACAGCACTCCTACAGTGTTACTTACAAATCTGTCTCCTCCTCTCCATTGGCCCTTGGTCCCCCAAGGCTCTGTTCTTGGACCCCTTCTCTTTTCTATCTACACCTCCTCCCTTGGTCACTTGATAGCCGCCCACGGTTTGCAATACCATTTATATGCCGATGATACCCAAATCTATCTGTCTACTCCTCACCTCACTCCATCAGTCGCCTCCCGCATTCCCTGCCAGTGACCCTTTCCCTGCCAGTGACATTTATACAGTAATCAGTGCATCTTCATTGCACTGATTGCTGTATAAATGGCAATGGTCCCAAAAAAGTGTCAAGATTGTCCAACATGTCCGCTACAATGTCGCAGATCGCCGCCATTACTAGTAAATAATAAAAAAAAATTAAAACCCTATAAATGAATTCTCATTGTTCGTAAACGTGGCAACTTTTGCGCAAACCAATCAATATACGCCGATTGCGATTTTTTTTTACCAAAAATATGAGGAAGAATATATTTCAGTCAAAACCGATGAATAAATTTGTTTTTTTTACAATTTTTTTTTTTTGGATATGCATTTTAGCAAAAAGTAAGAAATATTTTTTTTTTTTGCAAAATTGTCGCTCTTTTTTTGTTTATAGCAGTGATCAGAAATGAGGCAGAGGTGATCAAATACCACCAAAATTAAGCTCCATTTGTGGGAAAAAAGGACATCAACTTAGTTTGGGTACAACGTCGCACGACTGCGCAATTGTCAGTTAAAGCGACGCAGTGCTGAATCACAAAAAGTGCTCTGGTCCTAAAGGGGGCAATCCTACCGGGGCTGCAGTGGTTAAAGTAATTGTAAATAACCCCCCCCCCCCGCTGTAAAACAATCCACTCAGTTTAAAACATTAAAACAGAAATAAAGGCAAACATTTGTGTACAGATAGAAAAAAATATATAAATACTTTTTCCCCTTTTTTATAAGTGATCACATTCCCTCTGTTCTCAGCTGCATAAGAGCTGGGGGGAGGAGAAGCAGCAGCACACTGAGCTTCCCAGTGAAGGCTGTACAAGGGAGGCGTGTCAGGACAAGTCTGTTCATTGGAGTTACCAGCATAGCTAAAGAACTGACCGCATGTGTTCTCTCCTGCTTAGTGTTGTCAGTTTTTAATAGGAAAGCAGAGGGACTGGCAGGAACACCAGTGATTTCACACAAAGGAAGCAATACAAAAAGAACAGGATACTTTTTCTACAAGTACATGGTACAGTAGGCACATATTGGTAATATGAAATGTTAGGGTAACAAACACTTTAAGCGTATTAGAGTCTTAAAACAGATACAAACTACAACCATGACATACATCTAGCATGTGTAAAGTCCACGTGAACTTTCAATTTAAATCAGCATAATATTGTACATTCCAGGTGCATCAAACAAAAGGCGTTTAGCCCCTTCACACCCACCTGGACGGGATGGAGTTCTTGATCAAAGTGACCTCTGTGATTGGTTGTGACAGTGATCACCTAGTCAGGAGCTTGCCCTGCTGGTCCCTGATCCCAACTAGAGACTGGGCGCTGTTGGTGACAGTTCAGTCACTGTGCTGGCAGCGGTAAAGAAACCTATGCTGCCATGGGTGCATATGTGCAGCGTGTGGGCAATAAGGTCTACCACACATGGTCGGCAAAAGGTTACAGTCCTACAATTCCTTTTCTCTAGAAGCAGCCGCAGCAGACTAGAAAAGCCTGTCCCCTGCCAGCATGCCATAGAGAAAGACCCTTGCTCTTTATGTTGAAGCAGTGGTGTCTCTGCAGAGGTTAAACATGCCCCCTTGCTCCCCCCTAAAAAGTTCATGCTCCCTGCTGATAGGAGAGCTGTAGCTTTGACTTAGCAGGGGCATTTCAGATCTGTGCAGGGTGAAAGGGTTCTTTTCTACAGTATGCTGGCAGGGAACAGGCTTTTCTACTTAGGTGGTGGCTATTTCCTTAAAAAAAAAAAGGAACTGTAAGGCTTTGCGGACCATTTGTTTTGAAGCACCTGAAATTTATTTAGCTGGTTCAAACTGAAAATTCAGTTGCACTTCAATGTAGAAAAGGCATGTCTTTTTGACTACTAAAAGTAAAGTGCAGTTCTAGCAATTGTATTAATAAATATGTACAATAACCAAGAGTTGCACTTTCAGAATCAGACCAGTCAAAATGACCTGTGATCAAAGCTGTAAGGCTTCACGCACACGGGACGCTTTTTCAACCTCCCCTGAACAATTTTTTTGACAGCTAGAAGCCGGTGTCTAAAACGCCCGTTTTGCGGCGTTTTGCCGCATTCGCATCTAGGAGCGTTTTTGATTTTCTTTTTTTAAATAGAAGCGCCTGTAAATGAAACGGTCCTAGATGCAAGTTACCGCGTTTAGGTGCATTTAGCGGCGTTTACAAGCTGTTTGGCATTTCAAATGCCTCTGAACTGGCATCTGAACCCATTTTTGTGCATTCCAAAACAATCCTTTAAACTCAACTGCCTGGAAACGACCCTAAACGACCCTGTATACATGGACTGATAAGATAACATTAAATAAGTTCAGGGGCAGCTGGAAAAAACGTCCAAATGCCCCTGAACGTCTGTTTATCAGCCTCAGTGTGCATGAGGCCTTAGCAGCTTTTGTCTCTGTGCCACTATGATGGCACAGCTGACCTGAGGTAATTTGGCACTCACACAAATCATTGTGACCCCTGGTAGAGGAATGTCAAGGGAAAGATCTGAACTGTTATAGGAACTGCTGTGCCCTGCGCTTTTGAGCCATTCTGTTTTGTTGTGATAAAGAAATGCAGCAGATGTACCTGTTATGCAAGCTGTAAAGTAAAGTTTGTTCTGCAAACAAATAGGCTGGACTGGTCTCCTATTCTTTCTGAGAATATGACAGTGTAGCTGATGTCTGGGTAAAAGAACATGTTGTGGGCTGTGTGGGGAAGAAAGTAGTTGGGCTGCACTATGTGGACATTGCAAAGGCATTAAAGTGTACAGTGCCTTGAAAAAGTATTCATACCCCTTGAAATTACCCAAATTTTGCCATGTTATAACCAAAAATGTGAATGTATTTTACTGGGATTTTATGTGATAGATCAACACAAAGTGTTACATAATTGTGAAGTGGAAGGAAAATGATAAACTGTTCAAAATCTTTTACAAATAAATATGTGAAAAGTGTGGCGTGCATTTGTATTCAGCTGCCCCCAGAGTCAATACTTTGTAGAACCACCTTTTGCTGCAATTACAGCTGCAAGTCTTTTTGCTTAAGTTTCTATCAGCTTTACACATCTAGAGAGTGACATTTTTGCCCATTCTTCATTGCAAAATTGGATGGAGAGCATCTGTGAACAGCAATTTTCCAAGCATGCCACAGATTCTCAATTGTATTTAGGTCTGGACTTTGACTTCTAACACATGAATATGCTTTGGTCTAAACCATTCCATTGTAGCTCTGGCTGTATGTTTAGGGTCGTTGTCCTGCTGGAAGATGAACCTCTGCCCCAATCTCAAGTCTTTTGCAGACTCTAACAGGTTTTCTTCTAAGGTTGCCCTGTATTTGGTTCCATCCATGTTCCCATCAACTCTGACCAGCTTCCCCGTCCCTGCTGAAGAAGAGCATCCCCACAATATGATGCTGCCCCCACCATGTTTCACAGTGGGGATGGTGTGTTCCGGGTGAGTGCAGTGTTAGTTTTTCTGCCACACATAGCGTTTTGCTTTTAGGCTAAAAAGTTCAATTTTGGGTCTCATTTGACCAGAGCTCCTTCTTCTTCAACATGTTTTCTGTGCCCCCCATATGGCTTCTCGCAAACTGCATATGGTACTTCTTATGGCTCTCTTTCAACAATGGTTTTCTTCTTGCCACTCTTCCATAGGCCAGATTTGTGGAGTGCATGACTAATAGTTGTCCTGTGGGCAGATTCTTCCACCTGAGCTGTGGATCTCTGCAGCTCCTCCAGAGATACAATGAGCCTCTGGGCTGCTTCTCTGATTAATGCTCTCCTTGCCCAGCCTGTCAGTTTAGGTGGATGGCCAAGTCTTGGTAGGTTTGCAGCTGTGCCATACTTTTTCCATTTTCAGATGATGGATTGAACAGTGCTCCGTGAGATGTTCAAAGCTTGGGATTTTTTTTTATAACCTAACCCTGCTTTAAACATCTCCACAACTTTATCCCTGACCTGTCTGGTGTCTTCCTTGGCCTTCGTGATGCTGTTTGTTTACTAAGGTTCTCTAACAAACCTCTGAGGGCTTCACAGAAAAACTGTATTTATAGCAAGATGAAATTACACACAGGTGAACTCTATTTACTAATTAGGTGACTTCTGAAAGCAATTGGTTCCATTGCATTTTAGTTATGGATATCAGACTAAAGGGGGCTGAATACAAATGCACACCACACTGGAAAATTTCAAGGGGTATGAATACTCTTTCACGGCACTGTAACTAAAGGCAAAACTTTTTTCAGTTTTGGATAGACCGGAGAGGGATTAGAACACCTTTCAGTTTTTATTTATATTATTATCATCTTTATTCGGGATTTATATAGCGCCATCAGTTAGTGCAGCGCTTTACAACATGATGGCAGACAGTACAGTTAAAATACAATTCAATTGAGGAAAAATTAGAGGGTCCTCTATTTGTCCTGTTTACCATTATCATTGAAAGTGAAAGTAAAAGTAAAAGAAAATCCAAAATTTTGGGTTGACATCAGAACACTAACAGAGGAGAAAGCTCCCAATGGAAGCACTAGTTCTGCTGACACCCTGCGATTTCCTCATTTTGGAGGGATTTCTTTTCACTTCTTGTTTTGGTTATGGGATAAGACGTGAAGGGAAATCTCCCCAAATAGCACACAGCTCGCAAAAAAAAAATGACGATGGTTATAAAACTCTCTTACGCTATTCAAAATGAAAAAAAAAAAAAAGTTTTGCCTTTAGTAACACTCCAAGGCTGCATTCACTCCCGAGTGACACGTTTTTGGGCATTTTTGAAGCTTTTTGTCGCGCGTTTGCAAACGCCGATGTCGCTTTTACATTGATAGAATGGCAATACAAATTGGCCAGAAATGCCCAATTCGCGCAACAAAAATACCTCCGGGAGTAGTTTGAGCTTAGGGCATTTGGCTTCAGGCGTTTTTGAGTGGAGATGTGAACCATTCCCATAGAGAATCATTGACTTTTTCCCCTCCAGCATTTTGTAGCTTCAGCCTTCAGGCATATTTGAGGTACAAAACGCTCAGGTGTGAATGGGCCCTAAATACTGAGACTCCCATTAATAAGCTGTCCGTTCATTACTGCAGTGTCTTGCTGGCTGGGGTTAACAAGAGTCCCTTGTAAAGTGTCTAAAGCTACCAGGGTTATAGAGGCCACATGAGTTATTGTATCCCCTGATACTAATTGACTATACAAAGTGAGACCCCCACGAAGATCCCATGGTTGGAAACAATTCAAGTCCATGTTCTATTCTGAGGCTTTGAAGAAACTGTTGTGGGGTTGACTACACACTCTACTGTTCTGGTCCTTTTCTAGCCTGAATGACACCCAGCATAATTCAACCCATTTTCTAGAATGAAAGGACATCATGGATCCATCCTATTTGTCATTATGGTATGCTGCACTGTTTTGGTGTTGACTAGAGTTGAGCGAACCTCTGGAAGTTCGGGTTCTGCTGGGGACAAAGTCCGGGTCCGGGTCCGGACGGAACCCGAACGATCGCACGGACAACGAACCCCATTGAAATCAATGGGGACCCGAACTTTTAGGCACAAAAATGGCTGTACAAAGGTTGGTACCCTAGAAGCACCCCCAGAGTGAAACATATCAGTTAATCATAGTCCCCTATGTTATTGAGTACACCGGAGATATTGGGACCATCGAAATCTGTGAAA
>BLSH010351732.1:1321557-1344128 GCA_018402905.1 Glandirana rugosa | reverse complement strand
CGTTAGACAGAGTTTAATCTGCAATCTCCAACTCTAAGCAGCAGTATTTGAAATCTCAAATTCCCCCAGCAATCTGATCGTTGAGCAAGATCGTGGCGATCGTTGTTTTAAGCAGAGTTTGATCTGCAACTCAAAGCAGCGGTATGTGAAATCTCTAATTTCTGCTATCTGTCCTCAGAGCAACAGCACAGAGAGCAGTAGTAAAGTAATCTATCTCAGGATGCAGGATCAGGTCTTAAAATGTCTCTAATCTCTCCCTCACGCTTTCAGCTTCCTTTCCCTACACTAACCCAAGGAGCATGTGACTGCAGCACTGTGACTCCAGCTTATAAAGAGGCTGGGTCACATGATGCACTGGCCAATCACAGCCATGCCATTAGTAGGCATGGCTGTGATGGCTTCTAAGGGCAAACCAGTGAAACGCTTGTTGATTGGCTGCCCTGCAGCTTCTCAACACGTGGAGTAAAATAGCAGAACCCCGGACCGAACCCGAACGATTTTTGAAATGTCCGGGTCCGTGCCCCGGACACCCGAAAGTTCGGTACGGACCCGAACGTTACAGTCCGGGTTCGCTCAACACTAGTGTTGACATCATTTTGTCGTGATATGACCAGCATGTGGTGCGCTGGTTAGCACTTTCGCCTGGCAGCAAAAGGGTGGCTGATTTCAATCCCAACCACGACACTACCTGCCTGGAGTTTGCATGTTCTCCCTGTGCCTGTGTGGGCTTCCTCCGGGTATTCTGGTTTTCTCTCACACTTCAAAGACATGCCTGTAGTTTAATTAGATCCTGTCTAAATTGGCCCTAGTATGTGTATGAATGAATGTGAGTTGGGGACCTTAGATTGTAAGCTTCTTGAGGGCAGGGGCTGATGTGACTGTACAATGTATATGTAAATGCCCCCCTTTTAGAAACTGTATTCTTAGTGATGTCATCGGTGTAGTCAGTGCCCATATAAAGGCCAGCATGGGAAGGGCCTAGGTAGATTCAAATACCCCAGAGCTGCTAAGATGTAGTCACCTGTAGAGATGATTAAAAAATTCCCAATCAGGGTGGTTCCAAACTCAGTAGGTTGCCCTGTCTCCCTTGTCCTTCTTCTGCAGGTCCCTTAGAGGGGTGAATAAGGCATTGGAGGCCAACCCAGAGTCTTCTAATGAGAGTAACGGTGAAGCCTGATAAGTACTGTGCCACCTGGGAGTGTGCCCGGCTGGGCAGAGCTATGGAAGGGACAGACTAAGACTACTATACTAATGAGGGCACCTTGATTCTACTTGGTGATGGCAGCTGAATGCTGTGGACATGGGGGAAATGGGCCCAACTTTGTGGTGCTCCCAAGGAGTGGAGGTTATAAGGGAAGTTGGCTTACCAATCATGCTCCTGCATTCTGTACAGAAATGCCAACTGCAGAAAAACCACTCCTTTGTATAGCATTACACTCCTAAGAATTCCGTCACAGAAAAGTTACAGTAAACTGCAGATAATGCATTTTATGTGTGAACATTCCTGTATTCATAAAACTGATAAAATGGTCTACGGCCAGGGATGTCAAGAGCAGGCCTATGGCACAGAGTTTGACACAATATGGTGGAGGGTTCCATCAACAACTGATGGGTAGCTTTCCTATCCAAGAAGAAGCAGGGTGGGGACTCAGTATGACACCAACATCTGCCCAGTCCTAGTCCCCCTTACAAGCCTATCAGAGTTTGTCCAGAATGTTCTTAAAGCTGAACTCTGGCACGAGAATTTCATTTAAAATTATGCCTCACTAGGCATTAAGGATATAAATCAACTTTGTGTTCATCAAATGCCTTTGTAATCACAGTTATTACTTTGTAGAACTAGTGGTGACAGCACGACTGTGCCGTACATAGCCTGTGCAGAAAGTAGAACCGTGGGAGGGACTCACCAGGCCCACCCACTACAGGCTGCCTGCAGAACAACAGGAGGAGGCGGAGACAAGACCAGTCACCTTGCACAAGAAGAGAGAGCAGCAATCACTGGTCTAAATGCAAGAATATCTTGTACAGAAACAACGTTTCACACTGGATTACTGTGCAGATCTGGAAATAATACACAAAGCACTCCAATATTCAAGTGAGAATACACATCTTTTTTAGACAATGCTTGCTTATCTTGAAGTTCAGCTTGAATACTACTTGTTTGCAAACAGTCCTGTTTCCTTGTATGAGCAAGATTCAGTTTTGAAATTATGACATCACATAATTTAATAAACAGACAAAACACCAGCAAGCAAACAAGCATGTAAAATAACAAAACATGTAAGGCTTGGTTAAAATAAATACTCTTGTAAGTATGTGTTAGATACAGTATCTCACAAAAGTGAGTACACCCCTCACATTTTTGTATATATTTTGTTCTATCTTTTCATGTGACAACACTGAAGAAACACACTTTGCTACAATGTAAAGTAGTAAGTGTACAGCTTGTATAACGGTGTAAATTTGCTGTCCCCTCAAAATAACTCAACACACAGCCATTAATGTCTAAACCACTGGCAACAAAAGTGAGTACACCCCTAAGTGAAAATGTGCAAATTGGGCGCAAAGTGTCAATATTTTGTGTGGTAACCATTATTTTCCAGCACTGTTTTAACCCTCTTGGGCATGAAGTTCACCAGAGCTTCACAGGTTGCCACTGGAGTCCTCTTCCACTCCTCCATGACAAAATCACAGAGCTGGTGGATGTTAGAGATCTTGTGCTCCTCCACCTTCCATTTAAGGATGTTCCACGGATACTCAATAGGGTTTAGGTCTGGAGACATGCTTAGCTAGTCCATCACCTTTACACGCAGCTTCTTTAGCAAGGCAGTGGTCGTCTTGGAGATGTGTTTGGGGTCATTATCATGTTGGAATACTACCCTGCGGCCCAGTCTCCGAAGGGAGGGGATCATGCTCTGCTTCAGTATGTCACAGTACATGTTGGCATTCATGGTTCCCTCAATGAACTGTAGCTCCCCAGTGCCAGCAGCACTCATGTAGCCCCAGACCATGACACTCCCACCACCATGCTTGACTGTAGGCAAGACACACTTGTCTGTGTATTCCTCACCTGGTTGCCGCCACACACGCTTGACACGATCTGAACCAAATATGTTTATCCTGGTCTCATCAGACCACAGGATATGGTTCCAGTAATCCATGTCCTTAGTCTGTTTGTCTTCAGCAAACTGTTTGCAGGCTTTCTTGTGCATCATCTTTAGAAGAGGCTTCCTTCTGGGACGACAGCCATGCAGACCAATTTGATGCAGTGTGCGGCATATGGTCTGATCACTGACAGGCTGGCCCTCCACCCCTTCAACCTCTGCAACAATACTGGCAGCACTCATACGTCTATTTCACAAAGGCAACCTCTGGATATGATGCTGAGCACGTGCACTCGACTTCGTTGGTCAACCATTGTAAGGCCTGTTCTGAATGGAATCTGTCCTGTTAAATCGCTGTATGATCTTGGCCACCGTGCTGCAGCTCAGTTTCAGGGTCTTGGCAATCTTCTTATAGCCTAGGCTATCTTTATGTAGAGCAACAATTCTTTTTTTCAGATCCTCAGAGAGTTCTTTACCATGAGGTGCCATGTTGAACTTCCAGTGACCAGTATGAGTGATAGTGATAACACCAAATTTAACACACCTACTCCCCATTCACACCTGAGACCATGTAACACTAACGAGTCACATGACACCGGGGAGGGAAAATGGCTAATTGGGCCCAGTTTGGACATTTTTACTTAGGGGTGCACTCACTTTTATTGCCAGTGGTTGAGACATTAATGGTTGTGTGTTGAGTTATTTTGAGGGGACAGCACATTTACACTGTTATACAAGCTGTACACTCACTACTTTACATTGTAGCAAAGTTTCATTTCTTCAGTGTTGTCACATGAAAAGATTTAATAAAACATTTACAAAAATGTGAGGGGTGTACTCACTTTTGTGAAATACTGTACATACACTGAGCCTATTAACTTGTGGATGGTGGTTAGAAAGTAAAGAAACAGACATTTCAAATATAGTGTACTATTGGTACATTTTTTTCCCATATGAGACGTTCTCTCTCTTTTCCATGAATCAGTTAGGAGCTGACATCACAGCATACTTAATAATTAGTTCCAACAGCTGTTCATAAGACCTTATTATCCTCAAATGCCTCTCACATATTTGAGATTTAGAAAGTAGTGCATATGTTCTGCCATTGTGCACTGTTACGTGACTGCTTACACCATATCAAATGGTTTTCTTGCCAAGAAAAACCTATTAAAATATTCCTAGGCTTTAATTACCTAACATGATATCTGCGATTTACAGTACCTTGACTATGCCTATCCAAATTCAGAGTCTCATTGCTTTATCCAATTCATATATACAGTATCTCACAAAAGTGAGTACACCCCTTACATTTTTGTAAATATTTTGTTATATCTTTTCATGTGACAACACTGAAGAAATGACACTTTGCTACAATGTAAAGTAGTGAGTGTACAACTTGTATAACAGTGTAAATTTGCTGTTCCCTCAAAATAACTCAACACATAGCCATTAATGTCTAAACCACTGGCAACAAAAGTAAGTACACCCCTAAGTGTCATGTGACTCGTTTTGGTGTTATCGCTATCACTATCTCATACTGGCCACTGGTAATTCAATATGGCACCTCATAGCAAAGAACTCTCTGAGGATCTGAAAAAAAGAATTGTTGCTCTACATAAAGATGGCCTAGGCTATAAGAAGATTGCTAAGACCCTGAAACTGAGCTGCAGCACGGTGGCCAAGACCATAGAGCAGTTTAACAGGACAGGCTCCCCTTAGAACAGGCCTCGCCATGGTCGACCAATGAAGGTGAGTGCACATGCTCAGCATCATATCCAGAGGTTGTGTTTGGGAAATAGACGTATGAGTGCTGCCAGCATTGCTGCAGAGGTTGAATGGGTTCAGGGTCAGCCTGTCAGTGCTCAGACCATACGCCGCACACTTCATCAAACTGGTCTGCATGGCTGTCATCCCAGAAGGAAGCCTTTTCTAAAGATGATGCACAAGAAAGCCCACAAACAGTTTGCTGAAGACAAGCAGACAAAGGGCATTGGTGTCAAGTGTATGTGGCAGCAACCAGGTGAGAAGTACAAAGACAAGTGTGTCTTGCCTACAGTCAAGTTTGGTGGTGGGAGTGTCATTGTTTGGGGCCGCATGAGTGCTTCTGGCACTGGGGAGCTACAGTTCATTGAGGGAACCATGCATGCCAACATGTACTGAGACATACTGAAGCAGAGCATTTTCCCCTCCTTTTGGAGACTGGGCCACAGTGCAGTATTCCAACATGATAACGACCCCAAACACACCTCCAAGACAACCACTGCCTTGCTAAAGAAGCTGAGGGTAAAGGTGATGGACTGACCAAGCATGTCCTTAGGCCTAAACCCTATTGAGCATCTGTGGGGCATCCTCAAATGGAAGGCGGAGGAGCGCAAGGTCTCTAATATCCACCAGCTCCGTGATGTCATCATGGAGGAGTGGAAGAGGACTCCAGTGGCAACCTATGAAGCTCTGGTGAACTCCATGCCCAAGAGGGTTAAGGCAGTGCTGGAAAATAATGGTGGCCACACAAAATATTGACACTTTGGGCCCAATTAGGACATTTTCTCTTAAAGGTGTACTCACTTTTGTTGCCAGCGGTTTAGACATTAATGGCTGTGTGTTGAGTTATTTTGAGGGGACAGAAAATTTACACTGTTATACAAGCTGTACACTCACTACTTCACATTGTAGCAAAGTATCATTTGTTCAGTGTTGGCACATGAAAAGATATAATAAAATATTCACAAGAATGTGAGGGGTGTACTCACTTTTGTAAGATACTGTATATATATATATATATATATATATATATATATTGATTTGAGTTTTGTGGGGGCTCAAGAAGTCACTATTTCATCAGATCTTGCCATCTCCGTTTTTTAACCTTCTTTGACCACCCAGATACATGGAGAAATTAAACAGAAAAAGGCTGGTCAGGGTGGTGATTTATGATCACCATGTATATGTACTGATGCAGTCTTCAATCTGATGTTAAAAAGTGTACTAAAAACATCTACCTAGTAAGATATAAAAAATGATAAAATACATTTTAGAATTATTGCCATTTGAATTCAGCACTTTAGGTATAAATGTAATATATTAAGCAAAAACACTTTGCAATGACTATAAAATAGACTTGACACATACAGTACAGGGTTGCCCATTATCCCCCCTTATTTTTATTCTCACGCTGGAGCCCTTTCTACGTACAGTACGTGCAAGCCAAGAGATAAGTGGAGTAACAACAAAAGGATTGGAGCATAAGGTAGCTGCATATGCAGATGATTTGATCTTTGCTTTGTCTTACCCTAAAAAATCTATGATCGCTCTACTAAGTGAACTCAACAAATACAGTAATTTATCCAATTACAAAGTGAACTACGCAAAATCGGAAGGGTTAAGACTAAATATACAGGGTGGGCCATTTATATGGATACACCTTAATAAAATGGGAATGGTTGGTGATATTAACTTCCTGTTTGTGGCACATTAGTATATGTGAGGGGGGAAACTTTTCAAGATGGGTGGTGACCATGGTGGCCATTTTGAAGTCGGCCATTTTGAATCCAACTTTTGTTTTTTCAATAGGAAGAGGGTCATGTGACACATCTAACTTATTGGGAATTTTACAAGAAAAACAATGGCGTGCTTGGTTTTAACGTAACTTTATTCTTTCATGAGTTATTTACAAGTTTCTGACCACTTATAAAATGTGTTCAATGTGCTGCCCATTGTGTTGGATTGTCAATGCAGCCCTCTTCTCCCACTCTTCACACACTGATAGCAACACCGCAGGAGAAATGCTAGCACAGGCTTCCAGTATCCGTAGGGGCCATTCAACTGGCCCACGATGACCAATCCACTTTCCAGGAAATTGTTCATCTAGGAATGCTCAGACCTGACACCCATAATGTGGTGGTGCACCATCTTGCTGGAACTATGATGTCGGTGATAGGGAATTGCTGGCCATCAAGTCGGCTTTGGAGGAATGGCGGTACCTCCTGGAAGGAGCAGCTCACCCGGTATTGGTTTTTACTGACCATAAAAACCATAAAAAAAACATATGCTGTGAAGATCCGAGATGTGCAGCACCTGAAACTACGGATACTGGAAGCCTGTGCTAGCATTTCTCCTGCGGTGTTGCTATCAGTGTGTGAAGAGTGGGAGAAGAGGGTTGCATTGACAATCCAACACGATGGGCAGCACATTGAACACATTTTATAAGTGGTCAGAAACTTGTAAATAACTCATGAAAGAATAAAGTTACGTTAAAACCAAGCGCACCATTATTTTTCTTGTGAAATTCCCAATAAGTTTGATGTGTCACATGACCCTCTTCCTATTGAAAAAACAAAAGTTGGATTCAAAATGGCCAACTTCAAAATGGCCGACATGGTCATCATCCATCTTGAAAAGTTTCCCCCCTCACATATACTAATGTGCCACAAACAGGAAGTTAATATCACCAACCATTCCCATTTTATTAAGGTGTATCCATATAAATGCCCCCCCCCTGTAGAAGCTAAAATGAAAGAGCAAATAAGTGAAATCTGTCGCTGCAAATGGTCAAACTCCCATATCCAGTACCTAGGAACTAAAATCCCTATAAAGTTGAGTAAAATTTTTGAACTCAACTTTGCCCCACTCCTTCGACAATTTAAGACCGACCTTACTAAATGGGATAAAGAGATTCTCACCTGGTTTGGTCGGACCAATGTAATCAAGATGAATATAATGCCTCGCCTGATCTATCTTCTGCAATCTTTGCCAATAAGTTTACCAGTGAGTTTTCTAAAGGACCTACGGCTAAGATTTTCAAAATTTATCTGGGCAGGTAAACCAGCACGGGTGTGCAGGGCTATCCTGACACTTCCAAAACCGAAAGGTGGGATCGGTCTCCCGGATCCAGTAAAATATTACGAGGCAGTTCATCTAACCAGAGTAATGGAATGGTGCATCCATATGAAAAACCCAAAACAATGGGTTCAGTTAGAAGAAGCAACAGTAGACCTCCCACTGTCAGGTTTGCCTTGGCTGAAAAGGGAGGATATACCAGACGTGGCAAGGTGTCATCCCTTGGTTGGGGCGACACTTAAAGTGGTTAGGTCCACTCTATAAATACGCAAATCTGTCTCCCTTGCCCAGTCCCCTTATTCCAATTATAGGTAACCCAATGTTTCAGGCAGGTATCAAAGATAGTCAGTTTTATTCTTTGAGGAGGCAGGGCTTCTTTCGCCTTATACATTTTAGCCAAGACAACAGACCTATGGGGAACGCTAGCTGTAGAAGAGAGTTTCAGGATAGATTGGACTTTCTTCACTGTGCCCAGCTAAGCACCATTATCAAAGCAGTGGGGGGAGTAGATATGGGATTAAGAGCTTTGACAGCATTTGAACAAGCCTGCAATTCGGGGAACCAGCGAGACATCTACTATTGTTTTCCTACGCGTTGTTAATAGCGGCCACAGCCCCACAAAACCTCCCATTTCTGGCGCAGTGGGAAATAGACCTGGATATCAAATTCACGCAAAGGCAAAAAAATAGAATCTTTTTGTTTGCACATAAGGCCTCAGTAGCTAGTAGATATCAGGAGGGGGAGTACAAACTTCTCACAAGGTGGTATCAGACGCCTTCAGTTCCACATAAGAAATTTTCTCAGACTGCGGACAGATGTTGGCGTTGCCAAGAATCTGAGGGCACCCTAATCCACATATTCTGGGACTGCTGGAAATTAAAAGAGTCCTGGGAGATGGTAAATGTGGTGGTAGAGGAATTGACAGGGATATCCCTTGGGATGAAGCCAGCTGCATACTTACTACACGATACGCCTTTATCTTGCAAAAATTACAAAAATTCATTAATAAAACATCTACTAATAGCTGCCAAAGCATGTATACCGGCACTTTGGAAAAGGGAAGTGGCGTCGACTAAATCCCAATGGTTAGACAAGCTATCTGAGATCCAGGAAATGGAAGAGCTAACATTATTGGGGAAGGATCAGGCTGATTTGTATGTTGCCACCTGGAGCCCATTTATCCGCTACATAGAGAGAGGCGACTGAGAGGTAAAGAGGATAAGACGTTGGGGGAGCAGGGGGAGACGATGGGGGCGCGGGGGGGGGGTGGGGGTGGGGAGAGGAGACAAAGAAAGAGGAGGGATTTTTTTTTTTTTTTCTATTTGGGTTGGATAAGGCGACAAGTAATTTGCTCAGGACGGATTGTGGGAGATGACCATAGGAAAATAGTTAACTGTAACAGAGATAACTCGATAGAATTTCTATGGGGTGAAAAGACAGGGCGTAGTATGGGAGGAGATGGGAGATAAGTAATCTTTTGTATTTGCAGTGAAAATGCTTTTCTCTTGTTTTCTTCTCCTTCTTGTCTCTTTATTGGAGAATTGTCAATATAAGCATACATAAAAATACCACAATGATGAAAAGACTCTGTTGGAGACAGTAAATGATCCTCAAACTGATTAGTCTCATGACGGTGTGCTACTGATGTGGATTTAAAAAAAAAAAAAAAAAAAGATAAAATAAAGATCAATAAATGCAAAAAAATAATTTACTGAATGTCTTATATGGATTTTAGGGCAATCATTACAGATAGGTATTTATGGATCTTAGCTCTATGTTGTGAAATTGGTCTATACGTACTGTATGTGTCACGTGTATTTTATTGTCATTGCAAAGTGTTTTTGCTTAAAGCGGTAGTAAACCCTAGAAGCTGTTTTTACCTACAGGTAAGCCTATAATAAGGCTTACCTGTAGGTAAAAAGAATATCTCCTAAACCTGCATTGTTTAGAAGATATTCGCCCTGCATGCAGCCGCTGACATTAGCGGCGCATGCGCTCTGACGATCCGGCCAAGGCGGCCGGCAACTCAGAGCTGGCTGCCGGAGCGAAGAGCTCCCGCGCGCATGCGCGGGAGTGACGTCACGCGGCTCCGGCCACTCACAGCGCCGGAGCCGCGTACCCGGAAGAAAGAAGAGGACCAACATGTCAGCATCCTTAGCGCTGACCGACTCGGGCATCGGGGGCCTCGTTCTAAGGTAAGTATTTCATAATATGTTAGTATGCGATGCATACTAACATATAATGCTATTGTCTTGCAGGATTTTTTTTAATTTTTTTTTTTGGCAGCAGGTTTACTACCGCTTTAATATATTACATTTATACCTAAAGTGCTGAATTCTGTTTGGCAATAATTCTATATAAACAACCTCATGGTTGGCAGTTTTGAAAACAGTATTGCAGAGTAGTACACAAATTTAATACATCTACCTGTTAAAACTTCTGTAGTCAGGAGGCAGCATTGTATCCCCTGGTGTGGGCATCTTGGGGTACAAATCTTCCAGTAGTTCTGGTTCATTGACAATAGCTTCTTGCCAGGGGGACATATAGTATTTAGGAACTGCTGTCTCATTAAATTTTTCTGGTGGCACTTCTTTAAGTGGACCAGTGTATCCTAGATAAGCAAGAAAGATGATATCAGAAAACCATGATGCTCACCAAATCTCTTAATTTTAAAATTATAATTAGCAACATTCTACATAAAATAACCATGCTGTATAGTCATTCTAACTTCTAATGTGTTGAGTGTGTCTATGGCCACCTTCAAATTAGAAGAGGACTGAGATGTCCCAGCTGCACACCAGATGGTATTTGGACTGTGAATCTGCTGGGGGTGCTGCAGTAACCATATGAATGATGTCATGGAAGAAGAGAAGTAATATCTGACATCAATACTGTATGACTAAGATGGCCCTGGAAGGACGCTGAAACATTGCTATTTTACATGTTGACCCAATGAAGTTCCATTGAGCGAGGGATTGGGGTGCTGGTGATGCCTTGCTTCGGGTTAGAACACAATCCCACAGTTTATCTTTTCAGGTAAAAATTTCAGTGAGCAGAGTTGGACTTCTCCAGCTGGCATGTGCATCCTACTGCTATCTAATGGTTTCAGCCAGCTGTATACATACAACTCTTATCAGAAACGGTCTGTGGAGATTGCTCATGTGCTCATGCAGTATTTTACTGACTAATAAGAATAATGAATGGGTAGAATATACAAAATGGGCAAGTGTGCTAATTTTCATTCAAACGTATCTGTACATTATGTGTTACGTAATATGCAATCAGCTTGTAACAGCTCTTGTTTGCCACCAATGAAAGCATCAATGAATAAAAAAAAAGCTTCTTTATTTTTGTTAATGAAAACCATTGTGATGTGTGCAATTTCTTTTTTGGAATCAAAGAGATGTTGAAAACTTAATTTTTTTATAATAATGTAGTTTCTTTCTTTTCTACTGTAATGCCTAAAAGCATATCATAAATGCATCACAGCATATGGGTTCAGCATTGGCTATGACTATGGCATTATATAACTGTAATCAGTATCATCTGGTTTGTATTCAGGAGAGATTTATCCTTATTATCTTTTAAACCTATAGAAAACTATTAGGCTTATTCAATAAAAAATGCAAAGGGCAAAGGGCTAATGCAAAGTTCAAAAACTATAAAAAAAAAAAAGAATTCAAATTTTACTTGGTGTGGCTTTACACGGGCCTTTAAAAATATAATATATTTTACCATTACAGCTATTGAGCTCCAATTTAAAGACTTTGCCTAGGCCAGTGGTTCTCAACTTCTGTCCTCAGGACCCAGTAACAGGCCAGGTTTGCAGGATAACTGAAATACATCACAGGTGATATCATTTGCTGCTCAGTGATTGCAGTATTCTAGTCTGCATTTCCCCAAGGTAATACTTAAAATCTGGCCTGTTAGTGGGTCCTGAGGACTGGAGTTGAGAACCACTGGCCTAGGATAAGATGAATTCATTGGTCCGCTTAGATGTATATAGATAGATAGATAGATAGATAGATAGATGTATATAGATAGATAGATAGATAGATAGATAGATAGATAGATAGATAGATAGATAGATAGATGTATATAGATAGATAGATAGATAGATAGATAGATAGATAGATAGATAGATGTATATAGATAGATAGATAGATAGATAGATAGATAGATAGATAGATAGATAGATAGATAGATAGATAGATGTAGATAGATAGATGGATAGATAGATAGATGGATAGATAGATAGATGGATAGATGGATAGATAGATAGATGTAGATAGATAGATGTATATAGATAGATAGATAGATAGACAGATAAATAGATAGATGTAGATAGATAGATAGCTAGATAGATAGATAGATAGATAGATAGATAGATAGATAGATAGATAGTGTCACACAATATAAAATGAGACCTATGAGTTCCTATTTCTATAACAAGAAGATCCCTTAACTGGAGTTGGAGATTTTCCAACATAAGTGATTTCTTTGATCTACAATCAGTTTTGAGTTGCTTTGCTTGCTGCCATTTTTATAGTTTTCTCATTAATAGGTGATTATCGCTATCGATGGGACTGATCCATACCAAATATAATCAGCTAAAGACCCTGTAAGTTAAAGATACTCAAAGCACAAGTAATAAAAAGACGACATGTACCTGGTGCAATGGTTTCTGGGTTTGGATGACTTCGAGGATCTGGAGTGTTAGGAGGTGTCTGTGGAGCTGTCTGTTGTGCAGATCCAGATGAAATTCCTTCTGTGTTTCCATTCTGCTGTATCTGATTTTGCTAAATGTAAAATAAGAGTAAATAAATATTGGCTAAATCTATTAATTATAGCAGTTTAAACAAAAACAGATGCAATTGGTAATTCAAACAAATATATATCAGAACCCTCTCTCTTTGTATACAGTATGTGTATGTACTGTATGTGGCTATACAGTTGTGCTCATAAGTTTACATACCCTGGCAGAATTTATGATTTCTTGGCTATTTTTCAGCGAATATGAATGAGAACACAAAAACATTTCTTTCACTCGGGGTTAGTGTTTGGCTGAAGCCATTTATTGTGAATTAACTGTGTTTACTCTTTTTAAATCATAATGACAACAGAAACTACCCAAATGACCCTGATCAAAAGTTTACATACCCCAGTTCTTACCATGAGTGAAGAAAAGTTTTTGTGTTATCATTCATATCCTCTAAAAATGGCTAAGGAATCATAAATTCTGTCAGGGTATGTAAACTTATGAGCACAACTGTATATACTGTATGTATGATAAATATATTATTCACTAAATACGCAGCTCCCAGTTCTGACAAAGGAGAGTGATAAACAACACCATGAAGGTCAAGCTTGTAAATTGGGGGTACACATGTTTTAAAGTGTATGTAAAATCAAATCTTTTTTTTTTTTGAGGGTAGGAAAGGGTTAGAACCGCTATACATTTTTATTGCTGCTTCAGCACCCTCTCCATTTATCATTGTGGCTAAAGTCACCAAGACAGAAAGGACGTTTGTACACTGATGTGGTGCAGTTTTCTCACACTGTGGGTGCAGCGCAGTGTACCAGAGGGGTTTGTGTGGGTTACCTGCACTTTGCCATAGACTTCTATTGCATGCAGAACTTTTGGTGCGCTTTCAGAAAATGCACCACATTTGCCCAATGCGATAGAAGTCTACGGCAACAAGATATACCTGTGCTCAGATCCCAATAGCTTGTACATGCATATAATCTACCAGGTGCTAAAGGGGTGTGACCACATATTAACACTAAAAATACTGGGTGAACCCTCTGTACACCGCTACACCCTATCAAGTAAACTTTGCAATATAAAATAGGGATGTATATATAACATGTATATTGCAATGCATGTTAAGCTGACCAACTGCTTTAAAGTAATCCCTCTTTAGCCAGGCCTAATCTGCTTTGCCACTGTAAATGCTATGGCAGACACCATGCCAACCTGGGGCAAAAAGACACACAATAGGGGAGAGCTACATGGTATAGGTCTGGCCACTGACTTGTAATATAATTGAAGCAAGATACAGTATATCTGTGCTCAGATCCCAGTAGCTTGTACATGCATATAATCTACCAGGTGCTAAAGGGGTGTGACCACATAAATTATTAACACTAAAAATCCTGGATGGCACACGGCTATACCCTTTCAAGAAAACTTTGCAAACAAAAAAAAAAAAAATAGGAATATTTAGTTCACACATATTGCAATACATGAGTGTGAAAGCACACAAAGTGATAAATCCAAACTTTTAGAGTTGCCACTAGAACAAGGTGAGGGTAAAGCTTCCAATGAAGACTATAGCTTCAGAGGGAAGCACACTTTGTAGAGATTTCCTCTGACCCCCTGTTGCAAATCTAGACAGAGGATAAAGGGAAATTTCCCCAAATGGAACACTTTGCATAAAAAAAAAAACTGATGGGGTATTTTTTACCTTTTACCACTCTATCCAAGAAGAAAAGTTCTGGCTTTACATACGCATTCGTTTTCAGAATCTGTTTAATAGTTTATTGGGAGATTTTAACAGATCATAATGTAAACTGGATTCCCCCAATATATAAACATGAGTAGATTCTTAGATATGTGCTAATTCATATACATAATACATAGATAGGTGTTGTGTGTTTTGATTTTACTGTGTCATACTACAACCATGTTTTGTGGTCAATTTATTTTGGGAATTTCAAGAATGCATTACCTGTGCAGAGTCTAGTTACTGCCAATGTCATGTCACTAGCTGTAGTGTGATATTTTTGTACATAGTGTCCCAAAAACAACCCATGCTGGAACTTCTACCTATTATTCTGTCTGAAGAATTTGTATATGTTCATTTACATGATAGCAGTCATGAAGAATAGGAGTGCAAGGTACTGAGAGTATGAATAATCCCAATAGTCTGTTTATCTTCCTTGTGGTAATACCAATTATATCGGTGCATGTTGTAACCTCTGGGATGAGTGTTACCTGTCACATTATATAACAAAACTAACCAGGTACATCTCTTCCCTAGACGGAAGAATTTGCTCAGTATCTCTCAACTTGTAGTAGACTTAATGTTCAACATTCCGTGAGTCAGTTTGGTCAGAGGTGTAACCTTTTAGAGCAAAGCCACCGGGAAAATGATTTTAGCCCCCCACTTACTAGCTTCCCCATCTCTGCCTTAAAGCTAATGCTATTCTGATTCAATAAGTAACACTACAGCATTTGCTATGTTTTCATGGAATTATAGATGTGTTTGAACCATAGCTGTTATATGATCACAAGAAAGTGACAGGGCATCCAGAATTTCAGAGCTGTCCCCAGAACAAGAGAAAAGGGGAACTCTTCCAATGGGGACATCTGTTCCAGGGACAAGAACATTTTCCTGACTTTGGAAGATTTTCTTAAATTTCATGTTGCGTTTCTAGTACAGGAAGTGAAGGGAGACTTCCCCAATGGTAGACAGACAGCAAAAAAAGAAACTGACATGGGTTTTATCCTTTCCCTACGCTATTGAAAGCAAAAAAAAAAAAGGTTTTGTCTATACATATACTTGAAACGCATCCCGCCTAGCCACTGAACATATATGGTTGGGCGGGACAAGTGTCAGTCTGGGAGGACATAACTATACATCCTGGTTGGAAGAGGCTTGGCGGGAAGGGAGCTACCTCCGTCTTAAAGCTGTTTTACCACTAAATGATACACTATGAGAGGTCATTCTTGTATTTCTACATACGAACCACTGAAGCTCTAAATGGAGGGAGCAGCTGATCCTGACGGACATCCTGTTGGATAGGTGGTCGGATGACTTGTTATACATGCTGATTAACCTTAACATTTCTGGTGAGCCTAAGTGTGTGCACATATTACACATGGTGACACTGGTGGAGGATTGTTTCCAGGCTTGATATAAACACTGGCCCAAGACCATTTGATTGAACTATTTTGGATGCACTCTTTTTTGTTTAAGATTTGTCTATGGTTGCGGACTCGTTCAGCACATGCACTTTGTACACAGTGTTTGATATGGGACTTTGTTAAGTGTTAACTTTATTTTTTATTTATTATGTTTATACACTTTTTTTGAGTTAGGTGCGCTGCTGAAAACATTGTTTCACAGGTTTTTCATGTATGAATTATACATCCTGCCAGAACTGCGCCTCATGCACACCCTTCCGGGGGCACGCAGCAGCGCGATCTCTGACCATGTAATTGCTGTGACTAATCACAATGATCACATGTCCAGTAGCAAACAATGGTTGTTATTGACAATGTCATTGAGAACTACTGTGATTTCTGCAATTGGTCAGTAATTCCATGGTACAGGGTCATAGTGGCCCTGTACCATGTGATAGCTGTGGCCAATCACAGCTATCACAGTAGTTTTTAATGGCTGCATGAATGATTGCTTACATACAAAAAAAAATCCCTGATCACCCCCTAGAGTAGTACAGTGTCACTATGGTAACACTGCACTGCTCTGGTGACCATATGTAAAAAAATATATTGTAAACAAAATGATAATATATATATATTTTATTATTATTTATTTATTTATTTTACATACCATCATCAGAGCAAGCGCAGTGTTACCGCTGTGGCAGAGGTCATGTACAATGTCTGGCTGCTCTGAAATCACTGTATATCAATGACACCAGCTATTTTCTCTGATCACTGCCACAGCAGTACAATGTCACCAGACCAGTGTTGCTAGTCAGTGTCCTTAATCACCGCTACATCAGTCAGTGTCCCTAATCCCCACCACCCACTCACAGTGTCCCTAATCACTGCCACACCACTCGCAGTGTCCCTGATCACTGCTACACCAGTCATATTGTCCCTGATCACCACCACACCAGCATACTGTCCCTAATCACTGTCACACCAATTACAATGTCCTTGATCACCAGCACACCAGTCACAGAGTCGCCGGTCACTGTCATACCAGTCATATTGTTCCTAATCACCGCCACACCAGTTAGAGTGTCCTTGATCACCGCCACACCAGTCATATTGTTCATGTTCAATGCCACACCAGTTACATTGTCCCTGATCACCGCGACACCAGTCATATAATCCCTGATCAACGCCACACCTGTTACAATGTCCCTGATCACCACCACACCAGTCATATTATCCCAGATCAATACCACACCAGTTACAGTGTCCCTGACCACCGCCACACCAGTTACAGTGTCCCTAATCACCGCCACACCAGTTACAGTGTCCCTGATCACTGGCACACCAGTTACAGTGTCCTTAATCACCGCCACACCAGTTACAGTGTCCCTGACCACCGCCACACCAGTTACAGTGTCCCTAATCACCGCCACACCAGTTACAGTGTCCCTGATCACTGGCACACCAGTTACAGTGTACCTGATCACCATCACACCTGTCACCACACCAGTGTAAGTCAGCTACAGTGTCCCTGATTGTCGCCACACCAGTTCCAGTGTCACCCGACCAAGTCAGCAGCAGTGCTCCTGATCACCGCCATACCAGTGCAGGGTTGCCTCTGCCTGCCACCTGTATTAACCCTGGCCTGTTTCTTGATCATGTTTCCATCTGTTGCCTGGGCCAATATTTTGCCTGTTTGCTGATTATGTCTCTGCCTGCGACCTGAAATGACCCATCTGCATGTCCAACTGACTATATTTCTGTGAGACACCAGACCCAACCATCTCCTGCAGACAACTGCACTCCTGGAACTACAGGAACTGTTTTGTTCTTCCTTTCTTCAGCCTCCTGTACTTCCTAGTAACTGAACATGGCATTCCTGAGGGCATCAATGTACCAGTAGGCTAGGCATGCTTGGCTTATAGGAACTGGGACTGCTACAGGTAATGCTACACTAAATTATGTTCCCTAACCACTTCTACAGAGGAGAACATTACAGTACATTGGTTTTGATACAACTGGTTGATTTATGTGATACACAAGATACCATGCCCAGTGTATAATCATTTCAAAAAGTGAAAAATTCTCACACACTCATGAGAAGTAGCAGAATGGGTTTTGAGGTGTAATTTGAAGTGCGTCCATGTTCTATATGAAAAATCGTATTAAATTGACAACTTTGTTTAAAGAATTTCATTTTCATTTTCTTTCTGCATTTTCCAAAAACGTGTGGCAATAAAATGAAGTCTACAGAAGACTCACCATACCTCTTAAAAATACCTTGAGGTGTTTGCTTTCCAAAATGTAATTTTGTATGTGTTTCCACTGTCCTGGTGCTTCAGGGCCTTCCAAATTGTGATAGGTAGTCAAGAAATTAGTTGCGTAATTGATGCCCCTAGAATGCCTGGAAGTGCATTTTGGGCCCCTCTGTGTGGTTAGCCTGTGAAAAAGTCTCACACATGCAATATCTCCATACTTGGGAGAAGTAGAAGAATGTATTATGGGGTGTAACTCTAAGTATACTTATGATATGTGTTAGAAATATCTTATTACTTGACAACTTTTGTGTAAACAAATATTTTAATTTTATTTCCTGCATTTTCCAAAAATGTCAGGCAAAAAAATTACTTTTTTATTATTCTCATGCCTTTCAAAAAATACATTGGAGTGTTTGCTTTTCAAAATGTAGTCATTTTGTGAGTGTTTCCACTGTCCTGGTGCTCCAGGGTCTCCAAAAATGTGATAGATAGTCAGAAGATTTGATGCATAATTTATGTGTAATTTATGCACCTTGAAAGCCCAAAGGTGCTCCTTAGATTTTGGGCCCCTCTATGCATCTAGGCTGTGGAAAAATCTCACACATGTGGTGTCCCCATACTTAACTTATACTTAGGCTTAACAGAATGTGTTTTGGGGTGTAATTATGAGTATGCATACGCTTTGTGTAAAAAAAAACTTGTTAAAATTACAACTTTGTAAAAAATAATAAATCACTTTATTTAAAATTCTTCATATTACAAAAAATTGTGACAAAAAAGTTACAACTTCAAAAAACTCTCCATGCCTCTTACTAAATGCCTTGGACTGTCTGCTTTCCAAAAAGGGGATAATTTGGGAGGGTATTTGTACTGTCCTGGCATTTTAGGGCTTTATAAAGTGATACAGGCAGTCAGTACATCAGGAATCAGGATTAATCAATTTTTAAATATATACAGTATACCATAGTTTGTAGACTCTTTAACTTATTAAAGTATTTTTGAAAGTGAACAGTACAGAGACATAGAAGCTTTATTTCTAAAACAGTATTACAGCATGCTGATGTAACAGCAACATCGAGTAAAGGACTGGTACATTCATATGTCAAAGTCAGGGTTAGATTTCAGTTAAGCCAATATAACATACCAGGGAAATGTGAAAAGGTATTATAGCTTGTCTAACTGTATCATAAAAAGAGAAACATTAAAAAACAATAAAAACTTTAAGAAAATAAGAGAAATAGGTTCGCGTCAAAGTTCATGAAAATTGCTATCTGGGTCATTATAGTCTATAATTGCATGGGTAACATTTTTTCTAAGATAGTGTGTGATGTGACTCTGAGGAGTATTGAGAAACATCCCAAACCTCCCATATTTTTGAAAAGCTTATCAAGGAATCATCAATTATTGCGGTCAGATGTTCCATCCTACATATGTCTGCTAGTGTGGAAAGAAGCTGTGTGAAAGTTGGGGGGGGGGGGGGAGTGGATAACCAGCATCTGGGGATAACCTGTTTTGCTGCTTATAAAATAAAAGACATCAGCTTCCCTGCAGCTTTAGGGATCCATATTATTGGAAGACCTAATATATAGTGCAAGGGATTTAATGGAATTGGGATACTCAGTCATTTTTGCAACATATCCTGGGTCTGAGACCAAAGCGGCTGTATTAAGGGACATTACCAGAAGATGTGGTAGTGGGTACCGATGTCCTTATGGCATCTCCAACATTGGCTTGGAAAGCGTGCGTGAAGAATGTCTGGGGTCCTATACCAGGGAAAAAGGATTTTAACCACAGTTTCTTTTTGCGATACACATCTATAGACTTTAGTTGTGGATTCCCAATTTTCCCCCAATCTGCTATCGAAATGGGTCGTTGTAATATAATTGACCATTTTTTCCATATAATTATGGCTTGTGTCCATTAATAGAGTAGCTTTGTGAAAGATTCTGTAGATAGATGAAATTAACTGAGATTCGTATGGGCCTTTAGCACACAATAATTCAAATTCGGTAGGTCTTTCTAAAGATAAGGATGGGGATAAATTAGAGAAAAAATGCTTGATTTGTAAGTAAGAGTATAATGACGTGGTAGGATTTTTGTGTTTTGATTGTAGGTCTGAAAAGGATAGGAGTTTATATGTCACTGGGTGTACAAGTTGGCGTAACTGAAAAATCCCGGCTTTAGTCCAGGGCAACATACGACTATAGGAGAGACTGTCAGGGATATCTGGGTTAAAGAGTACATTCAGCAGCGGGGGACAAGGAGAAGAAAGGGAAAATCATTCTGAACATTTTTTCCAAATAGTTAAGGTGAACTCCATGGGGCCTAGGCATAAAGATTTTAATTGGGGCATATGTTTGCCTGTGGATGGCCATAACATATAACAAGGGTGAACTGGAGAGGTAACCCACCTATTCAGGGCCTTTCTGGATGTCCAGGAAGTCAATGCTCTTAAATGTGAGGCATAGTAGTACTTGACAAAGTCTGGAGCTCCCAGCCCCCCTCTATGTCTCAGAGCCAGAACCACCGAACTTGCAATTCGGTGGTAGGCATTGTTCCATATAAAGTGAAGGCATCTCCTTTGGAGTGTTTTTAACTATGCCATTGGAATGGATATAGGAAGTGTTTCGTATAAATAAAGCAGTTTGGGGAGTATCGACAATTTGAGAACATTAACTCTCCCAAAGAGAGAGAGCGTGAGGGAGGGCCATTGGTTCAATAGGTGGTTAATTTCAGCAAATAGAGGTAGGAAATTGGCCTGGTATAGGGTATCATAGGAGGGGGTAAGATGTATAACCAGATATTTAAGTGAGGTGATTGTAGCCGTATTAGTGCAATAGTGCCAGAGAAAATTGAGTACTTTTTTTATTTGCACTAACATAAAATTTTTCAGGACAAGCTTTCGGGGTATCTCCCCTTCTTCAAGGTCCAAGCAGTACTGAATTCAGTAATTCTTGGACCTTGAAGAAGGGGAGATACCCCGAAAGCTTGTCCTGAAAAATTTTATGTTAGTGCAATTAAAAAAAGGATCACGGACAGTACTCAATTTTCTCAGATATTTAAGTGAATGAGTACACCAAAGATAGTTAAATTTTGTTTGTAAAGAGGTTAATTGGGACTCCAGGATATTGATGGGTAATGCTTCAGTCTTAGAGGAGTTAATTTTAAACCCTGAGATGGAGCTGAAGGATGTTAAGATTTTATGTAAGGAAGGAAGGGATGTAAGTGGATGAGTTATAGTCAGTAAAATATCATCCGTGAAGAGGGATCATTTATATTTTTGCTTTCGCAGCCGCACCCCACAAATGTCTGGACCTTATAGCTATGGCCAGGGGCTCCAGGCTAAGAATAAAAAGTAGGGGTGATAAAGGACACCCTTGTCTAGTGCCGTTACTTAGGGGGAATGACTATGACAGGTGGGAGGACAATTGTACTTGGGAGGTGGGTGTTGAGTACAGAATTTGTAAAGCCCGAATGAAGGAACCAGAAAAACCATATTGATGCAGAATCGCAAACATAAATGGCCAACTTAGCCGGTCAAAGGCCTTTTGGGTGTCTAAACTCAAAACAACTGCAGGGTGTTTGGTCTTGGTCAAAAGGTCTATGAGGTTGATCGTCCATCTCGTGTTGTCACCTGTGTCTTGTTGGGATGAATCCCACTTCATCTTTATGTATTAAATATGGTAGTATTGTTACCAGCCTGTTAGCTAATAGTTTAGTGAATATTTTATAGTCTGAGTTCAGAAGTGCGATCGGTCTGTAGTTGTCAGGTGATGGTGGGTCATTACCCGGTTTTGGTATAACAGTTATAAATGCGTTAAGAAATTGGGCATGTGGTAGGGTACCTTTCTGTAGGGAGGAAAATAACTTCAACATGGATGGAGCCAAAACTGGGAGACATGTTTTATAGTAAGAATACGGGAGTCCATCGGGGCCTGGGGACTTATGTGAAGGCAAATGTTTTATTACCTCTGCTAATTCTTCAGGACTAGAGTTGAGCGAACCCGAACTGTAAAGCTTGGGTCCGTACCGAACTTTGGGATGTCCGTGACCTGGACCCGATCCCGGACATTTGAAAAAAAGTTTGGGTTCGGGTTCTGGGTTCGGGTATTTGATCACGCATGTTGAATAGCTGCAGGGCAGCCAATCAACAAGCGTTTCACTGTTTTGCCCTTAGAAGCCATCACAGCCATGCCTACCCAGGTCCAGTGCCTGTAGGGTTTCAAGCCATGCCTGGGTTCGAAATGTCAAGCCCAAGCGAGTTGAGATCAGGACTTCTTAATCGTCTCCATTATTTTGTAAACGGAAGTGTATTCAGGGGTCCGGGGCTACCTGAGGGCATAAGAATGATATTTTGTACAGAGGGTCAAAACCGAGGTAGGTACAACTTCAATAAAAGGAGGGATGTCTTTCCATGGGATGGTGTACGGGTTAAAGAATTGCGTAAATATTGACAATATG
>BLSH010351732.1:1304117-1321547 GCA_018402905.1 Glandirana rugosa | reverse complement strand
GATCTGACTGGACTAGGTAGAGATTACTACTACTACTGCTTTTAGGGACAGATTGCAGATCTAATAACATCTCACCCTGCATTACAGAATGATCTGACTGGACTAGGTAGAGTCTACTGCTTAGAGGGACAGATTATTGTTCTAAAATCATCTTCTAGTTCTATAGGGTCAGGTTCCTGCTGTTGCTGTAAGGGACAGATTATTGTTCTAAAATCATCACCTACTCCTATAGGGTCAGGTTCCTGCTGTTGCTGTAAGGGACAGATTATTGTTCTAAAATCATTTTACTTCCCTTTGCAGCCCTCTAGCACTTTCCAGGACTTTTTTACAGTCATTTTTGTGCCGAAAAGTTTGGGTCCCCATTGACTTCAATGGGGTTCGGGGTAAAGTTCGGGTCAAGTTCGGTACTGAACCTGAACTTTACCGCGAAGTTCGGCCGAACCCACCGAACCCAAACATCCACATGTTCGCTCAACTCTATTCAGGAGTGATGGATGCATTAAGCTGAGAAAATTGGTCAGGAGAGATTTTAGGAAGCTGCAGGGACACTATAAAAGAGTCAAATTTCTCCTGCATAAATTGGGAATTAGGGTCATTATGAAGGCAATTGTATTTGTTTTATTTTTGTAGTATGTACCAAAGACCTAAGACATGGTTTGAGGGCAGTGAGTTGGGGTACCGGCTGGTTGCATTAAGTGGGTAGGTATTGACATATGTTGACGTGGTTTAAGCTTATGAACTAGCATCCTGTGGGGTTTATTAGCAAATTCATAGAACCTTTGCTTAGACCAGGGTTTCTCAACCAGGGTTCCGTGGAACCCTAGGGTTCCTCCAGATGTTACTAGGGGTTCCTTGAGTGGTGATCAATTTCTACCTCTCAGATAAATTCCCAATGATACCATTGATCTTTTTAGCTATCTGTAAGGGGGTAATTCTTCCCAATGGCCACAAGTGTAAGGAGCATTCTTCCCATTGACCATCACACTAATGTATCATGAGTTGTAGATTTTTAAACTTTTAGCAGGGGTTCCCCGAGACTGGAGAATTATTTCAAGGGTTCCTCAGTGTTGAAAAGTTTGAGAAAGGCTGGCTTAGACCATAGTAAAGACTAAAACCTTGTACACACGGTGCGATGGTTGTATGAAAACGGTCGTACAACAGCTTGTTGTATGATCATCCGACTGTTAGTACACGCGATTACAACAGCCGATGTATGACGATCGTACAACAGAAGTTGGATGAGCAGACTAGAAAACTTTGGTTGTACAACAAGCGATCGTATGACTATTGTACCGTGTGTACAGAGAAGTTGGTCCAACAAGTTGTACGTGCAAAACACGCATGCTCAGAAGTTAGGAACACCCGGAAGTGTCCGTTCGTGTAAACCTACGTTCCTAATTCGCAGATCACATGCACCTGAACTTCCTCTTCATACGCTCGTAGCACATCCCCACATTAGGCTTGGTCGTACGATCGCTTAGTGCACTTCAGTACGCGAGACACAAAAGCCAACATACGATTTTGGACATCTGGTCGTACAACCGTCGCATCGTGTGTACGAGGCTTTAGAAATTCTACTCATATCTATCGATTTGATACAAGTGAAGATTTTTTTTATCAATATTCATATGACTTGTATGCTGAGGTGTCCTCTGTGGGGTGAAAGACATACTCAGTATCTTAAGCATTTTCTATTTCTTCTTTAACACTTGTGTCCTTTTGTAGTTGTAGTTAATCTCTCTTGCTGATTCATTCTAGCTTTCCAAATTCTGCAGTTTGCCTTTAAATGACCTGTCTTTCTGCACAAAACTCATTAATTTGCTTCATGTTGCATATCACTATTATTTCAGTCTCTTAGTGAAGAGTCTGCCGTAGGAACATTTTTTACTGTTTGCACTTTCTGTTTTACACTTAAATCCAACAATTGCTTTTAAGAGTATCAAGTGCTTGATAGCTGTCCCATTGCTGTCTGGGAGACCACTGAGTAGTATTGCTGCCATATGAAAGACTTTTATTTCTTCTCCTATAGCTTACAGACATTCCACCATTTCTACAGTAAGGTACATCTTATATAGTATTAGCATCTGTTTGTGTACTGGATCCCTCTGTATACCTATGAGTATGTAATAAAGACATTTTTATGTGCATCATAAACCTGGGTGTTGACCATCTAATATTTATGATGTTTCTGCTGACAGCTTGTCCAGCTGAAGTCTTGGCACAGTGGGAGTTTGTTACACTTCACATGGAGAATAGGGGTTGTAACACCATACTTTTCTGCAATGGACATCTTATATAGCCCTGTGCTGGCCTAGTATAGTTTTCTGAATAAAGAGGAACTCCGGTCTTTTGCAGAAAAATGTCAGCAGCTACAAATTTTACAGCTGTTGACTTTTAATAAACAGGTATCCACCAGCCTGGGGGTGCAAGGCTGTTATCACCTGGGCTGGATCTTCACCGGTCTTCAGGTCCACCATCTTGAGTTTAGGAAGCCAGCTGTGACTTCCTACTCGCTCACAGCCAGCTCGACTCTCTGTACAGACCCTGCAGCCTCCTTGGACCCATAATGTGTCCCAGGATGTTGAAGGCAGGGAGGGGCGAACGGACAAACCTGGTTACCTGCACCATTATTTCCATTAATGGCGAGGGTGGTGGGTGTTGGAGGAGAAGTAAAGTGAGAGGAACTTTTCATTTTGCGTGAAGCTTTAAGTACAGTTTATTACTATCTTTAGGTTTCCACTTGTACGTCTGCATTTTTATGCATTTTCTGGCAGTTTTCATGCACTTCTGTTGAAGTCCATGGGTCACCCTTTTCCAAGTTGCATAGAACTGTGCTGCATAGGGGTGAATTGGCCCCATGGACAATGATGTTATTCTTCTTGTCATGCATTGTTGGACGATGGTCGAAGCGTGACAAATCACATAGGTGTGAATAGGGACTTAGATTTGCTCACTTATAAATGTTCTATAGCTCCTGATTTATTTATTTTTTTGTTGTTGTTTATTTTCACACGTGCAAATTTGCACAATTTGATCATCATCAATGCTCGTGGATATAATACTTTGACTTATTTAATCTTTCTCTATCTACTAAGCTGTAGGTGCATTTAGTCTAGGCTCTTGCAGCCATTTCTATGTATCCTCTCATATCAGCAGCACCTTCATGTTACATTTCCAAAACTGGTAATTCTGGTTTGTCAGATTAGCAACTGAAAATGAGCACTGTTGCTTTTGGCTCTTTTTCTTCTTTACAGACTGTTTTGCATTAACTCTGAGCTGTATTTGTATCTGCAGCAGTATTTGGGCTGTAGGGCCCATAGCCTGTTGAAAAGCTGCTGCAGATAACATATGACTCTGTTAGTTCTTGATTTATTGAAAAATGGCAGAGACACAGAAAGAGGAAATGTCATCATAACCATGTAGTTCCACTAGAAAGAACATTACATGACACAAGAGCACTACCACCTAGTGGCAGAACTACTAATCACATTATAATATATGAGAATGGTTGTTGCACCTATGTCTGAATAAACAGCGGGCCAACAGTTTTAGCAGACAGTTTTTGCTAACTTTTGCTATCCAACCAGATGCATCTGTTGTTTGGGTATTCTGACAGAAGCCACCACAGGTTTTCAGAATACAATAGCGCAGCAGGGGGGATTTGTTTATTCACGCTGTTAGCTTGGATAGAGAGTCGTTTTTTTAAACTCAGCGTACAGGCTACATGGCCAGCTTCTAACAGTTAAAGCTTCAGTGAAAAAGCTTAAAAATTAAGTTGTGAAAAGTTACTTTTCAAGTAAATTCTTGAGAGAATGATTTTATTTAGTGGAGCTAGGCCAATCCAGTTTAGTCAGCTGATGGAACATTGCATGAAATGAAATGACCTCTGTTTTTCTGAGTCACTCTGTCTCTGTTTTGCAATGTACTCAGATGCTTTATTATTGTACATGGAGTACTGCTAGGTTTCAAGCAAAACATTCAACTTTCTTAGTCTTCAGCCACCTGTGGAGGCAGGAGTTGAAGCAAAATATTAACTCCCCACATAGAATGCAGTGTTCCAGAGTTCGGACAAAAGAAAGTGCCCATGTTTTGGTTTTATATTCATCCCACTCTGCATTGAAGCCAGGAAGAGTACGTGGAAGTCAGCAGGAACTTATTAGCCAGACACAGCCTTTCTAGCAGAATCATTGATTCCAAGTGGGAGATTACAGTATAAGGGTGGTCATTTAATAAGTCAAATTGCACAACTGAGATGTGATGCAACTATTTCTGTGAAATACAAATTAGCACATTTCCTGTGGTTCAGTTTTTAGGACCATTTGTGACCTCTTATATTTATGATATGAACAATCAATGGGGTTTATCAATTATTAAACATATAAAGTCAACCAAATATGTTACCCATAGCAACCAGATTCCCAGCTGTCATTTTATTTAATGCCTATTAGAAACACTAAAAACACTAAAGACTGAATAGCATTTTTTCCCTGTACCTTTTATATGCTTAAACAGCTAACGCTACACAATATACACAAGTGGCCCAAATTCATAGAATTGTTTCACGCACACATAGGTAGATATCTGACAATAGATAAGTAAATAAATCATGCACTTCATGCTTTGCATAATTTCTGAGCCTTTTCTACTTCTACTCTCTTTGAAGTAGAATACATTTATATACATCCTAGTGACAGCAGTTAATCCAGACAATCAAATGACAACAATCACAACAATATTGTATTATATGCTGTATATGGTTAACACTTGTATAGATAGATTTTAGTATATTAATTCCTTTTTTTTTTAAATTTATTTTTGTCACTATTGATATTTACCTACATATATTTACCATATAGACCAGGCTATCCAGTAAAAGCAACAGTATATATGGGTATTTTTAATACAAATGCATTCCGAAGAATCAGCATACAGACCCTCCAAAAAAAGAACCAATTTACCTGGTACAGTACCAATTTTTAAACATGCCCATCAGTACATGAGGCATGTACTGATCTGCACTTGGTTTAATCCCTTCTACAGGTGTCAAGTACCAAAGATTCTGCTCCAGCACCCAATGCCAGTATTAGACCTCTGATCAGCATCCTGCCCAGACAGGAGAGTGGGGAAATCTATTCCCCAATTCTGGCTTCATGACACAGAGCTGCAAGAGAAGCTTGGGAACAGATTCCCTCAGTGCGCTCTGTGGCACCAAGCTGGTCTAAGGTCTGAAGGTGTGGTGGAGGCTGGTAGTAGTATGGGTCTGTGGTCTGAACGGGGGCTAATCTGAGATTTGAAGGGGGTTTTGTGGGTAGGTCCAGCATAATGCGGTGGGCAAAAAACACAAAGAGTCCAAGTGCAGTAACAGGAATATAGTAGATCAGAAGTCAAGCAATACACAGCAGACCAAGCAGGAAGGCTACCTGGCCAGGAACACTCGCAAGTTGTACAGCGATGGAAAAGTAGATTGAAGACTCAGAGGTGCCAACAGCATTTGTCTTGGGGAGCGGAATGCTTACCCAAATGGGGAGGCTTCCTGGAAGAATGGCATATCCCTGCCCTTACAGACCAGGCTATCCAGTAAAAGCAACAGTATATATGGGTATTCTTAATACAAATGCATTCTGAAGAATCAGCATACAGACCAGGTACTAGAGATTCTGCTCCAGCACCCAATGCCAGTATTAGACCTCCGATCAGCATCCTGCCCAGACAGGAGAGTGGGGAAATCTATTCCCCAATTCTGGCTTCATGACACAGAGCTGCAAGAGAAGCTTGGGAACAGATTGCCTCAGTGTGCTCTGTGGCACCAAGCTGGTCTAAGGTCTGAAGGTGTGGTGGAGGCTGGTAGTGGTATGGGTCTGTGGTCTGATGGGGCGCTGATCTGAGATTGGAAGGGGGTTTTGTGGGTAGGTGCAGCATAATGCGGTGGGCAAAAAACACAAAGAGTCCAAGTGCAGTAACAGGAATATAGTAGATCAGAAGTCAAGCAATACACAGCAGACCGAGCAGGAAGGCTACCTGGCCAGGAACACTCGCAAGTTGTACAGCGATGGAAAAGTAGGAGGTGCCAACAGCATTTGTCTTGGGGAGCGGAATGCTTACCCAAATGGGGAGGCTTCCTGGAAGGATGGCATATCCCTGCACTTCCCATACTCCTCTGGAACCTTTCCCTGTTGAAAAGCACACTCACTGACAGAGAGGTATTCTGTCCCTATGCTGGCACTTGCAAAAATGCACTCCAAACCCGGGAGCCAGGGTCTTAAATAGACTCTGCCTGACCTAAGATGGGCACCACTCTGACTGCTGCCTCCCTGTGACTGAGAAAATCATAGAGGAACTAGGTGCCTCTCAACTCCTACATTGCTGCTGCGGATGACCTGTAGTAGAGAATATAGACTATACCTGCCTACGGGTTGACTTAAGGTCTGAAGAGGGCTGATCTGAGTTCTGACAGGGGTTCATCTGAGGTGTTAAGGAAGATTATCTGAGGTCGGAAGGAGGTTAATCTGAGGTCTGAACAGGATCTGATTTGAGATCCTAAGGCTGACCTAAGTTTTGAAGGGGGTTTTTTATTTTTGGCATACTACCACTTAGCTTGTCCACAGTTGAACACTAGGGTGTGTGCTTCTTAGCAAACCCCATTTGTTAGTAACTTAGCTATATATATATGCTATTTTAGTAGTGTGCACCTCTGTGCCTGTGCTTATTGTATGCCAGCTATTGGCTTCAGCATTAAAGTGTATGTACAGAAACATTTTACTTGTTTTGGATAGAGTAGGAAAGGGCTAAACCCCTGCCTGGGGGAAATTTCCCCACACTTCCAGTCCCAAAGTTATAGGAAATCTAAAGTGAAGGGAATTCTCCTGTAAAGCCTTGTACACGTGGTGCGATGGTCGTACGACTGGACGTCTGAAATCGTATGTGGGCTGTTGTGTCTCGCATACTGACGTGCACTAAGTGATCGTACGACCAAGCCTAACATGGTGATGTGTTACGAGCGTATAAAGAGGAGGTTCAGGTGTATGTGATTTGTGAATTAGGAACGTAGGTTTACACGAACGGACACTTCCGAGCGTTCCTGACATTGGAGCATGCGTGTTTTGCACGTACAACTTGTTGGCCCAACTTCCCTGTACACACGGTACAACGGTCGTACAACGCCTTGTTGTACAACAAAAGTTTTCTAGTCTGCTCATCCAACTCCTGTTGTACGACCGTCACACGTCAGCGCGTACTAACGGTCGGGTGATCATACAACAAGCTGTTATACAGCTGTTTTCGTACGACCGTCACACCGTGTGTACGAGGCTTTAGACAGTTATCTCTGGAACAGCTCTCCCAATTGGAAGATATTTCGACACCTTCTGTTCTGGGACAACTCTAAAACTTTGGATTTCCCCTCACTTTCTTTAACCGCTTGAGATCCGCACTATAGACGAAAGACGTCTACAGCGCGGATCTCAATCTCCGGGTGGACGTCCATGGACGTCCGCCCCTTTGCACGCTCCCGGCGTGCACTCACAGGCGGCAGCGTGCGCGCGGCCGCCGCACGCTGCGTGGGCGTGCCCGCGGGTCGGGCGGACTCGATGTCCACTCCTGACCCGCGATCGCCTGCAGAGCTGTAGAACGGGGAACCGCCAATGTAAACACGGCGGTTCCCCGTTCTGTGAGAGGGGGACAAGCAGATCTACTGATCCCTGTCACTGGGATCAGTTAGATCGGTTATGTCCCTGCCAACCCATCCCCCCCACAGTTAGGACACACCCAGGGAACACTGTTAACCCCTTCACTGCCCCCTGCAGGTTAACCCCTTCACTGCCAATAACATTTATACAGTAATCAGTGGACATTTAAATTTCTGATCGCTGTATAAATGTCATTGGTCCCAAAAAAGTGTCAAAAATGTCCGACATGTCTTCCCCAATATCAAAGTCCCGATAAAAATCGCAGATCTCCGCCATTACTAGTAAACAAAAAATAATAAAAACGCCATAAATCAATTCCCATAGTTTGTAGACGCAATAACTTTTACGCAAACCAATCAATAAACGCTGATTGCGATTTTTTTACCAAAAATATGTTGAAGAATACAAAATCGGCCAAACCCAATGAATAATTTTTTTTTATATTTTATTTTTGGATATTTATTAGAGCAAAAAGTAAAAAATATTTTTCTTTTTTCAAAATCGTCGCTCTTTGTTTGTTTATAGCCAAAAAATAAAAACCGCAGAGGTGATCAAATACCACCAAAAGAAAGCTCTATTTGTGGGGAAAAAAGGACATCAATTTTGTTTGGGTACAATGTCGCACGACCGCGCAATTGTCATTCAAAATGAGACAGTGCTGAAACCTGAAAATTGGTCTGGGCAGGAGGGGGTTTAAGTACCCAGTAAGGAAGTGGTTAAAGTGAAATTATAAGCATACAGTATATGACACAGTCTGTAATTAGCATTAACACAGCAGTCTTTATTACATTTGATCCTGCTAGTAAGTCTATTATCTTTATATTTATTTTATCAGACCAAGCTATCGAGCTAAAGTGGCAGTGGGTGGATTGAGACAATCAACGCTGACAGGGGTGCTTACAATGTTCAGATTTTATTAATTTAGTTAAAACCTTTATCCCAAAAGGAAAAGAACTGCTTCTGCAGCTGCTTAAAAAGCGTTAAGTGGAGTTAGGCTTTAGTTTGTTAGCCACTTAAAGTCCATCTAAATCTACTAGTCCAGCTTACACTCCCCTTTCCACAGTTTGAAAATGCTGCTTCCAAGGGTGACTACTTTGCTCTGCCATAGATAAGGAGGAGTAGTGAGTGTAGCCACCCCTAAGCAGGGAAATGTGTTACTGGCCAGATCGGCAGGAGAAAATAAAGGAAAAAAACCCAAAAAAAAAAAAAAAAGAAATAACCACATATACAGTGTTACATTTTTGTTTTTGTGTTTGGATATGCTAAGGCCTCATGCTCATTGGGCATTTTTAACGCTGCTCTTAGGGTTATGTGGCCTCTAAACGCACCTGCATGTTAACCTATGTGTCCATGTAAAACAAAGCAGACCGTCGTTCTGTCAGACAGGAACAGAGAGGTCTGTGCTTCCTGCTAATCAGGAACACAGATGTCTCTTCCTGCAGTGAGTCCATCCCTCACACAGTTAGTAAGCACACTGAGGGAACACATTTAACCCCTTGATCACCCCTGATGTTAACCCCTTCCCTGCCCGTGTCATCAATAGAGTGTCAGTGCATTTTTTTAGCACTGATCACTGTAATAATGTCTCTGGTCCCCAAAAAGTATCACTTAGTGTCCAATTTGTCTGCTACAATGTCGCAGTCCAGCTAAAAATCGCTGATCGCACCATTACTAGTTAAAAAAAAAACTCCCTAAATCTATCCCATAAATTGTAGACCCTATACCTTTTACCCAAACCAATCAATATACAATAATTGGGATTTTTTTTAACAAAAATGTGTAGCAGAATACATATTGACAAATGATGAAGAAATTTGATTTTTTTTTACATTTTTTATTGGATGTGTTTCATAGCAGAAAGTAAAAAATATTGTTTTTTTTTGTTTATAGCGCAATAAAACAAAAACAGCAGACGCGATCAAATACCACCAAAAGAAAGCCCCATTTGTGGGAAAAAAATGACATAAATTTTTTTGGGTACAACGTTGCATGCCCACGCAATTGTCAGTTAAAGTAACGCAGTGCCGTATCGGAAAAAATGGCCAGGTCATTAAGGGGGTAAAACCTTCTGGGGCTGAAGTGGTTCATCTATTAGAGAGACGCAGTAAACATTGTTGAAATGACAGTATACTCCTGCCAATGAATGGCTTTTACAAGGCTGTCAGATTCTGTCCTGTAAAGGATGACTGTGTGGAATTCTGTGTACTTCCCGTATTGCTGCAATTGGCTTGAAGATAGCACTGTACAAAGGTTGTTCCGTGTATGTTTTTCACGTGATTTGTTAAACAGCAAAGCAAGTGATGTCATTTCATGTGCTTTTTTATTGAAGCGATGACTAATACACCATGGAAGCGCAGGAAGTGTGTGATGTAATAGAAGCCTGAACATACAGTACAATAGTGAGTAGCTGTTAGCGTTCTGTCACCTAGCAGTGCCATAAAAGGCATCTTCATGTGTTAACACATAAAAGACATCCCTGGAGGGGAGTTGTCTTATGAACAAGAGTAGAACGCACAACATGACACCTGAAGAGGATGTAGTGTGCCGTGTCTGTAGCTCACAGAAACATTATGATGTCATTTACATTATCAGCCTGTTATAAAAACTGTCTTAGTCAATATGACATTTTATTATTAATATCAAATATTATAATAAAATGCCAGTGTTATCATTTCACACTGTTCTGTGTGATGCAATTTAGATTTTATTTTTTAGAAAAATTATGTTTTTGAATATTAACATTTTCCTTACAGTTTGGCTGATTTAGTCATAGTCATTAAATCTGTGCAAAGTGCAGCTATATCAGACAATAGAATACCTCACAGCAATCAATCAGAATTCAGTGGTATGGTGGCCATACATGCTTCGATAAATGGTCAATTTATTTTCTATACAATCCTGACTGAAGTAATCAATTTATAGTCGAGAACCCATTCAATCAACATGCCACACATGAGGAAATGGACTTCGTTTAACCACTTCCATACCGGGCCATAGACAAATGACACCGGCAGGAACACTCTCCCATCCCAGGTGGACGTCATATGACATCTTCCGATTCTCAGCACTCCTGTGGGCCCCCGGGGGCCCGCATTGCGGCGATCGGGGATGAGGGGTGTCCCTCGGGACACAGCCCATCCCCAATGAGAGTAAAGAGCCAATAAAAATGACTCTTTGCCACATGACCATTTACAGCAGGTCACAAAATGTCAGTAGACCTTGAAGAAAAACATGCAGTACAGTGCCCGATCTCCCCCCAAATAAAGAGGACCTGTCACAGCCCATCAGAGTACCTGTCACAGCCCATTAGAGAACCTGTCACAGCCCATCAGAGTACCTGTCACCAGCATCAGAGTACCTGTCACCAGCTCCAAAGTACCTGTCACCAGCCCCAGAGTACCTGTCACAGCCCACCTGAGTACCCGTCACCAGCCCCAGAGTACCTGTCACCAGCCCCAGAGTACCTGTCACAGCCCACCTGAGTACCCGTCACCAGCCCCAGAGTACCTGTCACCAGCCCCAGAGTACCTGTCACAGCCCACCTGAGTACCCATCACCAGCCCCAGAGTACCTGTCACAGCCCATCTGAGTACCCGTCACCAGCCCCAGAGTACCTGTCACCAGCCCCAGAGTACCTGTTACAGCCCACCTGAGTACCCATCACCAGCCCCAGAGTACCTGTCACCAGCTTTCTGGTGTCCGTGTACCGACACCCGTTCTGGGTTCTGGTATTTTATCACACATGTTGAATAGTTGCAGGGCAGCCAATCGACAAGCAATTCACTGGTTTTCCCTAGAAGCCATCACAGCCATGCCTACTAATGGCATGGCTGTGATTGGCCAGTGCATCATGTGACCCAGCCTCTATATGAGGCTGGAGTCACAGTGCTGCATGTCACATGCTCTCAGGTTAGTGTAGGGAGAGGATGCTGCCGCTGCTGTGAGGGACAGATTGTGAGGGACAGATTGCAGATCTAATAACTAGGTAGAGATTACTACTACTGCTGTGAGGGACAGATTGCAGTGATAATAACTAGGTATAGATTGCTACTACTGCTTTGAGGGACAGATTGTAGATCTATAACATCTCATCCTGCATTACAGAATGATCTGATTACAGAACAATCTCTCAACCTGCATTACAGAACAATCTGATTACAGAACGATCTGATACTGGACTAGGTAGAGATTACTACTGCTTTGAGGGACAGATTGCAGATCTAATAACATCTCCCATTTTCTTCCTTTTGCAGTCCTCTAGCACTTGCCAGGACTTTTTTACAGTCATTTTTGTGCCGAAAAGTTCGGGTCCCCATTGACTTCAATGGGGTTCGGGGTCCGGGGTAAAGTTCAGATAACGTTCGGTACCGAACCCGAACGTTTCCACGAAGTTCAGCCGAACCGGCCGAACCCGAACATCCAGGTGTTCGCTCAACTCTAGTTAATAGTTAAGATACAATTGCAACTTACAATTGTAAATGATCAATCTCATCTCTGTTTCCACCATGCATTCTCTTAATCTGATCAATGGAAGTACAATCATATTAATAAACAAAGTGTCTCTGCGCTGCTGATACTTTTTTTGTCCTGCCTGATCAACTTTAGTACGTTATGAAAATCGAAGCAAATATGGCCAACATAAATCGATCAGAAGGGACATTATGGCTATTTATTTGTTTGTGGATTTGATTGTTTTGAAGGAATCACATGATTGGATAATAACATTGAAACATGTGTGGCCACCATAAGAGAGAATGGTGAATATTGTTGGGTTGCTCTATTTAACAGAAGTGTTAGCTATACGAAGATCATGTACTATTAGTGTTATAAATAGGGTTGGGAATTTTTTATGTGGAACATCCTATTTGGACAAGCATAGTTGGTTTCCATGTTTTGGGATCCATTTAGGCAGTATGGCCTTACCGTACCCATACTGCTGCTTTAGATGAAATTTAAAAAATACTAATTTATAAAACACAGCAGTGGGCTTCACAGGTCTGCTTTGTGCTCTGCTTGTTTTTGGGACTTTGAAGCAGGCCAAAAAAAAATAAAAAGCTGGGTGGAGAACCTTGTCATGTGACCTGTCAAAATAATGTGAACACTAGAAAATAAAAAAAAAAACACACACTGCACCAGCCTGAAAAGTCAACTACATTTATTAAATAACAAAAGCAAAAATCAGCATGACAGTGCCCCAGCCATCCCTCCCATATCCCAGTGTCCCCACTCCCCACCATCCACCCATCCCTCCTAACTAGGCTGCCCACCCTAATGCTAGTGGCCCTGCTAACTAACCACCCATAAGCCTCTTGCCCACCTACCCAGAATGTAACCTGCCTCTCCAATTACAGCGTTCTCCCTGTTGTGTAAAGCAGAGAGAACTTCCTGACACTGCAGGCTCCACACTGTGGTCTGCATTTTATGAATGGGATGCAATGTGGAGTAACATTGCAGTGTATAACGAAGAGCAGTACCTGCTCTCTGCTATAGATAAGCACCTTACTGTGAACCTAAACCAACTTTAGGGTTTCCGTTCCGGCATCTATGTCCCCCATTCAGCATGTTCCATTGAGGGTGTACGTCAGACTAGGAGTCCGCCCTGACTCCATGTACTCCTCAGAACAAATAAAGAATAATCTCAGCCCCCGCACACCGTACAAGCCCAGAGTGTAATAAGGACCCTTTCACACTGAGGCGCTTCTAAACTGCCAGTAAAACACTGAGTGCTTTTGAAGAGCCTCTCAGGCACTTTTGAAGAGCTTTTCAGGCACTTTTGAAGAGCTTTCCATTCATTTCAATGGAGAGGGGTGTTTTTCCACCACCCTGCCAGAGCACTGCCCCAGTGTGAAAGCATTGATTTTAATGGAAATAGGTTTTCACAAGCTTTTCAGGCACTTTTTTTTGTGTCAAAGCGCCTGAAAAACGCCTCAGTGTGAAAGGGGTCTAAGTGACAGCAAAAAAACCAAGGATTAGCAGTCTGAAATTAGGTAGACAAGTTTAATTATACAGTATAAATGCACTGGTAGCTACCAAGAGCCATCCCAGCTGGAGTATAGTGGGGGGATGTAAAATCACTCCTACTGGATGTTCCTCTAGATGGAACAAATCATAAAAAAATTGGGTGAAAACCCAAGCAATCATCACAAAGGAACAATTCAAAATTTAAATTGCAAAATGTATTGATCAAAAATGATACCATAGACAACAAAACTCCAACCTCCATCACATAAACCTGATTAAAATGACAGCGTTGTCATGATCATTTGCACACCATGAATCACACATCCAACACACACATTGTATTGCACAGCCCGGCTGGATGAGAATGTAATCTTATGTAACTTTCATGTGGTTCCACACAGGGTGATTGTTAATTGGACTGGTAAATAGTCCCAAATTCCTGGATAAACACCAAAGAGCATAGTAAACAGTTCCCAAGAAAGTGTATCAATGTGGAAAAATATTGGTTGCAAAGTTTATGGGATGGATGGATGATCTGAGCTCAATCCCTGTAAAACTGAACTGTTCTTAAGCCAGAGATAATTGCCAAGAGTTACCTTGACCCCATCCAAGTTAAATCCCCTAAAAAAATAAAAAAAACACAAGCACTGGCCTATTCTTCCTGACTTCGGATGTGTGGAAAAGAGTGATTGAGGGCAGTGTGACAGGTGAACCACTAATGCCATCCAGCAACCCCTGCAGGGGCTACACCAGTTTAATGGGGTTTAGTCTTATTGCAGTGTAAGTCAATGGCTGTAGGTGAGGCTAATATTCCCACCAGTTAACTTAATGCATTCAATGACCTGTTTATTGGTATGTGTATTGTGTTTATTTTACTTTGCCATTAATTACTTACTCTACCTATTATCACTTAACATAAAATATGTCTAAATCCAGGACAGGTAGCAGGAGAACTGTCAGCATAGTCAGTTCATTACTAAGGACCAGTGCTGCGAACAGGAATGTCAGTGAATGTTAAAGAAGAACTATGGTCAAAATGAAAAAAAATCAATGTTATGCATCTATACAGTCTATTAAACATCTCACTGGTTGTTTTGCAAAAAGCAGTAAGGATGTTGAGATCTCTACCTTGTCCCCTGCTCTCATGTGCACTTCCTTTAATGAGGAGACAATTTTACTTGGTTTTCATATTGCCTGAAGTCCCGATTAGACCCAGCCCACGATCAGCCCCTGAAGCCCCGCCTACTCCCACCTATGTCCTGTCTTTGCCTGCCCACTGCTCTAGCTCCTAGCTTGGCTTCTGTTCTGCCAGTTTATAAATTACCAGAGGAGAGCAGACAGAGAGAAGCACACAAATTAATAGACAGATCTGTGTGCAAACTAACCTGTACTGACTTGTGCTGTTTTACATAGCACACACCCAGCTATTGATTGGCAGATGGGTGCGTGCTTTGTAAAATAGACTGAGCATGATAGAAGGCAGGAGGACTCTGGGAAATGCCGTTTCTCATGGGAGATACAGAAACTAGTTCACTGAATGGAAATGACATTTGAGCTCTGCTGAACTCCTCCCATCATCACTAACTTTATACAGCAAAGAAGGAATGAATAGGGGATTACAGACCACAATTGCAGCTATATGGTAGGAAAATAATCATTTCAGTTATTATGTTTATTACCATGTGTAACTTTCAGGTATTTATATGAGGATTTACTAAAATATGTATGTTGCCTTTAGTTGTATTTTAAGTGTAGCAAATCAAGCGTTAAAGTAAACTCCCATCTCTTACTTTTACCTATAGGTAAGCCTATAATAAGGCTTTCCTATAGGTACTGTAAATATCTCTTAAACGCACACCGTTTAGGAGGTACTTACTGTACATGAAGCTGGTGACATCAACGACGCATGCGCTCTGAAGGAACGGCGACTTTCACATTCCTGTGCCGTAAACATCGGCTCCTGCGTGCATATGTGGGAGTGATATCATCGCGGCCAGTCACACAGCTGGAGTCTGTGAACCCGGAAGGAAGACTGGTGAAGATGGAAGCCGTGTGAGTGGTGACAGTTTGCTGCTGGAAGAGCTTCATTCTAAGGTACATTTTACATAATTTGCTAGCATGCGATGCATACTAGCACATTATTGGCTTTGCAGGTTAACCACTTGCCGACCGCCAACCGCAGTTTGATGGCGACAAGGTGGTTTGATATCGCAAATCGCCGTCATATGACGACGGCCGCGATCACGCACTGTGAGCGAGTGCGCATGCTCCAGGCGCGGGCACTACAGTGCCATTCGACACAGGACCAATCACTCTACAGGGCCAGGCCAATGATATTTGGCCTGGCCCTTCCGATCGGTCCTGGCCAAAGATAGGGCTCCTCTGCCTCTGTAATGTAAACAGAGGCAGAAGAAGTAAGCTCCACTTCCTCCCTGAAGCCCTTTTCGGTTTCAGCGAGGAAGAAGGAGCTTCTAAACGTGAGTTGCACCAACACCACACTGACCAGAACAGTTAGGCACATTTTAACCCTTTGTTCGCCCCCTGATCGCCCCCCCAGTTAACCTTTTCAGTGCTGTCACCCCCTGTCACCGTGTCATATAGTGCAGTGATCTGATTTTTACCGATCGCTGTACTCGTGACCCTTGTGACACTTAATCAGTGTTAGGGTAGATTAGCAGTAGGCCTAGGTAGGTGTAAATACCCCCCCTTGCCCCCCCCCCCAATAAAGTTTTTAACCCCTTAATTGCCCCCTGTCACCTGTGATCACTGTATAAGTGTCACGGGCGACGCTAGCTAGCTAGATCGTTGTTTCTTCAGATTACCCGCCGTATATTATTTTATATACCTTTTATAGGTTTTAACCCCCGATCGCCCGGCGTGACACCCGCAGTTATTGTTCCACCAGTCCTGACCAGCCTGGTCTCTGCATCAATGTGCTACCACACATTAGTGAATTATTAGCGTAGGATGCAGCAGACACAGTGATAGGCACACGTACACAGGGTCTCGAAAGAAGCCAGTGCATTTTGATAGACCCAAACCTGGAACAAGTTTTTAGTTACAAAAAAAAAAGGCGTACAAAAAAAAAAAAAAGTTAAAAAAAACAAAAAAAAAATAAAATAAAAAAGCCAAAAACAGTTGTACGTTTCTTTTTTCTCTCTCTCTTGTTGTCTCTCTAATCTCTCTCTCTTCTCTCTCTATTGTTAATATTTTTTACGCATGCCTGTTTGTTACTGTTTTTATCATGTTTTCATTGCAGGTATGTAATTTTTTTGTTACTGCTTACCTGTAATGTTTTATTGTTAATGTGTTTTATAATTTTTTTCTTCTTAGCAGGTATGTAATTTTTTATAATTTCTGTGTTTTATTAATTGTTTATTCCTTTTCAGGTACGCCATTCAGCTGCAGCACTGATTTATTAATGGTGACAGCAAAAGCGTTTGCTTCCACCATTCATAAAGCAGCGACAGCCACCCACACGGGTGGTAATCTTTTGGAGGGAAGTAGGAGGATTAAGATTACCACCCGTATCGGTGAAAAATTCTTTTATATGGCCTCGTATCCCCTTTAGGTGGGGTTAAAGGTGAGTAAAGGGGATACGAGGACATATAAACGAGAAAAAAATTGACACCACCACTTTAGTGGCGGTTGTCGCGACCTCAGCGACGAAATACTTACCACCTTCGTTTGCGAAAACGACAGTGGTAATTATTTAGTCACGACGTCGACTTACCGCATGGACTTTTCCTTATTTGTTAATTATTTTGTGTCTTTAATATTTTTT
>BLSH010351732.1:1292110-1304107 GCA_018402905.1 Glandirana rugosa | reverse complement strand
AAAAAAAACAAAAAAAAAATAAAATAAAAAAGCCAAAAACAGTTGTACGTTTCTTTTTTCTCTCTCTCTTGTTGTCTCTCTAATCTCTCTCTCTTCTCTCTCTATTGTTAATATTTTTTACGCATGCCTGTTTGTTACTGTTTTTATCATGTTTTCATTGCAGGTATGTAATTTTTTTTGTTACTGCTTACCTGTAATGTTTTATTGTTAATGTGTTTTCTAATTTTTTTCTTCTTAGCAGGTATGTGATTTTTTATAATTTCTGTGTTTTATTAATTGTTTATTCCTTTTCAGGTACGCCATTCAGCTGCAGCACTGATTTATTAATGGTGACAGCAAAAGCGTTTGCTTCCACCATTCATAAAGCAGCGACTCCAGCGCTGTTGGCGGTGATTTCACCACCACAGTTAAAAAAAGAGCAAATATGCTGGAGCATAGGGGAAATGAGTGGAAATTGGGGTGGATTTCCCCTATGCTCCGGTATATTTTCTTAAAAAGTGGCTATGCCCACCATTAGAATTAGGAGGATGAAGGGAGGTTTTCTAATGGTGGGCACACCCACCGATTGATTCTTTTTTTTCATTTAACCCAAAGGCTATATGAAAAAAAAAGAACATTACAATATATGCCCAACAAGGACCAGTGACATACTAGTATATTGCTGGTCTTCTCAGGCTCTCCTGTCCCACCGGAGAACGCGAGAATGCAGCTGGTGCTTCCACCAGCTGACCATAGAGCTGATTGAAGACTAGAATTCCTCTCCCCCTCAGGTTTCACATTTGGCACCTTTTGGGGGGGAGGGGGAAGAGGACACCTGTCTTTAGACAGGTGTCCTTTTCCACACATTTGGGAGCTCGGGTCGGCAGCCGCGGCTGCTGACGTCAGCAGCCCGGCTCCCTCCTCCTTGCTCGCTCTGCTACTGGCTGTCTGGCCAATAGCAAAGCACAGCGGAGCCTCACACATGTGCCGTAATGTGCCCGGCGTGAATCTGTAATGCTACACGTCCGGGTTCCCTTACCCGCAATGGATGAGGCTGCACCCGACCCCCGATCCGAAGATCGGCGGCGGGTGCCGACATCGCTGAACTCCAGGACAGGTAAGTGTCCTATTATTAAAAGTTATCAGCTACTGTATGTGTAGCTGCTGGCTTTTATTTTTGATTTCCAGGCGGACCTCCGCTTTAAAGCGGCGCAGTGCCAAATTGAAAAAAGTGCTCCGGTCCTAAAGCTGGAAATCCTTCCGGGGCTGAAGTGGTTAAAAAAAAGAAACGTTGGGGGTTTACTACCACTTTCATTTTTCCAGCTAACTACTCTGTCCTCAGAAGCTCTCCAGTCTTGCTCACCATCCCATATCTCAGCCTTAGTGTCAATTCTAAGCCTTCTCACCCCTAACACCACAGCAAGCAAATATTGAAAGAGGAACAGTGGAACCATGGTTCACGAGTAACGCCGTTAACGAACATTTTCAAGACAAGCATTTTTTAAAAAAAATCCTGACTTGGCTTGCGAGCGCTGTCTCGCAAAATGAGCAGATTTAAGCCCGTGCATGCAATACCACATGTGGCTAGAGGTGTGGGGGGCGACGTTGAGCCTCAGACGCTCGGAAAGCATTTGGAAATACTCAGAAATACTCAGAAATAACGAAAGTTAAACAGCTCCCAAGCATTTCCGAATGTTTCCTAGCACCTCAGAGCCTCAACAGTGCCACCACACCTCTGGTCACATACAGTACTGCATTGACAAGCAGTCACTGTGGAATGAATTATCTGAGTTTCCATTGTTTCCTATGGGGAAACATGCTATGATATACGAGTGATTTTTTTGCATTACAAGCGTTCTCCTGGAACAGATTATGCTCATAATTCAAGGTTGCACTGTAATTTAGTAGTCATTAAAGAAAAGAAAAACTTGCATTACAGTAGCAATAATAATAACCATTCCAATATTTTATTGTTTGTACTTACATACAATTACCCTAAGCCAAACTTCTTATACTGTGGGTAATTGTTTTTTTTGGGGACTACAATCAGTTTCCTAGCTGAAAGACATTGGGGTTTTTACAGCCTGAGGAAGATTGTTTTAGACATACAGGATTCGTTTCAGTGCTGACCAGGATGACCAGAAGCATTGAGGACATGCACTCAGATTTTCTATGTTTAAATTGCCTCAAGATCCCCCTCTAATTGGGCCCCCATCTTCCCTCAGACCCCATAGGATCCGTGTGGGCTGCTATGGCTATTGTTAAAGCCTAATGTCATGTTTACTTTCACTGTAAACAGTTACGGTAATTTTTTTTTGTTCCATAATGTTTTATTGAAAGTACAAGATAATGATACATACAGAATTATGGGTACCATTGGAAACAATTGAAAGAATTGTTATATATTATAGTTCAGTTGTTACAACAGAATGAAAAACTTTTAGAGATATAACAAACGTTAAGCGGTAAAATTTCTTGTATGTAAGTTTAAAAATAGTAAACGTCAGTTTGTAAAGGGTCCTGGTAAGAAAGTGCCTTGTCTATGGTTTGGTAATATTAGCATAGAGTAGTACATATTGAAGTTGTCGATTTGTTTTGATATCTTGGAGGGTATCATATAACTTTATAGTTAAGGGGGGAGAGGAAGGTGTATGAGGGGGAAATGAAAAGGCAAGATTACGCGAAAGGAGTGATAGAGAGGGTTGTTTGGTGATGTTCTGGGGTTTTCTTGGGATGTTCTCCCCCTGAAATATCGGGAGAAACAGTGAGGGGAGGTTGAAAAGCGGGAAGTTGCTGGAGTAGGGTTTGGGGTTGGAATATCGTTAGGCAAACGAAAGTAAACTGGTCGATTGGGGGATAGGGAGTGTAAGTGTTGGAGGGGGGGGGACCGGACCAGCCGGGCCCCCTCACGCTCTCTCACGCCGTCAGACTGTGTGCACTTATAAGGGTGGGGTACAGGTTAAGGCAAGTGAATTAAGTATTGTCCAATAGAGGGTCATTTAGTCTCTTGAATTGTTGCCAGTTGTACCATGTCTTAGAGTGTAAACAGTTAATTTAGGCCAAACTGGCTTAAATGAACTATTTGCTTTACTAATTGATGTGCTCGCTGTCTGTGCTGTATAAACTGTATGTAGCTTCAGATACATACAGTATAGAGCGCTGTGCTACAGCAGTGGCATGGCAACTTCCCGTCTGCTGCCGCCACAAAATTGAGTTGGGCTCAGCATTGAGCGACATTTTTGTCATCGGATACAGCTTCCTCTGATTGGCTAAGGTGGGGAAGTGCACACATGATGTCATGATCTTCACCACAATTTTGTTGCGGCAACAGATAGGAAATCCGCATACCGCTGCTGGAACACAGTGCTGCATACTTTATGCAGCTAAAGCGCTGACAGCTTTGTTCTATTAGTAAATAGCCCAAACAAACTATTTCAAGTGAATGTCAACATGGAGTTATGCTTCAAGCGTCTGCTTGAGATGCAACAGAAAGTGAGAAGAAATCACTCAACATTACAGGAGTTCCAATTTTAGACAGCTGTCACCAGAATATTTGTCCCCATTGGAAGATTTCCCCTTACTTCTTGCTGTCATGACAACTCTAAAGTTTACGTTTTCCCATCACTGTTTTATAGTAGTCACCTGGACAAACACAAAGGGTGGATCTCCCTAGCAGGGATACAGACAACAACAAAACCATGACAGAGGGTCAAACCTTTCCCCACTCTACGTAAAACTAAAAAAAAAAATTGCCTTTACATAGATTTTATTAAATGAGCTCCACAAGATGATTTTCTTATTTTTGCTCAAGCTGTAATAGAAGCTAAAATAAAGAGTTCAACTTCACCAAACCATTATAGAAGTAAAAGCATCACACATAAAAATAAAAGTAGAAAAAAACTTTTAGTCAGCCATCTTGCAGTACTATACAATGCTGAAATATTAGATTTTTCGCCCTTTAGTACACTTCTTGTTAAGCTGATAATTTCCTTAGTTTCCTAGGAGACTCATGTTGTTGAGGTGGTCTTTCTAAAAAAAATTGTCATAGCATTTTCTCAGGTTTCCATGGCTACTGTTTGTGATGGCTTCCAAGGAAACTGTACTAAGCAGGGTGCCAGTGTCAAGATACTTTACTTAATCTCTGCTTGTTCTTGGGAATCTGCTGATTAATAATATGAGTTTAAGGTTAGTCAAAAGAAAAACAATTTCTTGGTGTGCCCATATATGTGCTGTTTGTACTTTCAACTGATGAATGTTTTGGCCCCCTCAATTCTGTAATTACTAAATGCAGAAAAGGAGTTAAAGGGAAACTGTAATGTTTTGGACAAAGGTCTTTGCTAGTTCATATTTCACTTCTTGTTTTTCACATACCAATTTGTAAATGCTTCCCCTGGTAGTTCAAGGAACATTCTCTGTTTAACCCATTTGTGACCACAATAAACCCTTCTAAGGTTCACCACACATGTTATAATCTGACTATATAACCTCTGTAGAATCAATTTTAGATCTATCAAAAATATGTAATATTAGTGTTGTCAGAGTATTGAAGTCATGTGCTGGAAGCTTCTTGTATACAGCAATATGCTTTACTTTAATGGAGAATATTAGATCACATCTTAACATCATAAGAAACAGGACACAGGAACTAAACATAAACAAGTACACAGAACCTAGATAGACGGTACATCCTGTCATATCATAGGATACACTCTATAATACCATTATACTACAGCGCCACCTGCTGCATAGATAAGTATAAGGCATTCAGTATATAGTCAGTTTATATGTAATCATGCTGTTGTTCTTTCCAACACCCCTTCTCAACAGCATGCGCTTTGTCAAATTACATTCAGCTTCTTCTGGATATAACAATGACGTTCCATCAACAAAGGTTTGGTGAGTGCATCAGCAGTCATCTCCTCTGATGGGTAGTATTGAATGTCAATAACACCTTGCTCTTGATTGTCCCTCAGTAGGTGATACTTGACGCTGATGTGTTTGGTCTGTAAGATTAACCCTTTCAGATTGCATAAGCTTTATACATCCCTGTCGTCTTCAAAAATGGGAATTAGTTTTGACATGTTTATCCCAATGTCCACAAAAAGTTGAAAAATCCATATCACTTCTTGACATGCGTATGCTGCTGCAATGTACTCTGCTTCAGTTGAAGATAGTTACAGTTGTTTGCTGTTGACTAGACCAACGTATGGTTCCTTCCCCATACTCTAAGATAAATCCACTTGTGGATTTGCAGTCTGTACAGTCCCCGGCCCAAACAGCATCCGCATACCTGACCAGTGTTGGATTTGATGCTGCTAGTAACCATAAATGCATCTGAACTGTTCCTTTGAGGTACTGCATCACTCTTTTTATTGCATTCTAGTCACATTGACACGGAGCTGAGACTTTCCTGCATAGTATGACCACTGCTATGGCTAGTCTTGTCACAGTGTGCTTAGCAGCTAACCGAATGCTCTGCGATATGTGTCATTGTTGGGTTCATTGCTCTTTAGATAGCCTGGTTCCATGGGAATTTCCACTTCCTTTGCGCCTTGCATATGGAATTGTTCCAAGATTTCAGAGATTTTCTGAGATTGGTTGAGAAGATAACTTCCATCTTCTTCTCTCTCTATTTGGATTCCCAGGTAGTAGCCCTAGCTCATTGATTTCAAAGTTTTCTTTCGGCTTGTGAACTATCTGATTATAATTCCCTTATTGTTCAAAACAGGTTATAATGTCATTGACATAGATAAGGATGTATATCCATCTGTCTTCTTGATTCTTGGAGTAGAGACAGGGGTCTGCTTTACTTCTTGAGAATCCCTTTCTAGTAAGTACTGTGTTCACTTTCTCATTCCACATCCTTGCAGATTGTTTAAGAATGTAGATGCTCTTCTGAAGTTGTCTCCTTGCTCAAACCCTGGTGGTTGCTCCATGTAGAGATCTTCCTTAATGTCTCCATATAGGAAAGCAGTTTTAATGTCTTGGTGTTTCACTTGCATGCCCTTCCCAGCTGCAACGCTAAGAAGATATGATGGTGGAGTGTTTTATGACAGGATCAAATGTTTCATCGTAATCTTTACCGAATTTCTTGGAGCGACCCTTAGCAACTAGTCTGGCTTTGTATTTGTGGATATTCCCTTCTGTGTCTGACTTTACTTTGAAAGTCCACTTACCTTCTATAGTTTTGCGGTTAGGAGGGGGCTCTGTGAGTGTCCAGATTTTATTTTATTGAAGTGACTTTAATTCTTCATTTGCTGCCTTTCTCCATTTTGGCTTCACGTTTAGGCAGTTTTTCCCAGAATGTTGGTTCAAGTACGCTGTGTGTTTTGACAGTGTATGACAGCTTGCGGGGTGGTATCCCCTTTTCAGTCAGAGTGGATTTTTTGACTTCAAAACGTTCAGCAGGATCTGGCGGGGAACTTGATTTAGGCATTGTGAGTTCCACCTCTTGTTCTGACTTTTGCAAAGGTTCTCTTTAGTCGACCTTTTCGTCTGGTATGCTTGACATATTCACTTCACAGCGTTCAGAGATTGGTGTTTCTGGTGATGGGCTCTCATCAAAATAAACACTATGGCTTCTTGTCACTTTGTCAGTCTTTAGGTGTAGGATTTTGTAACCCTTAGTTTGCTCACTGTAGCCTACTAGAATGCCCTCCTATGGCTCTGTTCTCCAGCTTGGATCACTTTTAACCTGGAATATAGGCATATGCTTTATATCCAAACAGTCTGATGTGCCCTATGCTAGGCTTTGATCTATGCCACATTTTGAATGGAGTACTCTTAATGGCTTTTGAGGGTAGTCTGTTCTGTAGGTAGGTTGGCATCTGACAACATGCACCTGGCCATTTCTATAAAAGTGCAATTTTTCCTTTCTGCTACACCGTTTTGTTCAGGAGTGTATGGTGTGGTTGTCTGGTGTACTATTCCTTGTCACTTTAGGAATGGGGCCACTTCTTTGCTTATGTATTCTCCTCCATTGTTGGTGCGTATTATTCCTGATTTGTGTTGGAATTTGTTGCTAGACATGGCAATGAACTCTTGAATTTTCTCTGATGTTTCATCATTGTGTTTCATCAGATAAGTCGTTGTGCACCTGGAATAATCATCAATGAAAGTCAGTAGATATCTGTTCCCGCCTGATGTGGGAATTTTCATTGGACCACATACGTCACTGTGTATGAGCTGCAGGGGGTGGGTGGTCTTTCTTTGAGATGCCTGTCGAAGGGGAGCACGTGAGGCTTTTGCTTCAATACAGCACTTGCATTTCATGAGCACTTTGCAAGGCAAAAGTGATAAGCCTTCTGATAAGCCTCTCTTTATAATGTCCTGTATACTGGACTTCTGGGCCCCAGCCATCTGTGCCATAAGTGAATACATTTGCTGTGTGGGTCATTAGAGGCTTTATTGGCTTACTGGTCAGTGGTGATGAGCTTGTATAGGTGATCAACCAGTTTTCCTTTTGCAAGAAATCGCTTATTATTGTGAATTGTGCATTCATCGCCCTGGAACTTAACTGTGAGACTGTTGTTTGCAGGACTTTTCACTGATAGAAGGCTGCCTTCTAGTTCTGGAACATACAGCACTTTCTTTACAAGGATACTGTGCTCACCTTGGGGTGTAATGCAGTTCAAGAACCCCTGGCCTTTACCTTCTGCAGTGATGCTTTTTCCTTTTGCTTAGAAAACATTGTCTTTTGCACTGCAATCAATGTTTGTGAAGAAGGTCTCATCGCTAGTCATGTGGCTTATCGCACCTGAGTCTATGCACCAGCCGCGTGGCTTGCCGCTCTGTTCCACTCCATGATGAGTCTGCGGTTTCCATTGTGGCTGCTTTGACTCTTTAATTTGTGGACAGCTGTAGCTTTCACTTTTTCAGTCCTTTTTTAAGTGACCTGTCCTTTTACAGTGAAAACAGGCTCTGCTTTCTTTGTTGTGCTTTGTGCCTTTCTACATCTTAAGAGCTTGTCATTATGGTGCGTATTTTCTTTCCTTCTGTCATGTTCTTCAATTAATTTCCCTTTGACATATTCTAACGTTAGTTCCTGCTCGGGTCTGGTTTCTAAAGCATTAATGTGAACAGTATATGTCTCTGGAAGGCTGCAGATGAGCAGGGCGACAATATGGTTGTCTTTGATGTCCTCTCCGATGGCATGCAGCTGCTCTATGATCTCTAGCATAGCATTCACATGGTGACACATTTGCTGGCCTTCTTCTAGTCTCATCTTATAAAGCTTTCTTAGTAGAAAGCGCTTACTGTTGAGGCTTGAATGCTCATGCAGTTTTTATAATGAAGTCCACATACCTTTGGCCGTTTTCTCTGTTCTTATGTAGATAAGCTGGTCATCTTCCACTAACAAGCTTATAGTTGCTTTTGCCTGTCTATCTTTCCTGTCCCAATCCTCTTTCTCTCCATTTGTGGGTCTGTCTGTATTCAGCACTTGCCACAAGTCATCCTTGCTGAGAAACATTTCTAGTCTAAATTTCCACAGCTGGTAATTGGCATTGTTCAGCTTTGCTATTGCAAACTTCACATCTGAACTAAACACAAACAAGTGCACAGTACTCAGATAGATGGTACATCCTGTCATATCATAGAATACACTCTATAGCACTATATTACTACAGCGCCACCTGCTGCATAAATAAGTATAATTGCATACAGTATATAGTCAGTTTATTTGCAATCATGCTGCTGTTCTTTCCAACAATGAGGACCTACCTAAATTATCCAATCAATCTCTATACAATCAGTTGGGCTCCTTGCTCTGCATAGTTGTTAGTAGATCTATCAGAGATTGTACAGTCAGCTTGCTTACGTCCTCACTTACAGATTCCTTTGTTATGAGAACAGCAATGTTGCAGTCAGGGCTGCAACCATATTTACCATAAGGCATGGTAGGCACTGTTAGAGGTGGAATAGCATGTACTATGCACTCCGGACTATAGATGGCGCTGTAGTGATATACTAGAGTCTGTGTGTTTATATATGCTTGTATATTCTGCACAGGAAGTATGTTTTTTTTCTCTCTGCTCTCCCCTGTAATGTTGTTCTCCTATGCAAGTAAAGATGAATTCTACAGTACTCAATATCTCAGTGCCTCATCTTATCACATAACCAGCAGGCACTTGCTTGTAGGCATAAATCAAAAAGAAAAAGAAAATACTGTGCTAAGGTGTGAAACAAACAAAAAAAATATATAAATTATAACAAGTGATTGACAAATGATGCGATTGAATGCAGCTGCAACTCTTTTGTGAGATACACACAGTCCAAAAGAATGATTCAAATATAAGTTGCGCAATCCAACACCTTCGGTCAGAACGTGCACAGGAGGGTGAAATTAGTGTAAACTGTATCAACAAGTGTTCATACACAAAATTAATTAGTCCCAGTTTCCATCACCCAAACAGGAAAATTCCTCTTGTGATTATCACAAGAGGAATTTTCCTGTTTGGATGACGGACTCTGGGACTTATTCATTTTGTGTATGGACTTGCCTGTAGGCACCAGAGCCAAAAAGGAAGCCACACATTGTATTAATTTATTAGCAGGAATAGTCATTTACACTTTATCACAATATTCTATGCCAAATCAGGACAAAAAAACAAGGAAATGTCCCATGATCCTACAGGAGGGAACCAAACCCTTTGTGCCTCCAGGCTCCAGAGAACTATAAGTACGCATCTGTGCACAATTCTGGTTCTCAAACCCTGCTGTCAAACTGACAAATTGGTCACAGAGTCATAGTTTAGTTTACTGACTCACACTAATGTTACTAAATTTGCTCTGGGCATCTGAGATTTAATAGCCTCTGATTAAAAAAAAATGTTAAGATAAGTTTGGTTAGCAACATAAATGTACTGTTTTAAGTCAGGCTAGACCATTTCTATAGACTTTCAGTGAGAAAGTAGAGAACTGATATACTGTACCAGTGGCGGCTCGTCCATACAAGGCGCCGGCCCCTAATCTACATGCAGGGTGCTGAGTACATGGATTCCAATGGGTTTTTTTTTAGAAGCACATAATTATAGTCTGAGGTTATAGGTTGCTTCAAAAAAGGGTGGGCTTGGGGCGCAGAGCACTGCGCCCCAAGCCCACCCACTTGTGTAATAATAGCGAAATAATATTTGCTATTGTCTTCCTGATTATCCTCCCGGCCAATCAGGAAGCGGCTCCTGAGACCCATTATCCGATTGGCCGAGAGGAGAATCGATCTTATTGGCCACCTAGGAGGAGGAGGGAGGAGCCGCATGGCGAAAGCCGCCGTGATGCCGAGGAGGAGATGCAGGGGAAGCCACCGCCCAGAGGAAGCGCTGCCAGACCAACAGGGGGGTGGCTGTGGGTGCATTGTTTGCCACCCCACCAAAAAATATACCACCAGCCGACACTGTACTGTACAGTGATGGTGCAATACTGCTAAGCAAGAACCAAATCCTGCATTTATACCAATTAGGGTTTCCATATATGTGTATGAAACAAGAGTTCTAAAAGTATAACTGTACTTTAAGTACATTTATCTTTAAAAAGTATTACAGCAAGTTGTTCACATTCACAAAGTTATCTAAAAATATAATACAACTATAGCCTTATTTTAACATAATAGGGTTAATTTACTAAAGGCAAATAGGTTGTGCGCTTTGCAAAGTTCAGTTGCACTCTCTTAAAGCAGTTGCCCCACAGCTTATTAATTAAATCAGCAGAAGCTCTGCTGACTTCCATCAACCAATCACGTGCAAGCAAAAATGCTGTTTTTTGTTATCTTTATTTTCCTTATACGTCATTGGATATTCCATGCAAAGTAAACGTTTTCCTCATTTGCTAAAATCTGTAGCAACTGCTCTTGCAGAGTACAACTGCACTTTATAAAGTGCACAGTCTATTTGCCTTTAGTAAATCAACTCCAATGTGTTATTGTGGTCTGTTTTCACCCAATATTTACACAAATGTCACCCATTTTTCAAACCAAATCTTAGGTTAAAATGGGAGAATTTAGGAGTGAAAGTTGTGTAAATCTTGGATAACAATGTCAGGCATTGCGCATATACATGTTGTTTCATGCATAAGTGTTTCAATTGACTACCCTACAGTAGATGCTACAAATGTGGCAAGGAAGCTCATGCACCTTTTGAACTACGTGCTTTGGGTGGTTTGTAACCGCGTGTTTTGCTGTATTTGCCATGTGATTTTCTGTGCAAAACTGAGTGCCCTGCATGGACCATTTGGGGTGCCATTAACAATGAACAAAATCATGTATTTTTACGCTCATTTACACGCTGCACTAGTGTGAATGCGTAGATAGTATCTGAGCTTCATTTACTAAAGTTGAAATTGTGCTTGGTGAACTATTAATTCTTAATTTCTAGATTTATTTAAATATAGGGAACACGTGTTTGGGACCATGTATGGGAGATTTTTGCTCCAATGCAGCACACGTTTCTATTGTTAGACATTCCCAGCGCCAGGCATGCACCCCTTTACCTCAATGAACCTGAAGAATAATGTTTACTAGTCTATTTATCTAGGGTGCTTTTTCCAAACATTAAGGGATGGTTCACACCAGAATCTAGGGTTGTCCCGATACCGATACTAGTATCGGTATCGGGGCCGATACTGAGCATTTGCCCGAGTACTTGTACTCGGGCAAAATGCTCCGATGCCTCATCCGATACTTGGGCAAGCAGGGGATGATCATTGCAGCGCTGGAGGGGGATTTACAATCACTGATCTCCCTGTATATATTTCATTGTAGCAACTGACAGCCGCTTCTCCTCCCGCGGCTTTCAGCTGCTACAATGAAATATATACAGGGAGTCGGGAGGTCAGTGATTGTAAATCTCCCCCAGCGCTGCACTGATCATCCCCCTTGACTGTCCCTGTATCCCCCTCCAGTCCCCCTGTCCTCTATCTGTCAGGATGGAGAGCGGAGGAAAGAGCCGGTAAATCTGTAATTTATCGGCTCTTTCTTTTTCTGAATGGACAGTCAGTGATCACTGACTGTCCATTCATAAATGTCAC
>BLSH010351732.1:1248180-1264030 GCA_018402905.1 Glandirana rugosa | reverse complement strand
TGTCAGTGTAATGGCTCAGTCCCCTGTGTAATACCAATTGTCAGCGTAATGGCTCAGTCCCCTGTGTAATGGCCGATTGTCAGTGTAATGGCTCAGTCCTCTGTGTAATGCCGATTGTCAGTGTAATGGCTCAATCCCCTGTGTAATGCCGATTGTCAGTGTAATGGCTCAATCCCCTGTGTAATACCAATTGTCAGCGTAATGGCTCAGTCCCCTGTGTAATGCCGATTGTCAGTGTAATGGCTCAGTCCCCTGTGTAATGGCCGATTGTCAGTGTAATGGCTCAGTCCCCTGTGTAATGCCGATTGTCAGTGTAATGGCTCAGTCCCCTGTGTAATGGTCGATTGTCAGTGTAATGGCTCAGTCCCCTGTGTAATTTGCTTTTAATCATTCAATAAACCTACTACACTATGAAGTACTTCTCTATGCCTCCTGTGGAGTACATTCCTACATTCTAGCCTGGTCCTGAGGGATTTCTGGAATGGAAAGGTGTTATCTGAGGAACTATTTGGTTTTCCAATAGTGCTTTTTTAACCTTCTGTAAATAGGGGTCAAACACCTCCGCCATCTATCTTCTGTGCACTCGCGGTGAAGGAAACAGAAGACATGATTATTTAGAAGCACATAACCTTGGTGTTGGGAATTGTCACAAAGGATTTTCATCTATTGCAATATTTGTTCTTGAATTGTGTTTTTTTTTATTTTGAATTATGCTCAGGTCACTTCCTACACTTTGTGAGCGCCATTATCCTTTTTTTCACTTGGTTATTACTAATTCTTGTATATACTCCAGTATAAGCCAAGTTTTTCAGCACATTTTTTGTGCTGAAAAAGGCCCCCCTCGGCTTATACTCGAGTCAGTGTCTCGTCTGAAGTCTGAAAAGTCTATGTATGTGTGCTGAACAGCGCACATACATAGGCTGATTGGCTGCAGTGCACAGTGACTGCCAGTGATTGGCTTGTCACTGTGCTGTGGGCGGGGGTGGGTCCGGATCGTGGGTCGGATCGGCTGACACGGAGCCTGAAGAGGAGAAGAAAGAAGGTATTGTGCTCCCTGTCCCTGTGTAATGCTGATTGTCAGTGTAACGGCTCAGTCCCCTGTGTAATGCCAATTGTCAGTGTAACGGCTCAGTCCCCTGTGTAATGCCGATTATCAGTGTAATGGCTCAGTCCCCTGTGTAATGCCAATTGTCAGTGTAATGGCTCAGTCCCCTGTGTAATGCCGATTGTCAGTGTAATGGCTCAGTCCCCTGTGTAATGCCAATTGTCAGTGTAATGGCTCAGTCCCCTGTGTAATGCCGATTGTCAGTGTAATGGCTCAGTCCCCTGTGTAATGACTGATTGTCAGTGTAATGGCTCAGTCCCCTGTGTAATGACTGAATCCATGTGTAATGGCTACAATACCTGTGTAATGGCTCAGTCCCCTGTGTAATGCCGATTGTCAGTGTAATGGTTCAGTCCCCTGTGTAATGGCCGATTGTCAGTGTAATGGCTCAGTCCCCTGTGTAATGCCAATTGTCAGTGTAATGGCTCAGTCCCCTGTGTTATGCCAATTGTCAGTGTAATGGCTCAGTCCCCTGTGTAATGCCGATTGTCAGTGTAATGGCTCAGTCCCCTGTGTAATGCCAATTGTCAGTGTAATGGCTCAGTCCCCTGTGTAATGGCCAATTGTCAGTGTAATGGCTCAGTCCCCTGTGTAATGCCGATTGTCAGTGTAATGGCTCAGTCCCCTGTGTAATGCCGATTGTCAGTGTAATGGCTCAGTCTCCTGAGTAATGCCGATTGTCAGTGTAATGGCTCAGTCCCCTGTGTAATGCCGATTGTCAGTGTAATGGCTCAGTCCCCTGTGTAATGGCCGATTGTCAGTGTAATGGCTCAGTCCCCTGTGTAATGACTGATTGTCAGTGTAATGGCTCAGTCCCCTGTGTAATGACTGAATCCATGTGTAATGGCTACAATACCTGTGTTCTGGCTACAATACCTGTGTAATGGCCGATTGTCAGTGTAATGGCTCAGTCCCCTATGTAATGCCCGATTGTCAGTGTAATGGTCAGTCCCCTGTGTAATGGCCGATTGTCAGTGTAATGGCTCAGCCCCCTGTGTAATGACTGAGTCCATGTGTAATGGCTACAATACCTGTGTTCTGGCTACAATACCTGTGTTCTGGCTACAATACCTGTGTAATGGCTCCTTGTCCCTGTGTTCTGGCTGCTGCATTTCTCCCCCTAGGCTTATACTCGAATCAATACGCTTTCCCAGTTTTTTGTGGTAAAATTAGGTGCCTCGGCTTATATTCGGGTCGGCTTATTCTTGAGTATATACGGTAGCCGCTCGGACTGCTTTCATAAGAAAGCCAATCAATCACTGAATAAAAAATACCAGGGTTATGGCTGATAGCTTTAGCCATAACCCCGGTAAACCACTTGCAAGCCGCAACATATGTATACGTATTGCGGTCGTCAAGCAAATGAGGAACTGTGTTTTATGTCTCCTCTTTGACACAAGTTAGTCACACTTTGTTTTTGCTATCTTTGTTCAGTTTTGGGTATATTCTGGCATTCACTTTCTCTGTTAGTCTATTTTATGTTAATACTGGTAACTTGCTAACACAAATTAATGTGCTTTTCCATGTGGCCTGCGCTGCCACTATAAACAAAAGTAGTCATCTGTGTAATGTGATCCATTTCTATTTAACACATTAAACTTGGAAAGCAAGTGAGCAACAGTGTTTTGTGTCTCCTCTTTGATACAGATGCTGCAGGCTGCATCTTTGGTCAGTACAAACAAATGGCCCCTGCCCCCACCTATAACTGGCCTTTGCAGCAAGGAGCACATGGAAGGGTGATGCATGTCAAACAAAACGCTCCAAAACCAAAAAGCTCAACTTACCGACCAGCCTGCGACCAAATGAATTATCCTGTCTAAAAGTTTGCGTTAAAAACAGGGGTATAGTTTGCACACATTTGCAAATACATGCGTAAGCTGCAGAGCCACATCATGGCACCCCAGTATATTCTGTAGTCCTAAATCTTGAGAGCCTCCATAGTAGAAGCACATGAATTATAATGGATAGGCATAGGGTAGGTGAGCCTGGAGGGAGCCCACCCCTCCTTAAGGCCCATTCACATCTGAGAGTTTGGTAGCTTGAAGCCTGAAGCTACAAAAGGCTGGAGGGGAAGAAATCAATGATTCTCTATGGAGATGGTTCACATCTCCACTCAAAAACACCTGAAGCCAAAAGCCTGAAAACGCCTGAAGCTCAAACAAGTTCTGGAAGTATTTTTTTCAGGCAGATTTGGGCGTTTTTCTGCCTTTTACATCGGTGACCTTTTAACCTGTACAAAATCGCGGCAAAACGCGGTAAAAGTCACTGTAAAAATCGCGGCAAATCTGCAGCAAAATCGCTGTAAAATGTTACTAAACCCAGCAATATAAAAACAATCCCCCCCCACACACACAGTGCACACAGCTTCTAAATCTTCTTTTTATATCAAAATACTGCTGCTATATACCTTTTTTTCATCTGTATATTGCAGTCAGGTGATAAACTGCAAGCAGCCAGGACTTCCCCAGTGTTCATATGGGAGGAGATTTCATTCTCTGATGATGAAACTTCCTTTGCATCAGTGACCCTTCACCCACAATCCAGCCAGAGCTGATTGGTGCTTTGCCAAAGACATGCTCAGTTCACAAACAAAAAATCACTGGCTCTAGAAATGCACTGTATGTCCTCAATTAAATCTATGGAATTTATCCATCATACCATTCATGACTCCATTCCCTCATTTCACGCTAAATGGGACCTCTGGGACGAAATGATCAAATAAAAATATCTCTAGATATGTACCTTTATAATATCCTTGCATTATCTCGATATTTTATATCATACACCTGTCATTTACAGAGGTATCTTGGAATTACAGTTATGCTATTTCTCTGTGTACATACGTCAATATATGTCCTCCTCTCTACATAATCCCTATCTCTCCATTTTACATGCATCAATACCACTTCTGTAATTACTGTATGAATATCTGTACTGTTATTACATCCAATTGTATGCTTTCTTTACCTTCCAATAAAAGCTTTTTGTAAACAAAAAAATAGAAATGCACTGTAGTCTGTGTCCATGTGAAATAGTAAGATTGAACAGAGCATGTGCAACCTTTCCACCATGCCTGCATGTAGTATAGCATAGTATAGTCTAATATAGTAGACAGGGCAAGAAGGAAGTATTTGGCCATACAAGATCAAACAGCCTTTTTACACATTGCAGAGGATTAACCCCTTAAATTACACAGTATAGCAAGCTTACTATTCTGCATATACAGACAGACAGATGTTACTGTTGTGGGTTTAGTAACACTTAAAAGGCACAGGGGCTCACTGGACACCCAGCACATAGCACAATGGCTGCAAAGGTATCCAGTGCATCCCCACACCAATATTACATTAGTACAAACAAATGGCCACTGCCCTCACCTACTGTATAACAGGCCTTCACAGCAAGGAGAACATGGAAGGGCATCTTTTGTCATACCTTGCACCGGTGGCTGGTGTTTTTTTGGGGGGGTAGCAAGCAATCCACCTGCCGACCCCCCCTCCCGGTCGGCTAGTCAGTCAGTCAGGGCCCGCACTTACCCCATCTCGCGGGCAGCGGCGGTTGCCTCTCTTCGGGCTGCGGGCATCTCCTCCCTCAGTCCCCCAGTGTCTCCTCCCTCCTCCTGGCAGCCAATCCGATCTCATCTCCTTTTGGCCAATCAGGTGACGGGTCTCATGACCCACTTCCTAATTGGTCGGGAGGAGGATCAGTGTGAGAATAGTGAATATTCATTCGGTTTTGTCACACAACCTAAGCCCACCCCTTTTTTGAAACCTATTAGAGCCTCTGGCTCTAATCACATGCGTCAAGAAAACACACCCTCCCATTGGAATCCATGCATCCGTATGTACATCAGGGGGCCGGACGCATAGATTGGGGGGGTGGTACCTGTGCTCCCCTAATGGACGGGCCGCCACTGCTTGCACTCAGATCACAGATAATCCTGTAACATATAGTAATCCGGTTGCATGAGGCTGCAGTCTGTGCAGCCTAGACAGGACCTGAAGCAGCGCTCTCACAGTCCCTATATGCAGAACTCTCAGAGTATGAATATTTGTGCTTGACTGCTTTTGAGTGCAGTGCAAAGCATATCAATGTAGCGCTGCCCTCTCGGGGGTCGCATGAGAAATCAATTCCCCCTTGGTCCTTCCCACTTCTAGAGTCCTCCATCATCCCTGACACTCTGGGTTCACTCATTTTTATGCAATATTATAAGTATTAATATTACAAGAGTAATGGAGACCACACTTGGATTCAAATCAGAAGAGTTTACTTATAATATTTAGAGCTATAACTGGTGAATTGAATATATAAAATAACTGTAGATAACTTGTTTGAGCAGAAAAGATATCAGCATAACGTATTAATTGCACACTTTGACTCTATTAATAAACAGAATGAGTGTAACAAAAGAATATATTCCCTTTTTCTCTAATAGAGTGTAATCACCTATTGATCACATCTGATGGTTCCATAAATGATATGACAACTCAAGATGTATATAGGCACAATGAGTGGTAAGAATGTAAAGACTCACTCATACTGCAACAATTTGAATGAGTGAACTATCAAATATATTAATAAAGCTCAATAAGGCCTGAGAAATATTATTATTGCTCTAGCAGAGTTCAGTGTGGTTCAACACAGATATCATTAACCAATAACAATTATTTAACTCAGTTCTCCTGATCTAATTCAAAGAGTTCCTTAGGAGATTTAACTGTAACTTTTGGTCATGTGGGAAATGGTTACTGCAATGCAAAGGGTCCACTTATTGAAGTTCAGTTCAATCTTCTGCCGGCTTCTTTGGTTCTAAAGTTGGGTACCTAAATAAACTGTGTCCATTAATCCCTGAATTAAGGCACAAAATAGGCAACTTGAGTAAACTTTAGGAAAGAGCCTTGATTGCGATTGCTGACTTCACGTTATAACCGCAGTTAAAGAAGGATCTGTGCACAGGATTTTTTGTAATCCAATAGGACAGCTGAATCTGTACTGACAAGGAAGTATAGAACAACAGAGTATACTCAAAGGTAGGCTTCTGCCTGTTCACCAGCCTGTTGATCACAGAAAGCGGTACGGCTGCTCAGGCTGTGCTGTAAACGTTGGAACTGATGGTATCCACTTGCTCTTTGCTTTACCCACTTCAGCCCCGGAAGGATTTCACACTTTAGGACCAGAGTACTTTTTGCGATTCGGCAATGCGCCGCTTTAACTGACAATTGCGCGGTCGTGTGACATTGTACCCAAACAAAATTTGCATCCTTTTTCCCCCACAAATAGAGATTTATTTTGGTGGTATTGATACCCTCTGTGTCATTTATGATCGCCGCTATAAATAAAAAAAAGAGCGACAATTTTGCAAAAAAAACAATTTTTTCTTACTTTTTGCTAAAATAAAAATAAAAAAAAATATAAAAAAATGTTTTTTTCATCAGTTTCGGCAGATTTATATTCTTCCTCATATTTTTGGTTAAAAAAAAATCGCAATCTGCGTTTATTGATTTAATTTGCGCAAAAGTTGCCGCGTTTATGGATGATGAGAATTCATTTCTGGGGGTTTTTTATTTATTTTTTATTTTTTACTAGTAATGGCGGCGATCTGCGATTTTTAGCAGTACCGCGATATTGCGGCGGACATGTCGGACCATTTTGACAATTTTTGGGACCATTGGCATCTATACAGCGATCAGTGCTATAAAAATGCACTGATTACTGTGTAAATGCCATTGGCAGTGAAGGGGTTAACCTGGAGAGGAGCGCTCTAAGGGTTAAATGTGTTCCCTAGGCGTGTTCTAACTGTATGGGGGCTGGGTTGGCAGGGGGAGGGGAGTGATCATGGCTTCCATATACAGGAAGCCTGTGATCACAGCCCTTCCCCCTCTATGGGAACGGAGATCTGTGTTTACATACACGGACCTCCGTTCTCTCACTGTAGGGGGGCCATCGCGGGTAGCCGGCGGAGATCGACACAGTGCGCAATCTCGCAGCCGCCTTCATATGATGGCGGTTTGCGATAATGAGCCATCTTGCGGCCGTCAAACTGCGGTTGGCGGTCGGCAAGTGGTTAAGGAAAACGGCTTCCACTGCTGTCCCCGCAGTTCTCTCTGGATCAACTGCCGCTCACACTGCAGATGCCGCTGAATCTGGAACAATTCAGATTCTGCTGATCACTCACTGGAACAAAGTAGTTCGCTGGGGTGCGGTGTAAATCTAGCTCACTGGATCACTTGGTTTAGGCCGCAGGCCACGATCCGGCCGTAGTACATACACACATGTCCCCCACAAGTCGATCCCGCCATCCAAAGAGACTGGAGCCAACTCCTTCCCCCACTTAAATAGGTTCTCCCACAAAGCATAATTCCTCCAAAGATCGCTTCCTGCAGCACAGCATCCTTGGAAATGGAGTCCTTCTATAGCAGAGTCCAGAGACCGACTTCCTCTGTAGCACTACAAATCCCATAAGCACCATCTACTGAGCTACTAAAAATTCTGCACATCGCAATACATGAGACTTCTGTACTGTGTTAATTGTGTTGTACATTATATAGTTGTGGCTGTTGCACTCTGTAAGCTGTGCTGTACATTATATAGTACTGACTGTTGTATTCTATAAGCTGTGCTGTACATTATATAGTCCTGAGTGTTGCACTCTGTAAGCTGTGCTGTATATAATCTAGTCCTCTCTGTTAAACTCTGTTAGCTTAGCTGTACATTATATAGTACTAACTGTTGCACTCTGTGGGCTTTGTTGTATGTTAGATACTCCTGACCTAGTTGGTTGGTAGATAAGGAAGAACATGTTTAATACATACCTTTTTGCTGGGTGGTAAGTAAAATCTTTGCTCTATTTAAAAGCTAGTGCCTCTAGTATCTATATATTGGATACCTGATCACTAGGGACGGTGCGGATCCTTCTCGCTACATCACATCCACTGCGAGCTTTTGCCTAAAGGCTTGTTTATATGGGAGTGCAGGGGCAGTAAAAACAGGTGGTTGAGCTGCAGCTTTACCATCCCTCTGACTGCTTAGCAAACAGGGTAGCAAAATGTATACCTCGGGTAACGTTCAGTATGTAGTATTGCTGCCAGACGACCTATTAAAGTGAATGGGGCTGAGCTGCAACCATCCTGCAGCCACGTGTATAGCACAATTTCAATAGGTAAGACATGCCAAGCATCTCTAAAAAGAGATCCAACACAGTTCGCTTTAAAGAGGGGTGGCAATGATATCCACAGATGTAAATAATTCAAGGAGATAAAACCGCGCTAAGGTACTATATTATATTATTGAGATAAACTTGGGGCAGATGGGAAAGCCTCCTTTGACGAAACGTATGTAGATCTGGGTCTGGATGTGTTGTCACCACAATATGCTGGGTCTTTGTTCATGGCTATGGTAATGTTAGAGCATTCTCGGTGCTGATTTTATGCCTGCTTACTTGCGTCAGTGGAGACAATTTTATATGTGAGTGTAACATTTTTAAATAAATGTGAAATCCTTTTAAAAAAGGTTTAATGCTATGTGGAGTTTTTCTCTTTTAATTCAGGGCAACGTCTTTCTGAGGATTTGATACAGCTATGGTACAGGCAGATGATTGCATATCTGAGGCTCCTGCAGAGGATTGCTCCCTTAAGGGAATGCCCTGTCTATTGGTTTATAATTTTACCAGCAATTAGATTTAGTGAGTCATTTTTGGACATAAGTGGTGGCGGATTTTTCATTAAGGTGTGGTGGAAGCATGATAAGAAGATAACGGGCACTTTGAAGAGACAGATTTTTTTGATTGAGGCCCAGTTCACACTGGTGCAACATGAAAGTTTGACTTTACCCTGCGACTTCGGTCCAACTTACATGTGACTTCCATGTGACTTTAATGAACAGGATCAAATTTTGATCCGGCTTTGAGTTGAGTGCGACTTGTCTTTGACCAATCAAAACAATTCCTTTGGTTCTGGTATGGATGAAACCTCATGCCAAATTTATATTAAAAAAAAATGGCGTGGGGTCCCCCCCAAATCCATGCCAGGCCCTTTGGATCTGGTTTGGATCTTGAGGGGGAACCCCATGTCATGGGGTCCCCCCAAGACCATACCAGACCCTTCGTTCTGGTATGGATTTTGAGGGGAAACCCAGACGGCAAAATAAAAAAAATGGCATAGGGTTCCCCCAAAATCCATACCAGACCCTTATCCAAACATGCAGCCTAGCAGGTCAGGAAAGGGGGGAGGACGAGCGAGGGCCTCCCCTCCTGAACCATACCAGGCCACATGCCCTCAACATGGGGGGGGGTGGGTGCTTTGGGGCAGGGGGGCTCTGCCCTCCCCATCCCAAAACCCCTCATCACCATATTGATGGGGACAAGGGCCTCTTCCCCACAATCTGGGCTGTGAGAGATCCCCCAAATCCTAGCCCCCCCATGTGAATGAGTATGGGGTACATAGTACCCCTACCCATTTGCCAAAAAAAACTGTATATTGTAATAAAAACATGATGCGGTTTTTGACAAGTCCTTTACTAAAAATTACTAATGTCCCCCATCATGCTGTCAGGTCCGGTGTCTGACAGCTCTAATATAACTTTGGGGTGTGGCCATCTGGTGACATTATCCAAAAACCCCAACCCTTGTGACATCATAGACCCATCAAGCTCGGGGTGATGATATCACAAGAGGGCGGGATCTCCAGTGGATGTCACCTGATGGCCAGGCCCCGTAATTATATAAGAACTGTCAGACAGCGTCGGAGGAGGATTTTTTTTTCTTCAGCAGGTTGGCGGCAGTGGCGGCAAAGGAAGACATTGTGATTGATGTTGGAGATACCACGGGGGACATTAGACATGTGCACTGCCTAAAAAATATTTTTTTTTTCGTTTTATTTGTTTATTTCGTTTTTAGGATGATTCGTTGTGATCGGCATTCATTATTTCAATAATTAGTAACTTCAGATGCATTTGAATTTGTTACGTTCCATTCGTATTTATATGATATTTGTTATTTCGATAATTCGTTTAGATGCGTCCTTAGTTATTTTGTATAATTCGTAACTTTGGATAAATTCATATTCGCTACATTCACTAACAGCCAAATTTGAAAGGCAATTCCAGTATAGTTTTTATTATTATTATCCTTATTATTTATTATTAATAAATAATAATAATAATTAAAAAAAATAATGGTTAATAATTGAATTATAATAGAAAATGCAAAGAACTAAATTATCCGAATATTTATTATTCTTTCGGATTTTCAAATTTTTTTTTTTTAGTTCAAAAGAATTTTATTAGTTTTTCAAAATACAGAAGAGAGAAGTACAATGAGTAAGGGAAGGCCTCACCCATAATACATAAAATTATGTAATACAGGCACAAATTAGAACCTAAGGAAGCAAAGAACGACAAAATAAAAGGACATGCGATGGGGGAGCCTGAGGGCTGACCCCAAGGCCCCCCCCCCCGCCAACACCGCATCTGGGAACAAGCTGTGCTAGGGAGGGGGGAGGGACTAAATCCCAGCGGACCACCCCCATCACACATCATATGGGCTTATAAAAACAAAACCAACAACAACAGAACCTATTGAGACCGATCGGCCCCGCTGGGCCACTTCCTTAAGAAAACCTGAAAAGAAATACCAAATAAAAGAGAAGAAAAAACAAAAGAAAACAGGACGAAGACAGAGAAAAAAGTGAAGAGAGCAAAAGAGGGACAGAGGAAGGGTCACCAGGGAAAATAAACCTTGTAGAGAATAATCAAAACCTGGTCATGTGGGTAAGGTATTTCAACCAGGGTTCCCAATGTCAAATTTAACTGAGGATTCCAGTAGGATATTAGCATATTTTTCTTGGGTTATTATCCAGGAGATTTTTCTCTTGGCTGCATGGAAGGAGACAAAGGGCTTTTCCCAGGCCCTAGCCACAGTAAGCTTGGCTCCCAGCAAGATAAAGTGAGTAAGTTTAGATAAGGATTTGGAGAGGCCAACTGGTCCATGATTAAGTAAGGCTATTTCTGTTTTTTTGTGGAATAGCCTGACCCGAGATCCTGCTCAGCAAAGAGAAAATCCTGTTCCAGAAACCCCTGATCCTGGGGCATTCTCACCAAATATGGTAGAACGTGCCCCTAAGATTACAACCCCTAAAGCATAGCGGAGAAGAGTTAGGGAACATTACTGAGAGACGTAAGGGGACCAGGTACCACCAAGAGACCACCTTAACGCTGGCTTCCATCAATGTGACGTTAACTATGCCCTTGAAGGATTTCAGGAAGAGGGAGAACCATTTATCCGCGTCCCAAGAAAGGTCCAGATCCCCTTCCCAGGACTTGGCATAGGGAGATTTCTTGGGATGGTCCATCAGTAATGCATACATAATAGAGATTCCCCATTTTTGATTGGAGATATCCGATCACCAATGTTCAAAGGGGGTCAGGGACGCTAGGGCCGGTTTAGATCTCCAAACCGAGCTAATAAAGTGGTAAATCTGGAGAAATTGGAACTTTTCTGTCGAGGGCATATCCAATATCTTGGTGTAGTGCTCCAAGTTTATAGGGCCAGAAGGGATAGGAAGTGTCCAATTCTATAGAGGCCTTTGTTGGTCCACCATTCAAAGGCATGGATATCTTGACCAGGGGGGAAGCGGGGATTGTTAAAAACGTATTCTAGGGGGCGAACCGATGAGACTAGGGTAGGGGACCTAAGTATGGAGTCGCATAGGGCCATTGAGTGGGATAGAGTAGGGGACAGGATCGAGGGTCTAGATTTGGGGGGGCCCAGACCAGGAAGTCTAAGGTGTTGAGCGGGACTGCCTGTCTCTCGATCCCCACCCAATCCGGTCCGTTGGACCGTGCGTGGATAATGGAAAATTGAGACAATTGTGCCGCCTGATAGTATCTCCAGAGATTCGGGAGCCCGAGTCCCCCTTGGTTTCGGCATCTCACCAGGACTTCAGCTGGGCATCTAAAACCTTTGTTACCCCAAACAAACTTTTTAATCTGATTCTGGAGTTTGAGGAGTTTTGGTTTTTTGATCGGGATGGGGAGGGATCTGAACAGATAAAGGATCTTAGGCAGAAAGGTCATCTTGACCACATTAACCCTCCCCAGCCACGAGATTCCAAACTTCTCCCAACTGGCGAGGTCTTCCGAGAGTTGCATGTACATAGGGGGAAAATTAACATTATACAATTGTTCAAAATCGGATGCAAGATTAATTCCAAGATAGGGGATATGGTGAGAGCTCCAGGGGAATTGGAACTGATCTTTAAGTTGTTGGACGACCTTCTCAGGGACATTGATGTTAAGGGCCAACGATTTAGCCATATTAACCTTCAGACCCGAGACCCTGCCAAACTCCTTTAAAAGATTGACAATGTTAGGGACTGAGACGAGAGGGGAGGAGATGAATAGGAGTAGGTCGTCTGCAAATAAGGCACATTTGTGCATGTGGGGACCACATTTAACACCCCGGATACCCGGATGTTCTCTAATAGCAATCGCCAGGGGTTCTATAGCGATTGCAAAGATCAAGGGGGAGAGCAGGCAGCCTTGCCTAGTACCCCTGTAGATGGGGAACGGATCGGAGAGGTAGTTTTGTAGCCTAATGCGAGCAGTGGGGTTGGAATACAAGGCTCTGAGGGTCTGCAGGAAATGGGGGCCAAACCTCCAATGATCGAGGACCTCAAAGAGGTAGGGCCATTCCACCGTATCAAGCGTTTTTTGGAGATCAATGGACAGGACAAACCCCTCCTGCGGAGGACCACCGTCCCACCCATATCTGAGGAGCGAGATCAGATCCACAGCTCTGCGGATCTGATCAGGCCCCTGTCTTCCAGGGATAAAGCCCACCTGATCCCTGTGGATGTAAAAAAAAAGTGTAATTAGAAGCAAATATGCAAACAAGTAACAAAAGATATCCTCTTTGAGTTAAGGGTGGCTCGTCATCCTGGCTCAAGACGAGCAAGAGAAGACCAGAGTCCTTGGGGAAACCATGGATTTCCATGGGGGGTGGGAGTCTTTAGATCTCTTAGATTGTTGGCTTCGCCACACCGGAGGAATGGGGCTTTGTGGAGAGGGATGCTTGGATGATGGAGCAGCATTCTTGGAGTGAAGAGAGGAGGATAGATCCAGGGAAATCAGGTTAAGTTTATGTAGTAGATGTTCTCCCTCCTGGAAGGTACTATAGCCGTAATTTTTGCCTTTGAATGAAAAGAAAAGGCGAAATGGGAAGGACCACCAGTATTTAATGGATTTCTGGGTAAGAACCTCAAGCAGGGGCTTGAGGGACCTTCGCTTTTGTATGGTGGTGGGGGAGATGTCAGAGAATACTTGGATCGGGTTCCCTAGAAACGAAAGCTGGGGAGTGTTCCTGGTAAGTCTCATAATTTCCTCCTTTACTGCATAAAAGTGAGGCTTGACCACCACATCTCTGGGCAATCCGTCCGAGCGGGGGTTTGTAGAGCTCTGTGGGCCCTGTCGAGTTCCAACCTATGGTCCGGGATATTAGCGATAATCTCCTTTATGAAGGAACGGACAGCTCCTGGGATATCCGTGACTGATTCCGGGAGCCCCCAAATTCGGAAGTTGTATCTCCGAGAGCGGTTTTCAAGGTCTTCAATTTTGGAAAGAGCTGTGTCCAGCTGATCCTGAAGATCTTGGATGCGTGAGGTGTTTTGATTCACTCTGGCAATTGTTTGGTCAGTCTTTTGTTCTATTTTGTTCTATTGCCTCAATCCTGGACCCCGGGTTTTGCAGGTCCGATTGAATAATAGAGGTGATTTGAGAGGCAGTTTGAGCTAGTCCTTTGGATAGCATTTTGGAAAAGGTTTCCATCAGGAACTTTAGATCTGAGTGAAGTGTCGGAGAGGGGAACCCCAAAGCCCCTGGGGTATCCGGATTCGGGGCACGATCTACGTTTGGGGATGTAAACATTTCTTCCAGGGTCCTCTCCAGGAGGGAGACTGTGGAAGCAGGAGAGAGAGAGCCTCAGGGATAATGAGGACTGTATTGGGAGAACCAGGGTTAAGCAAGATTTGCGAGCCCCCTTCCCTCCCTGCGTCCATATCTTCAGGGCTTTCCTTTTGGTTGGATTGGGCCCCAGGAGTCAAGGAAGAGGTTCCAGGAGACTGGTCAGAGAATCCTGGGTGTTTAGACAAGTCCCTTCTGACCGCTGCAGCGTACATGGGGAATAGGCCCAAAAATTGACCCCCAGCTGGATGGGTGGGGGGGGGGGCCGGATCCGATTAGGGGTCATTGTGGAGGATGGCAGTGGGCCTGTGAAGTGGGGGCTCCCTGCAGTGTCCAGGCAGGCTGAACAAGAAAGGCACAGCCGTGTTTCAAAGTGCCCAGCTCAACAAGGTCAAAAAGGAAAGAGTGTGAGGGCTATGTAGCAGAAGCAGTGTATGGGAGCCCAGGCCCAGGCCTTCTCTGTGCAATGGAGGCCCAAGAAAAAAAACATTTGCAGTCCCCCCCCCCCAGACTATAGCGTGGATAACTTCAGCTTGGGTGAACTCCTCAAGGATTACCAACCTCCACCGGGTACTCAAGTGTCTAAACTCTGCCGTTGGGAACCAGAGGATGCTATGTGTGGGTGGAATGGCCAGTCTCAAGGCTATCAACTGGCCGGCTTCCCGTACCTCGGGGGTTCAGAGGGGAACCAGAGGCACCAGGTGACACCCCAGGGAGAGATCCAGGGCTAATTCTCTAGCTGCGTGGGAAGCTGGGCAAAGCTCCCCCCTCAGAGTGGCTCCAAGAGAGGGGATACACTTGCTCGCGGGAGAAGGCCACAGCCGCGGCCTCGCCTAAGGGTTGCGACCGGCGGGTCAAAGCGGGGACAGATGTGGATTCTGGCTGCATGGCCTGCCGATGGCTGCCTACGGGGGCTTACACTTGCGGGGGTCGGAGTCCCGGATGGTGGCGTGAAACGGGCTGCAGGAGTGGAGGGGGTCGGAGCTCCGGGATTAAGCATCCATCCTCGGTGCTTTGCGCATGCGCACTCCCTAGGTTTTCAAATTTTCTGATTTTCATTCTTTCTGATTTACGGATTTTTGTTCCTATTTTCTGATTTTCATTCTTTCTGATTTTTGTGCTTTCTGATTTTCGTTCTTTCGAATTTTCGTTCTTTTAGAAAATTAATTTCGAAAAAAATTTGTGAACTAGTCTTTCGTTCAGTCAAATGCTTTTGAATGAACGAATATGCCAAATTTTGACAAAAAACAAGTTTCGTAACTAAATGAATTGCACATGTCTAGGGGACATTAGTAGAGTTGAGCGAACACCTGGAAGTTCGGGTTCTGCTGGTCCGTCCGAACTTCGTGACAAAGTCCGGGTCCGGGTCCGGACGGAACCCGAACGATCGCACGGAGAAACAGTGCTTCAAGCCTGCCTGGTCGTCTTGGGCTTGAAGGTCCACAAGCGAGTTGAGATGATTACAGGGGATCTGTACACGTTAAGTAAATCAATGCTTTGAACAAAAAACAGTTTTAAACCGTATAAGCAAGTAAGTTTTCGTAAACTGACTTGCTTTCTGATCAAGTGTTTAAAAAAAGCTTTAATTAAAAGATTTTCTTGCTTTTAAGCTTTCTTGCTTTTAGTCTTTCGTGTTTTTAGTCTTTCTTACTTTTAGTCTTTTATCCTTGTTTTTAGGCATTTAGTCTTTCTTACTTTTAGTCTTTTAAACTTTTGGATCCCTCACGCGTACGCGTTTCGTGGCTCCTACCTACGAATTAGGGCCTCGAGGCTGGGGGAGGTGAGGACGTC
>BLSH010351732.1:1202395-1221419 GCA_018402905.1 Glandirana rugosa | reverse complement strand
CAATCTTCTTATAGCCATTGCCCTTCCTGTGAAGAGTAATCACCTGTTCTCTTGTCTTCCTGGACCATTCTCTTGACCTCACCATGTTTGTAACCACACCAGTAAATGTCTAGGAGGAGCTGAGTATCACAGTCATTTTAAAGCTGCCTAATTGGTGCTTATTAGGCTTTATTGCTGCTCCCTGATATCCACAGGTGTTTTCAATGCCTGATTGAAAACACTTCATTGAACCTCTGTTCTTCAGAGTGGTAGTCTTTAAGGGGTTGAATAATTATGTCAATGAAGAATTCACAAAAGAAACATTTACTACTGTATTACAAAACTAATTGATGTCATTTTAGTTGCATATGGTTCTTTAAGAAGTCCTTGTAGGATTTCATTCAGAATACAATTACAAATGTACACTAAATTCCCTAAAACCATTTACAGCATTGGGGGTTGAATAATTTTGAACACAACTGTATGACCGTTGTTGGCCGATAATTGTACCGTATGTACGGGCCTTTAAGGTCTGACCTCATATTATATGGGTTTGGTAAATCTGAAGACAAAAATTTGCAGAAAATCTAATAGTTTGTATGGGGTCTTAGCCATAGCAGAAGTAACTGATTGGCAACCATCACAAGGATGTACTTGTAAAGGCCAATCTCCAGACAACTGCTTGCCTGACTGGGCCCCAGTTTCCTAAACTACATAGCTGATAAATGATGACTAATTGGCTGGCTTCAGGTAATTACCTGGAAATTATTTTAACTAGCCTTTTTCTTTAACATCAAGGAGAAATCAAAATCAAAATACAATTCTCTGTTATAATTTGTATGTTTTAAGTGAACTTCAGTAATCTTTGCAATGGAATTGCAAACTATAATTTGCAATTAAGCAAAAAAGTATAGAGGATCAGCAACATGGCTAAAACCTCAAGGAGGACCCTCTTGGACTTTAAGGGCAGAAAGAATTGGAGGGAGTATAAAGGTAAAAAAAATGTTTTAAATGTATAAAAGATTAAAATGACAAGAGGTATTTTATACAAAGGTGTCAAATGCAATAAAATACACTGCTCAGATACACGTGTGAACGAGTGAATAATTTATCCAATACGAGTTTATACCATGTATATGATAAATCCTTATGTTTACCGTTTACTTTATGTTAATATATTATGTTTCACTCCTAGACGGAAATACCTTTCTTAATCCTCAATGTATTGCCCCCTGATGAAGGATATGACTCCGAAACATGTCGGGACCATTATAGGATTTGCCTCTTTGGTACCATTTTAATGTGGCTACAAATTAGTGCAATTCACATGTATAGGGTATTGTATTGTACTGTATTGTAATTTCAGCAGTGTATTTTATTGCATTTAACACTTTCCGAAACTTTGTATAAAATACCTCTTGTCATTTTAATCCTTTATACAAATAAAACAATTTTTTTTTTACCTTTATACTCCCTCCAATTCTTTCTGCCCTTAAAGTCCAAGGGGGTCCTCCTTAAGGTTTTAGCCATGTTGCTGATCCTCTATACTTTTTTGCAAATTACTAAGGACGTTGGCAGAATCTCCCTCCGCTAATATTCCACAATACCTGTTGTCTCATAGTTTACAATTAAAAGCATGTAGAAGTTTTCATGTTTAGGTAAAAGCCCAGCTTCAGCCCAATTTGTTTTTGGTTTGGGAGTTAGGAAATGGTTGAACCTCCGCCAAATGTATATCCGCTATCTGTATCCTCTCTTTGGAGATGTCTAATCACTTTTTATTTTATGAGTGTCAGAACAGGAACCAATAGGAAACCCACTCAAAGGGATGTAATAAAAGCACATTTTCTAACAGAGGAAGGTTTGGAACATGTGTCAGGATTTTTGTGCTGTATTTGTCCTCATAAGGAAGGTTTCTCCTCACTTCCTGCTTAGGTGACAGATGAGACAGAAAAAGAAGTAAGGGAAATCACTTTAGCAGGAAAACAGGCAGTGTTTAAAATAGCATCAAGCAACAAGAGTAGGAAACGTTTAAAACATTTGTTAGTTGTTTTTTTTTTGGCACCTGTGACCTATTGGGACATATTTACTTCACTTCCTTTTACACAGAGACAACAGGAGGTGAGAGGAAATCTCTCCAAAGTAAAAAGAAATCCCATTTGACACTCCTTATCAGAACACGTGCCCCCATTAGATGATATCTCTTCACCTTCTTTTGCACCGATACCCATCGCACTGACACCCATTGTCACCAGGACAAATAAAGGGTGTTAATCTCCTCAGTAGAGACAAAAACAACAATAAAAACCCAGTGGCGGCTGTTTTTTTTTGGGGGGGGGTGGAAAACTACCACCCCCTGTGCTGTCGGCCGGTCACCTGCACCCCCCCATGGGTGGTCAGTCAGTCATCCAGCCCCACACTTACCCCATCTAGGTCGCAAGTGGGCAGCGCTCCTACGTGTGGCGGGCAGCGGCTTCCATTGCGTCTCCTTCCATCTGCAACCCGAGCCCACCCTTTTTTGAAGCCTATTAGAGCCTGTGGCTCTAATCACGTGCTTCAAAAAAAAACCTAATTGGAATTCATGCATCAGGCGCCCTGCATGTAGATTAGGGGGCTGGATGCATGGATGGGGGGGCAGTGCCTGTGTGCCCCTAATGGACGGACTGCCAATGTAAAAACCTGAACAAGGATATAACCCTTCCACAGTTTATCCACATCTGCGAAAACATCGTTTTGGGAGATATACACTTTAACATTTAACCAGTGATTGGCTTCAGGTTTGCAGCAGTGCAGAGTGTGCCTGTTCGAGGTTCATGTACTGGCTGGACTATTTGGCCCACTCATCTTTACAAAGCTCCTGCTGAAAGCAGCAGGAGGCCCATTCATTCAATGACAAGTTACTGCTGTTCAGGCCGCACAGCATCATTGGGTGCCAAGATCCAAATGGCTTCTGGCATCCTAGTAACCACTTTTGCCCTGCCTGCCAAATATGGTTGTGACTGTATTTGGTAAATTACATAAGCTAGCAGAGCTGGGAGCTGTTAGTTGTAATGAGGAGTCCGTCAGGAGCTGATCATTTTGGTAGATTGCCATGCTTTAGTTTGATGGGTCATCGGCAGGGCTTTTTTTCAGCTGGAACTTGGTGGAACTCAGTTCCACCACCTTTGGCTCAGGGCCTCTGCACCCTGCTCATAATTTGTAAATATAGAAGTCCGGCTTCTGTGTTTACAAGTGACAGCTTATCTCCCAATTGCTCCCACAGATCTGATCTCAGCTCCCAATGAGTTCAGGATGGGGACAAGGGGGATGCAGGTGCCCAGGGGGGAGTGTGGATTCCAACACCCCAACTGGATGATCTCCCTGCAAGTGAGAGAGGCAGAGCCACCTACAGTGAAAGGGAGGTACTGGTTGGATGCTTCAGCTTAACACAGCAAAAAAAATTAATTCATTAAATGTGGAAGATGGTGGAGCTTTTAAGGGATATGGGGGAGGGGATGGGGCAGTGGAGGAGGTATTGCGTGCAGAGGTCACAGCTGAAGAGGGGTGAAAGTGAGATGTGGCTGGGGGATTCAGAGGTAAGCAGCTGCGGAAGAAGACTGAACTTTGTGAAATTTGACCACACCCACTATTTGGTGCGATTTGGAGGGTGTGTGTGTATGGGGGGGGGATCGGGGATTTAGGGGGTCAATCCACCACCTAGGGGAGTTCCTGCACCTACTGTATTTATTGAGAAAAAAAAAGCCCTGGTCATCGGGTATCGTTTTTTTATAACTGATGATAGGTCTGTATCACTGAACAAGTTGGTTGGAAATCCCCACCATTTTTGTTTACAAACAGGATCTGGTATGGAATTTGGGGGGCCTACACCATTTTTTTTGTGTGGGACCATTCTTAAAACTGAAATCCAGGCAAAAAAAGTTTTCCCATGCAGGGGGCTGTGCCCACACTGCACGGGTCAACTGCTCATTTTTGTCTAGGGCATTGGAGAATGGAGATATACTTACCAAATCCTCCAAGACCTTCCCCTGTGGCTCCTGTCCCCTCGCAGACCAAAATAGGCCTGCTCTGGATGTGAGGACGTCAGGAACAGTCCACCACAAGATGGTGGGGAAGTGCTGTTTGCAGGTGAAGAGGAGGATCAGGTGAGTATAAACTTTCTCCAATCCCCTAGACAAAAACGAGAAGTTGACCCGTGCAGTGTGGGCACAACCCCACTGCATGGGAAAGCTTTTTTTTTTTGCCTGGAGTTGGGCTTTAAAATGCCAGATCCTCATCAAGGGTCATTTGTTATTCAAAACTATCATTGGTTTTTATGGTGCACCATAACAACCAATGACAGTACAGCCACCAGCGTCTTTTATATGCAATTTGGGAGGACTCCACATGCTTTTTTTGTTGTGTGGGCACCCCTTCATAATCCGTACCAGACCTTCATCTAGGGGCCATTTTTTTATAGACAGAATGAAACAGCAGGGAAATGCCATTTAGCTGCAATTTTTTTTTCTTTCTAAATGTCACCTTCACTGTAGTGCATCATACAGATGTGCCACTTCATAGGCAGGTTGAAAGCAAATAGCAAGCCTTTTATTTGAAGGAATTGTTATTTTTAATGTTGTCATTTAAAGTGTTACTAAAACCCAGTAATACAAAAATAGTTCATGCCCCCCCCCCCCCCCCCACAGTGCCCACAGCTTATAAATCTTCTTTTTACATTAAAATACTGCCACTATATACCTTTTTCGGATGTTCTGTATACCACAGTCAGTGATAAACTGCACAGTTTCTCCAGAGATGTGTGTTCTTCAGGTAGGAGGAGATTTCTACTATAGTCTGTATACACACCCACATGTGTGATGTCAATATCATGTGACTTGACTATCTCTGAGAACATGTAAATGTTCTCTACAGCATAAAAGACACAACTGAGCATGTGCAGGTCAGCTACCCTGCCTGTGTTAAGCTGGCCTTCCCCAAATAGACAGTGCAGGGAAGGGAAGATCTATGCATACAGGATAAAACAGCTTTTACACAATGCAGAGGATTAACCCCTTAAGTTCCACAGTGAGTATAACAAGCATGCTATGCTGCATATACAGACTGATTTTACTGTTGTGGGTTTAGTAACACTTTACGCCTTATTAAAATAACTTCACCCTGCTAAACAGAATTCTTTACATTTTTATTTTTTGCATTGGTACATATCCTCCATAGCAGTGTCCAGCTCCCTATGCCCTTTGTTTGAGTGTATCTAGCATGTTAGCTTAGAGAATTAATGTTACTAAACCTACAATAGTAAAATCTGTCTGTATATGCAGAATAGCATGCTTGTTATACTCGCTGTTGAACTTAAGAGTTTAATCCTCTGTATTGTGTAAAAATGCTCTTTGATCCTGCATGGACAGATCTTCCCCTCCTGCAGGGTCACTCTTGGCAAGGCCAGATAAGACACAGGGTACTACTGCTGCACATGCTCAGTTTGGTCTCTATTGCTGGAGAGAACATTTCCTTGTTTGAGCTGAGCTTTTTCAGGTCACATGACATTGACATCACACTTTTGGGCATGTATACAGATCCTAAATGACAACCCAGTCCTCCTCCATGCCCAGTAACTAAAAAAGAACACAGTGGGTGGGATGTCACATCTTGATTGATGGATGATCCACCTCCCATAACAGCATGAGGACACAGGCTGTAGTGGAAAACTCCTCCTACCTGAACACTTAGCACTTGGGCAGACCCTGCAGTTTATCATGTGACCGTGGTATACAGATCAGCCAAAAAGGTATATAGTGGCAGTATTTGAATGTAAAAAGATTATTTATAAGCTGTGGGCACGCGGTTGGGTGGGCAATGAACTATTTTCATATTACTGGGTTTAGTAACACTTTAACGTTCACAATTCCTGAACCAAACTATCAGTTTGGTGAATGTTCCAAGGATTGAACCCAAGCACATTTGGAGCATCACAACAACTGGCAGTGAAAAGCTTAAAAAAGTTTTGTCTAGAATTGGGCTGACTGCGGGAGCTCCGTGATGGTCGTCTGAGACAGGAGCTCTGCACCCACACAGACCACAGGCGCCCCAGGCAACGCCAGAAGCAGCCCAGGACCGCCACAGTGGGGACGAACAACACCCCCAAGACACCCGGCAGCGCCAGACACCCGGGAACTGGAGCAGTGAATGCTCCCAAGTGATCAGGCCGACAAACTTTATCCCAGCCGGGTGTACCAATATGGCCGCGGCCTAACACAGAACCGTGGGAGCTACCACAAGGATCGGGTAAGATTAGCCCGAAACGGCACACTGAGCACCCGTCCACAAGGGGAGGCAAGACCGGGAGGTCCATATAACCCCCCAGAATCCCCCCCAGCGGGAATATTAGCACCCGGGAGTACCAATATGGCCGCCGGAACTGCCTAACGAACGCAGCCATCCCCGGGCCAGACGTTCAGCTGAGGACAGCAAGGACACCTAACACAGCCATCCCCCCAGAGATAGTCCTAAAGTGCAAGGATTGTGGACACCTTACTCCAGAGATGGGCTGTTTTCCGTGCCCAGTTGTTTGAACTGAGAGGCGCACTTAATTTACTCTCCTCCCTCCCACCTGAAGTCTTTCCCTCTCTCTTGAAGGGATATTAGAGTGAGGGGAGAAAGAGAAAAGCACTCATTGTCACCTTTCAAAATAAGCCACAGTTTGAGGGGTACCAAGTTTCACTTTTTCAGTTGCTCTTAACACCACCCTGAATGCAGGGTTCAAATGTGAGAAGATCACTTACTAAATTGTTCCAAAAGACTGATCAGACCCTTCTATCTGACATGTCCACTGCTGGGGCTAACCCTCTTGTCAAATCCCTGGAGGTAACATCAGAGCACAGGCCTATTCTTACTCCAGCCACCCTCACACTTGCCCCAACTCCACCTGCACACCATCTCCTGTCAGCATCTCCGGCATCCACTGAGTCATTACTACGCCATACAATGGAAGACTTCCCAGTCACTCCGGCAGGCCACCTTTCATCCACACAACAGGAGACACATTCCCCCAGCCCCCTGATCCAGGACTCCCCCCTTGACACTGCGGACTTATTTTTAAAATTCTCCAACCTACTAGAAAGAGGCCTAGCAAACACTGCTGCAAAAATAACAGGAGATATTAAGGCAGACTTTCACAACTTAGGCTCGAGAATGGAAGCAATCGAATATAAATTGGGCGTCACGGTGGCCAGTACAAACCAAAATGCGGCTCATATTCAAGTTCTGCAAGACAAACTGGACACAGCCATGACGAGAATAGACGATCTTGAAAACAGATCAAGACGATATAACTTCAGGATAAGGGGCCTACCTGAATCTATCACAGAGATCATACCAGCGGTCCAGGACTTGATTGTATCCTTGATCCCCAATGTGCCTAAGCACAGATTAGAATTAGACAGAGCTCATCGGGCCTTAGGCCCCTCAAGGAAGGATGGTTCACCGAGAGATATAATAGTAAAACCACACTTCTACGTCATTAAAGAAGAAATTATGAGGGCCTCCCATGCAAAATCCTCCACCCTATGCATGGGGCACCAGGTTCAGATTTTTGCGGACTTGTCTCCAACCACTATTCAAAGGAGGCGAGCCCTCAAACCACTCCTTCAAGTGCTCCAACAAAAAGAGATGAAATACTGGTGGGCCTTCCCTTTTGCAGTGAAATTTCTCTATAAAGGGAAAACTTTTTCATTCTCCATGCTACCGGAGGGGGAAAAGCTTCTTTTACATCTGCAGTTAATATCCCATGAAGCCCCGATGGACCTTACTGATCCTGCAAACTCTTACACAAAAAGACCTCTACCTGCGAGTCCAGTTTTGCCACTCTGGACCAAGTCGAAGAGCAAGAAAGCTAAGGACAATAGACCACCATAACCTTCCTAGGAGGGGAAATTTTGGAACTGCTCCTTTCATTGTTACCCGGTTCATGTTGATGTTTTTTTTGAGAACTGGGAAAGCCCCTTCGCGCTTCAACGTGAAGGCCCTGTATTGGGGGCTGTTCAGCCCCTCTAGCTAAACCCTTTTGTACCTGTCCTTTGTTGGTTTGGTTTTTTTATATAGTTTAATGAACAATTGCTTTGTCATAAGAATAATTTAGAGAAGCAAGGTGCTTAGAAAGGGACTTCAGCTTCACAACTAGTTTCCTCACTCAGAAAGTGAGCCTACGTCCCTAGGGATGGAAACTAGGGTTCTCACGCAAATACCAAGCTGTTAAACCACTATGAAGATTGTTACACTTCTAGATGTTCTGGTGATATTCTGAGATAATTTTGGGGCTGGGGTCGCCAAGGTCTGGGTGGGTCCCCATGTGCCTCCACTTACCCCCGGGACTTCCTTGGAACTCCTAGGGATAAGTTGTCTGCCCCAGAAGGGTCAGATGCTTTGTCTTACCATGTTATTGGTTGTTGTTTTGCCCTCTCTTCAGAGGGCGGGGATGGTGGGTCGGAGGGGTCTCCTACCCCCCCGGGCACCACCCCCACTATTCTCCTTTGGGACTAATTGTCCCTACCATGTTTCTTATCTTTTCTTCCCTTTTCCTTCTATAAAGTACCTGGATTTTCTTCTCCTTCACAGCCGTTGCCGGATTAGCCATTCAGTCCACGAGTTTTCCGGATTCCCTCAAAATATCCTCGTCATCGGTGGAGCTACCAGGCTAATGGTGAGTACTACCGTAAACAAATGTCTTATACCTCACTGGTTCCATGGCTACAGCACCACCGAGACACCTTAAAATAGCCACCCACAATGCCCAGGGACTTAACTCCCCTATAAAAAGGAGGAAAGTACTTGACCATTACAAATCCCTTAAATTAGATGTTATAATGATACAAGAGACCCATTTCCCAATACTGTACAGCCCCAAATTTCTTCACCCTCACTTCTCCACCTTTTTCTTGGCAAAAGCGGAGTCGAAAACAAAAGGGGTAGCCATCTTGATCTCTAAATCCTGTGGTTTCATCCCCTGCTTTGAATTTAAAGATCCAGAGGGGAGATTAATCCTTGTCAAAGGCACCATTGAAGGATACATATATACCCTGGTCTCTTATTACGCCCCGAATAAAGGCCAACCAACCTTTTTCAAAGCGTTATTTGATTATATCCAACCTCATTTAGAAGGCCGAATCATACTAGGAGGGGACTCCAACATTGCCTTCGACCAGGGACTTGATAAATCTAGACCCTTAGGTAACCAACTAACCCGCCCCTCCAAGGCGAGTCTCAAAATTGCCAAATTGCTGCATACTTTAAACTTGACAGACTCCTGGAGAGAATTCAACCCAACAAAGAGAGACTATACTCACTTCTCCTCTCCCCACAATTCTTGCATGGATTGATGACCTGTTAGTACGATCAGACACAATACCCTTAATAACACTCTCCCGTATAATCGACACATCACTCTCAGACCATTCCATAGTAATGTTGCATATTCGGTCCGACCCACACTACGCGAAACAGACACAATGGAGACTGAATGAATCATTGCTCACTGATCCGGTCAAAGTCACTGAGATTAACAACTCCCTCAAGGAATATTTCCTTCACAACAATACAGAAGGGATTTCAGTAGAAACCCTCTGGGCGGCTCATAAAGCTTTCATCAGAGGTAAACTTATTCAGATATCCTCCCAATTAAAAAAGGAGCGTTCGGTAGACCTAGCCAGACTTGATAAAACTTACCAGACTCTTCAGGCATTGCACAAGAGGAGCCCCTCTAAATCCCTCACTGCCCAACTGGATAAAGCTAGGTTAGAACTGAATATGGCCCTAACGGCCAAAGCTGAAAAATCTATCCGGTGGAGCGGACAAAAATTTTATGCGCAGAATGATAAGTTAAGCTTTATGCTGGCTACAAGGCTTTCTCCCAGACCTCGCCACAACACACTCCCCAAAATCAGGATCCCCGGACAGGGCCTCAGCTCCAATTCATTGACTATCCTGGATTCTTTTCATAATTTCTACTCTGAATTGTATAGTCCCCATAAACAGAATCATAATCATAAGGAACCTGTCTCAACATTCCTTGATGGTATACCCTTGCCCTCCCTGACGGCAGAACATAAACATATCCTAGAGGCGGGTATTTCTGAAGGGGAGGTCCTGGGGGTCATCAAGGACTTAAGAAGGGGTTCGGCCCCAGGCCCCGACGGTCTGTCGGTCCCTTACTATAAGACTTTTGCTGAGATACTCTCTCCCTTCTTGACAAAATTCTTTAACGCGGTCACGCGGGGTGCCCCTCTGGATCCACAGCTTAACTTGGCCTTTATCATGCTTATACCGAAACCGGACAAGAATCCGGAGTAAATTGGCAACTACAGACCGATATCATTAATTAACAATGACATTAAAATTCTGACAAAGATCCTGGCCAATAGGTTAGCCTCTTTTATTAACGCCTATATACATAAAGATCAGGTAGGCTTTATCCCCGGGCGACAAGGGCCGGATCAGGTCCGCAGAGCAATCGACCTGATCTCCATTTTACAATCCAACTGGGAGGGAGGCCATAAACAGAGAGGCATGATCTTATCATTAGATCTACAAAAAGCCTTTGATTCGGTTTCATGGTCGTACATTTTCACACTTTTAGAGAAATGGGGATTTGGCCAGCGCTTCTTGGGCATTATCAAAGCTCTTTATTCATCGCCCATGGCACGAATAAGGCTACAAGGCTTTTATTCAAAACCGATTTCCATAGCTAAGGGGACGAGACAGGGGTGTCACCTGTCTCCTCTCATTTTCGCAATAACCATTGAAACGTTAGCGATCGCGATCCGCCAAAACCCAGACATCCAGGGAGTGACTTGCGGGACAGGAGCCACAAATGCGGTCTTTTCGCGAATGACATTCTCTTGTTCATTACTTCGCCCCACACTTCTCTCCCCATTTTAAGTCACACATTAAACTCATTTTCAGAATACTCAGGACTCAAAGTGAATTACACCAAATCATATGCAATGAACATTTCCCTCCTACCTGAAGTAGTTACCTCCCTACAACGGTCTTTCCCATACAAGTGGAATCGAGCTTCCATTAAATATCTGGGTATTAATCTCACGGACAAGATAGAAGACTTATACTCCAATAATTACCCCCCCATGTACCGAAAACTCGAGGATGACTTGAAGGCCTGGTCAAACAGGGGACTCTCTTGGTTGGGTAGAATTAATACAGTTAAAATGACTCTCTTACCACGATTACTATATCTATTTCGAGCCTTACCTATAAATATAAGAAGAGACCATCTCAGGACCTTCCAGAGCAAGATCCTCAGATTTGTCTGGGGGAACTCAGGATATAGATTTCCCCAAAACATATTATACCGACACAGGAAAAAGGGAGGCCTAGGGCTTCCAGTTTTCCTTAAATATTACCAAGCAGCCAGATTAGCACACGTCTCCTTAGTTTACATGAGGGTCGAAAAACCAGACTGGATCCAAATCAAGATGCAGGCAGTCCCAAATCACACCATAGATTACCTTCTATGGACCCCACCTAAAAAAAGACCCCCGATTTTATCTCCCACTTTATGCACTAATTTCCTAAGAGGAAATTAGTGCATTTCATACTACTCGGGGCCAAGCTCACTATAGCAAAATCCTGGAAGAAAACATGGTATCCTTAGCAGCAGCCATACGTAAAATCTCATGGATCATGTCACAGGAGAAACTTGCCAGCGTCCTCTCGGACACAACTAGGAAGTTTGAAGCTACCTGGGAACCTTGGGCAGCTTATGTGGGCATCTCCTTTACTCCAGGCTTCACCCGACAATCGGTTGCAGAAATCCTGATCTAATTCTAGGTGCTCTTCAGCTTCAGACCTTTTCTTATCTTTTCTTTTCCTTTCTCCCCCTTTGTTGGGTAGTACAACTATGTTTTGCTTAAATACAGTGGTATATTCTGAAAAATTTATTTTTATTTTTCCCCTTTTTTCTTTGTGTTCATTTCTTATTTTAACTCTAACAGGAAAGCTACAAGTTTTTTCTCAGAGACTTCGGAATGACGGATCTGGGGGGTGGGTGGTTCCTCTGGTCCTCCTCGGTGGGGGGAAGCCCCCGTCCTGGCACAGCTTGCTCCCAGATCGGGGTGCCGGGATGTTGGGGGGCTGAACCCAAGGCGGGGGACACACTGGAGGGTCCTCCATCCCCTTCCTTCCTTACTTTGTGAAAGATTAAGCTATGTAAAGGCATGCCTGAGCCCCCAGCAGTTAACTCATTCATCTTTTCTGTTCTAGCTTGCATCTCTTGTTGGTTTTTTCAGGAATGTACTGTACCCTACTATGTTTGCTCTTTCTTTTACAAATCTCAAATAAAAATTTTGAAAGTAAAAAAAAAAAAAAAAAGAATTGGGCTGACTAGTTGTTATCACCTGTTCACACAGAGAGAATGGTCTTTAGGGCTCATACACACGGGCGTTTTTTGACACTTGCGTTTTTGGCCGTTTTTTGCAGCTCTCCATGTTATTCAATGGCCCTCTAAAAACGCCGGCATTTTTGAGCAGTAGAGGGCATCGGCGTTAGTGAGCTGTTTCTAGAACACAGGACCAGTGCGTTCTGAGGCTGTAGCGTTTTGGCGTTTTTGACGCTAATAAGCAAAACGCTCACTAACGCTCACTAATGCCGTACCGGCGTGATCCGGCGTTTTTTGACGCCAACGTTTTTAGCAGAAGACTGATTTTTTTTTTAATAAACGGCTATTGATGCAGACGCTCACTAACACTTACTAATGCTCACTAACGCCGATGCAAAACGCCGAAAAAAACTACGATTTTTCCAAAACATCGGACTCAATGTTTTGCTTATTTTTTCTCAGACGCCCGTGTGTATGAGGTCTTAAGAGGTTACTGGAGCTGATAAATAGTCCTGTGCCCACCTCTCCTTCCTTGAGATCTCTATTATAACATTCTGCTTATACCCTTTACTTGTTTACTCTTTGCCCCCTATATTTTTGATCCAGTCACCTCTGTGATTAATCTATGTCTTGGTGTTCCTAAGTGTACTGCTGTGTACCCATTATATTGTCCTCTTCAACTTTGGCTCTGCTCCACTAAAGTTCTGGCATTTGTATTTGCTTCCCTTGGAAGCAGGATGTGACAGTACTGCTAATATTAAACACTGTAGTGGATTTTGGTCCACAGATTCAAGATTTCCAGTCTGTGTAATGTGTATTAGGATTATGTCACCTACTAGTCCTGAACCATGAAGACTGTTTATGGGGCGAGCACTAAACACAAAGATGAAAGCTAATACCATTGCAATATCCATCAGCTGTTGCTCAGCTTCATTCCATTTCAGCAGTTGTTCCTCTGAAAATAACCCCTAACAGACAACTACAAAGGGCTTGGCTGCCAAGAGAAGCATGATACTCTGGGAGGGTATGGGCTCAGAGACAATTTATTCAGTAGATGTCTAATAAAAGGCAATCATGCATGTATATAAGTTGTTTGTACCAGTTCCTTGAATTTCCTTCATAATGGCTGAGGCTTGTGCCTGTCTTTCTTTCTGCAGGGCACTGTGTGATAACATTTTGTTTTCTCCCTGAAACAGAAATGGAAAAAGAGAAAATCAGGTAACTGAAAAGAAACCATATACTGCTATCAGATATACATGTTGGTAACATAGTACAGTAACCTGCAGAAATCAATCAAATTCTGGATTACTGCTGTCAGATTAGATAAACAACCTTGTCACAATTTTTAAATGTGTAATTGTAGCCCTCCTAGGTAGGTGTTACATTGTGTTTTTTATTTATGCAAATTTAGTTGTAGGCAGTGTGGCTGAAATTATTTGGTAGGCAAAAGCATATTCTGCTCACTGTACCTAGTGAAGCTGTAAACTGTTAGTTAGGTCTGATCAGTGTGTTCAGCTACTGCTAGTCTGATCTATAGCTTCTTCTGTATCCAGAAGACTTGAGAAGTTTCTGCATAGTAGGTGTGAAGCTATGCAGATGACAGCATAAATATTGATATAGCCCCAGCCTATCCCAGAGAAGCAGGCTTTGAAGGCGGGCTGGGAGACTGTATTTATTGAATGAGCACACTGAGCTCTGGGTCTTGCCCCAATGTGGAGGAGTCCAGCCTGAGGGAGGCACGCTGCCCTCTCAGGCACAGACTGCCATGTGGAGGCCTCAGGTGGGCGACCTCAGGGAAAATTGGAGAGACTCGGGTGCTTAGAAGAAGCTGACTGAGGGGAGCTGTCTGCCACAGATCTGTTTGGTATCACTGGAGGGCATCGCTTGGAAGATGGGAAGGAGGCATCCATCTGTCATTGGGCCTTGTGAGTATGGCCAGTGGGAAGATCTTCGAGACCTTGTGCTCTAGCTACCCCTCTGGTGCCTAGTATAGTCAGATGTAGGTCTGTTAAAGGGGACACCGGCTGGTGTCCTGAGGAGCTCTGCCCAGATATTGTCCACTAAAGAGAAGACAATACTTCTCTACTTCTACTTAAAGCAGAAAGGAAGATTAGGTCCTCAGTGTGCATAGTTCTCATTCTTGGAGTATTCCACCACTACCCTCATCCCTATCAAAGTTCTCCAAAAATAAAAACATCAAAAACAACATCCCCTAGACAGGATTTTTGGAGAAAGAGAGAATGAGCCTGTTGTGTGCCTGGCTGCGGGGCTGAAGTTGGGAAGACTTGGACAATGATTTCTGCGGCTCCTACGGGAGATCAGCCACAGAACCTGCGTAATTCATATGTGTTCAGGTTTAAAGGGATGAGGTGGCAACCCTAGAGTAGCACTACATAATAAAGATATCCCTGCAACGCAAATGAATAATACTAGCATGCCCATGCTAATACCCCCTTGAGTTGAATACATAATTTTGCTGAAAGATTCTTAGCATATGGTACAATTCTGTGTCAGATGCCGAGTTGTGCCCCACTATGCAATATAGAAAATATATACCTGTGCTCAGATCCCAATAGCTTATACATGTATTAGAACTATCAGGTGCTAAAGGGGTGTGACCACAGGTTAACACTACAAATACTGAATGAACCCTCTGCACACTGCTGCACCCTTCCCAGCAAACTATAACAGGGATATTTAGTTCACATATATTTCAATACATGTTTAAGCTGACCAACTCCATCAAAGTAATCCCTCTTCTGGCCAGTCCTACATTGCCTTGCCACTGCAAATGCTACGGTGGACACCATCCCAACCTGGGGCATAAAGACACAAGGTGGGGGAGAGCTGCAAGGTTCAGGTCTGGTCACTGACCTGCATAAAAGAAAGAAAAGATATTCCTGTGCTCAGAACCCAATAGCTTGAACATCAGGGGCAGCCCGTCCATGCATAGCAATCTATCCATGGCTGTCGCCGCCACCCCCTATTCATGCGGCCGGCCCCTTCAGGACGCCGGCCGCATGAATTACCACAGCGGGGTGTTTTTTTGAAACACCTGATTAGAGCCATAGGCTCCAAAAGGCTTCAAAATAGAGTGAATAACATACAGGAAAGTAAGAGGTCCAGAAAAGGTTAGGGCCTGGAGCTGTCAGCTTCCAAAAGTGCATGTAAATACTGAGTGACAGTAATCATAATATTGTGAAAGAGATGAGCTAAGTCTTTAGTGAATTATGGTGAAAAATGATATGAAGAAAACACAAAAGTCACTGTGAAAAATCTGAAGTTTCTTCGTCTATAAAAAATCAAGCATCCGCTTCAAATGATGTAACAATAAAAGTGATGATACTTCAAATGGTAAATCTATATCAGGAATGCTTAAGGGTAGTAAGGTTGTGCTCTTACCAACTCTGTTGGACTCACATACCGTACGGAGTTGGTAAGAGCACAACCTTACTACCCTTAAGCATTCCTGATATAGATTTACCATTTGAAGTATCATCACTTTTATTGTTACATCATTTGAAGCGGATGCTTGATTTTTTATAGACGAAGAAACCTCAGATTTTTCACAGTGACTTTTGTGTTTTCTTCTTACGTGCCCTTTTGGAAGCTGACAGCTCCAGGCCCTAACCTGTTCTGGACCTGTTACTTTCCTGTATGTTATTCATTTTATGTCATAATATTATTGTTTTATAGCACTACACTTTTTTACATATTTTTTTGCACTATAGGTCTAGTGATGTGTTAGCTGCTCCCCACTCTTTGTGCAATTGATTTTTATACCATACTTCAAAACAGAGTGGTTTGTGGTGCAGAGCATGGCGCCACGAGCTCCCTGACGTGTGTTACAAAAGCAAATGAATATTTGCTTTTCTAAGACTGAATCGCCTCTCAGCCAATCGGGAAGCACTGGTATGTTACCGGTTTCCAATTGGCTGAATAGTCAGACGATCCTATTGGACGCCTTTCTCAGAGGAGGAGGAGGCTTAGTTCCCGCTTGCCAGACACCGCTCGCTTCCTAGATGGGGTAAGTGCGGGACTTTGATGTCCTGACTACCCTGGGGGGATCTGCTGGGTGGAACTTCTGTCAGTGCCGTGAGCCCCGCGGCGGGGGTGGGGGGGGGGCTGTATACCCCATCTGTAATGCAGTATACTTCTACCTGCTAATGCTGTATATACCCCTATCTGTAATGCTGTATACTCCTACCTGCTGATGCTGTATATACCCCTCTCTGTGATGCTGTATACTCCTACCTGCTGATGCTGTCTATACCCCTATCTGTCAAGCTGTATATACCCCTATCTGTGATGCTGTATACTCCTACCTGCTGATGCTGTATATACCCCTATCTGCTGATGCTGCTGTATACCCCTATCTGTGATGCTGTATACTCCTATCTGGTGATGTTGTATATTCTCTTATCTGGTGATGCTGTATACTCCTATCTGGTGATTCTGTATATACTCCTATCTGATGATGCTGTATACTCCTATCTGGTGATGCTGGGCTGTATACTCCTGACACAATGGGTGGAATATATAAGGGGTGAGGCTTATAAGAAATGGGATGGGTCAAAAAGGAAGGACAGGGTCTGGCGCCCACATCCTAAAATTTCACTAGCTGCCACTGTTGTACATGTATTAGAACTATTAGGTGCTAAAGGGGTGTGACCACATGTTAACACTACAAATACTGAATGGACCCTCTGCACACTGCTGCACCCTTCCTAGCAAACTATGCAATGAAAATCAGGGATGTTTGGTTCACATATATTGCAATACATGTTTAAGCTGACCAACTCCGTCAAAGTAATCCCTCTTCTGGCCAGTCCTACACGGCCTTGCCACTGCAAATTCTATGGTGGACACCATGCCAACCTGGGGCATAAACACACAAAGCAAAGTGGGAGAGAGCTCTCCCAGAAGAGGGATTACTTTGACGGAGTTGGTCAGCTTAAACATGTATTGCAATATATAAGTGCAGTGCCATCTACGCTAGGTGGGTGTTTAGTGTGAGGTTTTTGCTAGGTAAGGCAAATTTAGTCAGGCCTGACAGGCTTGGTTGTTTTGATTCTAGGCTGGGAGTGGCTCATGTAGGACTGGGTGGGACAGATGGTGTCATCAGAACTTCCCACTTCTTTCTTTTCTGGTGTTTTCTGGAAAGAAAGGTGAGAGGGGAGGTGTAGCCATTTGGGGTGTTCTAAGGAGTCCTGACCAATCCCCAATCTGGTGTGGCAGGGGGCAGGCTTCCTTAAATACCCAGGGTCAGCCCAATCTGGGAGGAGAAGTTTGGGTGGAAGTCTGGAGATAAAGTAGTGTGGGCTGTCTCAGGCCTAGGGGAAGCTCCCAGGCCTGGTGTGCTCGAGTGCAGCTAGGAGGAGTGAGATCCTGGTGGCAGACACAAGGCAGAGTGGAAAGGACAGCGGGAGAGAGCACTATTCGGGAGAGATCTTCAGTGTGGAACTACAAGTGTCAGGAGTCGGTGAGCAACATACCCTTGGATACTGTTAGAGGCATTCCGGAGCGGATTGGGGTGACAGACAGTCTGGGAAGGATGCAGAAGCCAGTGTGGGATTTCTATGTTGCTGTGGCAGTGGAGAAGGCTGTTGCAGCTGGAGGAGCTGGTAGGGCCAGGAAGAAGATGGGCTGGGAGTAGTAGTCCATCAAGCCAGCTAGCACACAATACTTTGCTACACTTTGGAGGCTATTAGCCTCTGCCTGTAATGGGCGGTCTGGAGACCCTGCTTCAACTACAGCAGGTCTCACCATGTGCTAGCTAGTCTTAAGGAAACGTTTGGAGGCCTGGTAAATATCCTTCTAGGTCTCACCTGTGAGAAGCAAGGGTTGTGCAGGAGTGAAGAACAAGGAGTGTAACATGCAGCAAATGTCAGTGCTGGAGGAAGAAGAGGTGTATATACGGAGGTGTATATAGTGGTCCCATGTACAGAACTGTTCAACTCTTGGGGATCCCATAATCATCCCTACCCCATCCAAGTTCAATTCCCCTAATAAAAAAACAAAACAAAGTACCAGCCTGTTCTGTGTCACCAGATGTGCCCATATGAGGGCAGTGTGATCAGGTGAACCACAACAACCAGCCACCCCTAATGGGGCCATTGGCTACATGTGAACTAAACATCCCTGTTTTTCATTGCATAGTTTGCTGGGAAGGGTGCACCAGTGTGCAGAGGGCCCATTCAGTATTTGTAGTGTTAACATGTGGTCATACCCCTTTAGCACCTGATATTTCTAATACATGTATAAGCTATTGGGATCTGAGCACAGGTATATATTTTCTCTGTTGTATGCAGGTCAGTGACCAGACCTGAACCTTGTAGCTCTCCCCCTCCTTGTGTCTTTATGCCCCAGGTTGGCATGGTCTCCACCATAGCATTTGCAGTGGCAAGGCAATGTAGGACTGACCAGAAGAGGTATTACTTTGATGGAGTTGGCCAGCTTAAACATGTATTGCAATATATGTGAACTAAACATAACTGTTTTCATTGCATAGTTTGCTGGGAAGGGTGCAGCAGTGTGCAGAGGGTCCATTCGGTATTTGTAGTGCCACTATGAAATATGGTTCCTTCTGCCAGACCTTGTATCTTTTAGTCACATAGGGGTCAATGGAGGAAGCCACAGGGTGTGTGGGGGGCAACATCTGATACT